>VZRH01006234.1:0-39647 GCA_013397555.1 Urocynchramus pylzowi
ATAATAATTTTGGTATTATAAAATAATATAGCAGTGAAGAAGAGAAGTGGAGATAATTCCATTGCAATTTGGCACATGGAATGAAATTTTATTGTGGAGGTGATATCAAAAATAAGCTATGCCAAATCCAAAATTTTCTTAACAGCAATGCTTAGGTTCTAACCATGTTCTAACTCTCTTTTATTGGCAGATTTTGAAGTTGCCCAGTGGATTCCATTTGGCAACCAGACAGCAAAAACATAGAAGCCTATTGCAAAATAGATAGGCATTTAAAAATTGCAAATACTGAAAATCTTCAAAATTAATGATATGCACCATTTTAATTCTATCTCTGTGGCATTCCTGCAAGGAAAATAGAAGCATTGATAGGAATAAAGAAAATGCTATATCTTGTCAGATTGATATTTGATATACTGTAATTTTCTGCCTTCAGCAGCCCCAGATACTATGAAAGAAGACACAAGAACCACAAACTAGGTAGAAATAAAATTATTTTCCCTCCATTCTCTTATCATCTCAGCATGATTCTCCTCCTAAAATGCTTAGCAGTTTAGGATTACTTTAAGTCCTAAAGCATGATGTTTTATCTTTCTTCCCTTACTGATTTTGTCAGTGCCTAACTGTAAGGAGCTGGAACCAGAAGCCACGACAATTTCAAATAGCCTTGCTGAGTACATAAATGTCCTATTTCTCTGATCTTGCTGATATATCATATTGGTGCATTTTTTTAATGAAAAAATGTTTCTTGACAAAAAGTGAGCTTTGTTTTGGCCTTATAATTCCCCTACTCTTCACCTTTTTCAAACACTATTTCACTCATCAATAATGACAAAACTTGTAAAAGTCATGTCAGAAACCCTCTCTTGAAACATAAACCATCATCCTTCTGCATGCAATTTATTGGACTTCTGATGTTTACTTTTGTATTTTTATATTTGGGTTTGCATGCAAATATACTTTACATGTTGCTTCAGAGGTTCTCTCACAAATGGTTTAATGTACTATGTATTATCAATGACATAAATTTGCATATATAAAGAATCAATAACAGGAAAAAAATGTAATAGCTTACTAAAAAATGCTATTATGAATTAAAATAATTATTTTGAACCTCATTAAATTGTCTCAATATCAAAAGTATTACCAAAAGGATCACATGACATATTTCAGTTGAATTTCAAAGAAGAAAAGGTATAATTACCATGCACATTAGTACACAGTGCTAGTGAAGCTCTCACTGAACATTCGCTACCTTTTATGTTAATTGGGTTCGTGTTCTTCTATGCTTCCTAGTAACATTTTCTCTCTAAGCCAGCTTTGCCATAAAACTGTCTATTTTTATTACCCACAAAGCAAATATGTAATTTGGCTCAGAAATCATAGAAATCAAGAACTACCTCACTCTGAGTTAATTCTTCTCCCCAGAAATCTGTGGGACCATGAGTCTTCCAATTTTTTTTCAGAATGTGATTATTTTGAGCAAGCTGCACGTAAACACACATCACAAATGTTTGTAAAAAGGCTTTGGAAACTAATCTTTACTGCAGTTGGGATAAGAAATACATAAAGCTGGACAAGATAGTGAACACCAGTTGGACATTTGCTTCCTCTAAGGCATTTTTGACTTATCAGATTCCTGTAAGGAGTTCAGAATTCTTATTTTTGTTTTGGGTCTCATTGGAAGCTATAGCATTTTTTCTGCAATTTCATCATAAAGTTAAAACAGGCACAACCCTCCCCCCCAATAAAATTTTCACCCACTTTGCAAGCCCCTACCCAAAGTTCTTGCATTTTCCTTTTCCTTTATATATCTGTATGTGTATACTTGTGTGTGAAAACATTTGCAATAGAAGCATATATTTTCTCACCTGGAAATTTTTTTGTCAAGTTTTGCATATCACCTTTATCACACAGTTCCTGAAAATTGAAGATTACATAGGAACACTAAGGAATATTGAATTCCTGAATCCAGCATTAAATTATTGTATTGAAGTGGATGCTGGAACCAATTGCTTTTAAATAGAAAACAAAACACTCCTTAGTCTCAGAAATACCAAATCTGAAATTCTTATCAAGCATTTTTGCTAAAGGAAGGTGCCAAGGATCTATCTTAAATCTCAGTACCTACAGCTTTTAGATGGTTAGATTATTTGTTTCTTTTTTTCCCCCTCTACTCTATGCAATAAGAAATTCTGGTGGCTGTTCAAATGAAACAGCTCTCTAAGATCACCTGGAAACATTATTCTTCTGGACATACTGCATAAACCACTAATCTTATGCTTGTCATTTAAAAGGAGGAAGGGAGTACAAGGCAAGATGAAAGATGCAGACAGATTTTTAAAGCTTTAGCATTGCTATTTTAATTCATTTTAAGAATAAATAAGATTTCTAAGTCTTACATTGCAACAAACAGAATGGCCAGAGGAAAACAATGGGCTGAATGATCCCTCTGAAAAAAAATGAATGTGATTCAACATAATGCTTCAGCATACTGTCTACTAATCTCTTGCTTCCTTGCTGTCTCATGTTCAACTCCTTATCAGACTCTGCTGTTAACATCATGGGTTTTTTTTTTTGTTTTCTTGGGTTTTTTTTAGTTTCAAGCAAAGCCAAAGATACAACTGAACCTTTAAAGTATATATGCTGGTCTGATATATCTTGACCCAACAGCCTGCAACCAGCTGTACTAACCTGTGCTTTGCTGTAATCTCAACCTTACAACTTTTTCTTGTTGCCAGACACTACTTATGATCTTAAAAGAATTTAGAATTCCATACTTAAAAATATTTGTACCTATTTTCCAAGCAATTAGATCAGAATGGAAAAACAGTGCTGATAAAAGAGAGGATACTTTGGATGAGAGTTTAAGCTCTTATTGTTAGTGTAACCTTCCCCTAAAGTCTTCAATAAAATCAGGTTTAGGTCAGTATTGTTGCTTTTCACTAATCAATCGTATATTTTATAATAATCTGAACACTAAGTCTTTTTTGTTTGTTTGTTTGTTTGTAACTTACTGACTTGGAGCCAGTAAACTCCAGTAAGAAGGAAGAAGGTTTTCACCTTTCACAATTGCCTCTTGCTCATTCATGTGATCACTGTCAACCCAAGCTGCTTTATTTTAGGGAAAAGGAAAATGTTCATCCAGCAATAAAGCCTCCCAGGGATTCAGGGTACTGTGGCCTGTAATTTGGAATGGACACATTCCAAAAGTGACAATGGGAAATTCCATCAGGTTGTGTGATGTTTGCACCTGTATCTGTGGAAGATGTGTTATACAGAGCATGGCTGTGCTTGAGCACGGGGCATTGTGTAACCTGTAAGTGCAGTCAGTCTGGTCCATGCAGGACTGCATTGCTGTCCTAGCAACAGCTGCCTCCCACCCTCAGCTCTATCTCCTCTTATATAGTGATCCACAAGGACATAAAATAACATTGGGAAAACAATAAATTGTAGTACATTTCTTCATTCATTGCTTTATTTTATGCCATTCACTAGAGCACTGAGTCACCACCATAGAAGCTCCAGGATCAATGGAAAATTAACCCTTTAATGACAAACATTTTTTGATGCAAACTATGCTCTTTATTTTGGTTTTATCCCTCAAAACCCTTCCCCCNAGTTCAAAAGGCTTAGCTAATTAAAAAAAAAAAAATCATGAATTAGAACATGGAAATGCTTCTTAGCTTTCGCTCATACAAGGGGATTGGGCCAAGATCAAGTATTAGTTACCCACCAGAAACCTAGTGCTCACTTCAAGGTATCCCCAAGTTCTGATGCGTGAGGGATGCAATACAGTTTGGAGTCTGTTAATGTTTTCTTACAGTTTTTCATTTAAGTTGGTCTGGAAATAGAGTCTGTTCTAATTCTTGTTCTGTTTGCAGTAAGTAACAGAGAAACGTCCATTTTTGTTTTACTTACATTCCAATAATTAGTTCAATATTTGACACCTCTCTTAAATTAAAACAGTACTCAAACCTACTTCATTTAAGAGATCACAGGTCCTCAAATCCAGTTCAGATATTGAAGGTCTGTATGTCCCTCATTCCAAGATGTGTAAAATAAACATGCCAACAGAATAATTACTATATGGCTGTACTTTCTAAATTAAAATGCATGTGTTTTGTTTCTCTGATACATGCACAGTTTGGGGAGGTGAGTGATACTGCTGGGTTATGAAGATCTATCCCCAAAGGAAGACAAAACCCATTTGCAGATAACAGTGGCTCAGTTTTAGGTTCAGCAGGTTTTTCAGGATATGGTACCCCTGTTTTTTCAGGATATGCTACCCCTCATGCTCACAAGGACAGTCATGATGGATGGTGCACAGCACATTTTTGTCTGCTAGGATGCCAACCAAAAGTGAAATGGTATTGCTGCCATGTCAGAACAACGAGTGAGGGCAGGCGTGGCAGGGGTTGGTGCTGTCACTGACACAGGCTTCAGCTGTCACACAGGGGTACAGCCTGTTGCAGAGTAGATGGGGAACAGGAGGGCCAGTGAAATAAGAGCATCCCATTAAGAATATAGATATTCCACTCAGGTCTGATAATGTTCATAAACTGGGTACATCCTGCTTTACTTCTGCCTTTCTCCATACCTCTGGGTGCTTCTCAGGCAGCTCACATACGAGTCTGTGAAAAATCTCTGGCATGTGTGACAGAGTGTCACAGCAGCGTGGGTGCAGAAATTATCTAGCCTGGCACAGGCATCCCCTAGGACTCTGAGGACGAAACTCAGGTCTTGATTTTCACAGAGCAGTGTAACAAAGTTTTATGGTGTGTGCATGCAATCTTGCATTTACAAATACCTGAATGTATTTTTCATGCATTATCAGGAGTTCTAACTGCTAGAGCATTTGCATATGGAAAGCCTTCCACTTATGCAGACTACCAGGTTCCAAGTTTCTCTAATCCAGGAAAGGTTCTAGCTATCACAAAGAATTAAATTTTATTTAATTCTTTTTAAAATGAAAGAAATAGTAAAAATAAAATCAGGGTACAAAAAGCAGAAGACACTGGGAAAGCTACCATTGTAGAGGTGTAAATATGCTTAATGTACCAATATAGCTTAAACATTAATATTTTAAATTTTATATCTGCATTTGGCAAAAAAAAAAATCAGTTTTTCAGAATGCAGTCTCTGCAGAATAGTGTTGGAGATTTTACTCTTGTTTGCTTTTGCTGGTCTACTAAAAGAATGAACCTCTATTCTGATATAGAATGTTATTGGGAGAGAGGTGATTCACAGATCTTTTGCTCATGTAGTCACTTCTGTAGTTCAGTCACTGACATCACAGCAATGAAAGGAATCTGTTCAAAGGTCAGGTACAATTTTCATTTACATATCTTAGAAAATACACTTCAGGACCAGTTTTTAAAGTTTAATATTAGTTAAACATACAGTAATTTTTTATAAAAATAATGAAATATTTTATTCTACTTTTACTAGGTATATATATATATATGTTTGCTTACTTAATAATTGACTCAATAAATTACTTCACTGTTTCATAAAAAAAGACCCCCACACATGAAATTTTCAATATTAAATCCCTGTACTATCAACAGAGGTAGGAAATAAAAGATCCACAGTTCTGTCAAACATGCAATGGGGAAGACATAGCCCTGCTAACTAGTGGGTAGCACAGCCCAAAAACTGAGCTTTGGGAAAAAATTCTTTCAGTCATTAATCTGGGCATCAGTTTACATGCCAGTATTAAAAAAACCCAACGTAACAACAAACAATGAAACTGAACTACAAAACTACTTGTATTAGGAAGAGCGCCATTTTTATTTACTTTCAAAATTAATATCTTTCTCCCCTTCTTTCTCCTACAGACATACCTGCAAATGTCAGTAATCTTTATTTCCTTTTTTATTCCCAAGAACAGGACTTGTTGTATGCAATCACTCCTGAAAAATTGGTCTTTTCTCTTAGTGAGCTACATGAAAGCCAAGCCTTCATGAAGGCAATCCATATGGTGAAGACTGAACATTTTTGACAGGCTGCCCTGGAAACAGCTGCCTCCATGACTGCAAGAAACAGGGTCATATTGAGCCATGAGACTACACATTTCTTGTGCCACCTTGAAGCACGTGGTGCCTCCTCCCTTGCTTGGGACTCCACCTTTCGTACCCCACAGCCCCTTGGGCATGCAGACACTGGACCCACACGGACCCCTGGCAGCCCCATCCAGGAGCACCCATCCCTCGTGCTCACAGACACTGCCAGGGCTGGTGTCTGCTTTATCCAGCAGAAACACGTGCTGGCACAGGGGCAGTGAAGCACTGGGGAAGTGCTGGTGTGTCCACAAAGCCAGGAACATTTCACGCAGGTGTCTCCAATGCTAATTGAAATATTGACTTAGTGACATTGTCACTGCATGGCAGGGTTCAGTAGAAAACCTAGCAAATCAACAGCAGCAGCAGCAGCTTCCTTTTACTGACATGGCCATACCTGAGCTACAATCCAAAACCAAACAATCCAAACAATAAGCTGTGTTAAAATATAACACCAGAGCTATCTCTCTACAGTTAGACTGTAGCTTTGTCAAAACTAAAAAATACTTTTAGCTGTGCAGTAGTTTGTATTTGTCCCAATGGCTTCACCTGCTGAGCAATGAAAGACAAAGACGTATTATTTAATTTTTCAGGTATGCATGCTTCTATACTGATTACTCCAAAAGACAAATTGCCAAGCCATTAGAAAATAATCAGGCCCACAACAAAGCCCCCCCACCATTCCATCTTTTCCTTTATTCTCTCCTATATTGCTCCACATGAAACTGAAAAAAAAAATGGCAAAAATTTTAATATTACAAATAAAATTGATTCCTGTGCTGATTACTGTATTATAACACAGATATAATTAACAACAACTTTTGAAAGATTCAAGGTGACTTTTGTCCCTGGGGTGTATCTGCAGTGAGCTTATGCTGCCATGTGGGGGCTAGATAATCAAATTCTGGGTAGGGAATGCAGATGACTAACCAAAGGTGCTGTATTAGTGCAACTTGCAGTCCACAGTTGCAGTAAAAAGGACATACACAGAGTTGCTCCTGGTGTCCATTTCTGAGCCTCATGGTTCGTAATTCTGGGATATATGAAAGGTGTCATATGGCTTTATTCCCACAAAAATGTCCAAGCACTTGACTGTATTCACCTATTTTGTGCTTTTGGATTTAGGGTCTCCCACAGTAATTGAGAGAAGAAGACCAGCTTTTCTTTCTTTAACTATCTCCAGTGAGGGGAAATGGATTATTGCTGCTATTTGAACTTGATTTTTTAAAAATGATGATTGAACCAAGAATATATTTTAGGAAAAAAGTCAAATCTGTAAACACTGTGGAAAGAAAATGGCCACTGGGATAAGGGCTTTAATAATTAACATTGAAGAGTTTCTCTTTTTACACAGTTTCTTTAAATTTAATATATAGATATAATTTCTTGAAACTGCATTTTTCACTCTCTGCCATTTTAACTAGGACATAAAGTAAGGGTTTGTTAAATTTCTTCTGTGAAAGTACTGAAAAAGAGCTCACTGCAGTTCAGGAATCTTAACCTATGACATACATACAAGTCTTCCTGACATTTTGAAAAAGATAAGAACAAGATAATAAATTGAAGGCCTCGTGAACAGGTGATTAAAAAGGAAAAGTAGGGAACCACTAGCTTACTCTTTCCTTTCTAATCATGAGCCTGTTGCTGACAGCAGTTATTTTCCTCATCTTAACACCATTAAATTCCCTCCTGAACATACTTATACTTCATCTGTAACCTTAGATAATAATTGTCAGCATGGTGACCAAAGAAAAGGACAGTCTTCCCAAATGGCACCCTGAAAGCAATAAAAAAACCAAATTATAGGTGTGCATTTGAGAAATCACAGATATTAAAACTGTAAAAGCTGAAGAGAAAATCCATTTGGCATAGGAAGCGTGGGCAGTAGAGCATGTCATTTAGTTATACTAGAAACAGAATTAGTTCAAAAGAAGAGAACTGGTTCTTCATTTATTCCTAATATCTAAAATGCTTGTACCTGTGAAATTGAAATTTAGGTAAGAGAGTTTTGCTGTTCCTTGCTTTTATCAAGCTTAGGGATTTATTCTTGTGTTAGTACTTCTGCTTAAAGGAACAGTAATCAGCTAAAGAATGACTGTGTGTAAGGTTGTAAAACTAACATAGAATTTAAAATATTATTACTTTAATTACCAAGAAACAGGGAAAACACCCAGAATTTTGACAGCAATCTAAAGGCTGTGATGATGGTGGGAAGAGACAAAGACAGTCAAGCGAAAGAGGCATTTCAAATGCAAACTAATCTGCTCTATTGTACACACAAGTTAATAAATATGACAAAAATTGCCCTGTTGTATATGAACTAAAATATCACGTTTCATGAACATAAAAATATCCTTGATGTGCTTTGCATATATTTGGTTTCACCAAACAAACAAATTTGTAAGTACTGTGCTAAATCAGAAAGTAAGAGTAATTGCACCCGTACACTCCAATGATTACCTCTTTCTGCCATCTCAGCAGTGAAGTGGTGTATCAAGAAGAAAGAAAAATAGAATGAATTATCATTTATGCACTAGAAACTCCATTAAGGTAAACAAGAAGGACCTGTTAATGATCACAGATAATAAGAAGTTCCACAGGAACAAAGACAGGAATAAAATATAAATATTTTTATTATTGAGCTGTATCCAACTGCTCTAGTAAAAGAGCTATGAACAGCCAACTCAAAGTCATGCTGTGATAAATTGCCTCAGCGACATAGACACACAAAAAGTATTAATTTGTCAAGTGTTAAAGCATGGATTTTGCAGCTTAGTGATCATTAATACACTGCATTTGACTTGTGTCACTTTTTTCTAAATGTCGCCTTTTCACACTCTGACTCTGCACCCAGTCCTGTCAGTCCCACTCACATCATGCCTAGGCTGAGCTCTGGGCATGTTCCTCCTGACTGCATGGATGCCCCTTGTGCTATGACTTAGCATATTTACCACTCAATCTTCTTTTAGTATCCTGCAAGATAAAGCCACTGACGTGAAAAAACAAACATGACTTATGTTCTCATACGACAAATGTCAGGGATTATGTATTGCCCTGTAATTTTCTGACAATAAATGTGTAATTACTTATAGCAATCTTGAACTAGTTTCCAATGAAGATACTAAGATTTCAAAACAGTTGCATACATATATTCAAAAATTGCATGTTTTACTTTGTGCATAAAAACAATGGTTTTTAAATCACTTAAATATGGACCTTGTTTATATTTGTTTTCCAATTTTGCTCTAAAAATGTTTACATGTGAATTAATTTTCTCATGCTCAGCAGCTGCTATTGTGCATTTCACCAGCTATGAGTGCAGCGATAGTATATTCATCTCTGATTCCTATTCAATATAAAGAAAACAAAATTGATGTAGGAAGATAATGTCTCTTGACTCTCTAAAAGCAGGTTTGTCAGGGTGAACACTTACCTTCACAGATTACCAATAAAATCGTCAGCAAAGTATGTAAATTCGGATTAACTAAAAGCTCTGATGATTTTTGCAGGACATTATTGTTAATAATTTTGAGCATTTAGCCCAAAAAGTACCTCTTGGGAAAGAAGAAGCAAACAGACTGAGACTGTTGAGATTGTCTGTATAAAAGGCTTTGACCAGTGAGTTCTCTTTTGTAATTATTGCTTTCATATTCAAGTGCTCACCATTAACAGCAGCAATTAATGACAGAGTATAAATATCATGTTTGGAGGGTCCAATCTGTCATTTTTTGCCATAACATTAAAAAACATAATGGCTAGGCATTCAGGGTAATCCAAAACTAGCTATAGTGATGGCAGAATTTGTAATGTAGCCAGAATTCAGTCTTTTAGCCATTGTATTGAACAAAGCTCTTGTTGCTACTGTAGATCAGTTGCATTAGTTCACAAAAGGAAAAACAATGGGAGAAAATTTTTATTAATAATATAAGCTTGTTATGCTTATATATTAGAAATATACTGCAAACCTTTAAGAGTCACTTAGCGTATTCCTGGTCCAGTATTCCTTTTTTTCAGTAATGCTATTTGCAAAGAACATAATAAAAGTAAATTTTAGTATTTTTTTAATTGTTCTAATACAATGTTAAAACAATAAATAAAATTTGGTAAGAATTCATCACAGTTGCAAAATAATGTTCCTGAGAAAAAGCAGAATCAATCTACTGGACAAAATGTTAACTGGGAGTAATTTCTCCCAGCATGTGAAAGTATTCTATTGATAGATTCTGCCCTCAGGAAAACTTGATTTTGTAAAGTTATTGTAACTGGAAAGGATGGCAAAAAAATTGCTGCTACACCAGCATTCTCTTTTAAAGAAAATATCTTGCAGAAAGCCACATCACGGTAAATTCCTTAGTCAAACCTGTTTATATCCAATTTCAAACTTCTAGCATGGTAATTAATTAAAAATGTTGCACTTTTATCTCTCAATACAAGTTGTTGTGATAAATGAGATGTGTGCCTTCTGATGGCAGAAATAACAATTGTACGGCACAGACAGGAAAAAGCCTTTGCATCGTTTAATTCCCATGCTGGTGTCAAAATGTATGACTAATGTAATTATGGTGTTATTTCTAAGCAGTTTGGATCTGTTGGTAGGATTAAGGAAGCCAGAGGGACCTTCTGAGGCCATCAACACAACATTGACTAAAAGCAGAGCTCACTGGAAAAGGAAAGCTGTGATGTGTGGGATACATGTGAGCTTCTGCCAACTCCCACCTGGGAACTGAGAGCAACACTTCCCCCTCTCCCACCTGAGTCATGGAGTGATGCACAGGTCTTATTTTCTCATCCTTCTTCTTCCTCTCATACATTTCTAATACTTCTTAATAGTTTAATGAGGTTCTCAAAGGAGGAACTAAATAGTCTTACGAACCCAAGGACAGATGCAAAGAAAATTCCTTGCCTCTGCTGTTGCACCATTTTTGATTAAATTCACAGCTGACCCAGATCACCTGTCAATAAACACTGGAGAACTGGTAAACACTCCTCTGCTGACATGGAGGCTCCTTTACCTCAAATGAACTCCCCACAGAAGCTGTCAGCTTGCCCAGGAAAACTTTTGTTCTCAGAGTTACAGTGGAGCTCCAGACAAGGAGAATGTTTGTTCAGAAGGAGCAACTGAGTGTATCTGCTTGGAGATCTGATTGAGGATTTTTTTCCCTCTATATGGGGTGTGCTTATCATAGGTGGCTATGGGAAAAATTGCATTAGCCTGGAAGCACATGGCCCACAATAAACACCTTCTGTGGGGATTCTGATGATAAATACTGGCAGCACATATTTGCTACAATGGGACTATCTTCTTAAGCCTCAGCTAGCAATCAGCTTAGTTCTGATACAGAGGGATTAATACATTCACAGGATTTTATACCAGCCAGAGCGACGAGAAATGGCACAAACTGGAAAAGAAATCAGCTACAAAACACAGAGATATATAGGAATATTCAGCTTCACTCATTTAAACATGTATAAAACAAAAATAATGTTTCTGATCTTATTCTGAATTAATAAAACCCATGCATTTTGCTTTTAAAATAATCTAAAAATGCATACAAATTTTTGTAGGTCTGGAAAAAAAAATCTTAGTAACCTGCTGTGGTTTTTCTCAAACTTCATTTGCATCTAACCTCTGAGGTGCCAGTTTGTTAAGCAGCCTTGGTGCTGACCACTTTAGCAGTGCATGCAGGCTAAGAGAATTGGGATTGTTCAGCCTGAAAAATAAATGGCTTAGGGGTGATCTAATTGTGGCCTTCCAGTATCTGAAGGGAGCCTGCAAAAAAGCTGGAGAGAGTTTTTTTTATAAGGGCCTGTAGTGATAGGAAAAGGTATAGTGGCTTCAAAATGAAAGAGAGTAGGTTTAGATTAGATGTTATGAAGAATTCCTTACTGTGAGGGTGGTGAGGTACTGGAACAAGGTGTCCAGAAAAGCTGTGGGTGACTCATCTCTGCAAGTGTTCAAGGCCAGGTAGGATGGAGGTCTGAGCAACCTGGTCAAGTGGAAGGTGTCCCTGCCCATGGCAGAGGTTTGGAACTAGATCATCTTTAATGTCCCTTCTAACCCAAGCCATTCTATGATTCTGTGATTTCAGGGGACACCCACAATAAGCTGCAGAGATTTCACGAATAATAATTTTAAAAGAAATTTTAAATTTTTGGACCAATATATTTCTTCAGTGCCCATGAGCATAACTGGGATCTGGCTTAAGGCCACATTGCATTTAGTTTTGAGTAAAACATGCATCAAGCTAATTACTTTTTCACAGAGTAACATCTAAAGCTTATTAATGTCTTCTACTCTTTGCTTTCCTGACTAGAATGAATCAATGATCAAAATAACCATCTTTGTGACAAATAAATTTCTACAGCTGTGGAAATGAAACAGGTGTGGATGGCATGTATTCTTGTTTTGTCTTTTGTCATGGAACTGCAGACTCATTTTTTATTTAAGGACTTTGTCAGTAGTTATACATTACAAGATAAGGCTTGAATTTGTGTGTCAAAGAAAAATAAAAAAGCTTGTTATGTACCAAACTGGAACAATATTATTGCACTCATAAAAAAGAAAGGTGCCAGGAGTACACCATGTGTGTTGATGAAATCAAGGAGTATTAATTAGACACACGTTATTTAAAACTATGTAGCAGCTTAACATGCCATAAAATTAAGGGCATGAAAAATAGCAGGTTGATTGCACATCAGGAAAAAAAAAAAAAAAACTGATGAATTTATGACCCATAATAAACAAATTCCTTCAGAGTACTACTTTCTTAGGCCTTATACCAAATATCACCTGAATTACTGAATTGAACAGCTTTCAAACTGTTCCACTGGGGAAATTAATTAAATTAATCTCAAATCCTCTCAGGGAGGACGTTGACAGAGCTTCAAATGTGTGATCTTCTTCAAAGGAAAAAATGGGATGCTGTTTCTTTTTGCAAGACTGAATTCAGCTTCATTTTCACAGAGTCAAGAAAGGAACTGTTACTTCTCCAGAATGCAAACTTCTGGCCACAACAGCACAATGCTTTCAGTACAGCGTGGAACTGAGCTCCATTTTCTCGGGTTTTTCTCCATTCTCTCCTTTTCCTTACATATGAAAGTGCTTGCTTATTGCAAGAATGCGATTATGAAACATAAATTAATGCAAAAAAAATTCAAATGACATTTAATTATGTAGGATAGTTTTGAAGAAATAAGTGACAAACTGTTGCTTTCAAGTGACAAATGATTGGTTTCTAGTATAAATAGAAACAGGTTGTTACTAAGAGAGGAAAATAAAAGCATATTTGAGATATGTGCTTTACATCTTACTGGAGGTATGGAAAGGTTATAAATGATGTAATTGAAAGGGAGGGATCTGAGATTCTGAGTCTTTAATCATCTTGTTCTACCATGAACTTTTATCATTAAGTGTTTATATTCAAACTCAGAGATCACAGCATCAGACAATATTTTATTTATATAGCCTACAACCCTGTGCCTCTCTAAAGACCCTTTCAGTGAGCTTTATTATTATTGTTGGTGTTATTTTTATCCAATTAGTAAGGACATCACAAGAATTTCTCTAGTTTCTATAACTTTTGTTCATTATTGGTCAAATCCTCCAATCACTGACTCTATCAGGACAGCATTAAATGCAAAGATCACTGGTAACATTTGGCTCTCCATCAAAAGGCCACTAAATAGTCTTTTTTAAAACTTTCACCTTGATTGGATGGCATTAAATCCTTTGATCTTCAGTGCAGACACAAACTATATCATAAACTATTTTTTCCTTATTTCATATTTTCTAGAGCCCAGAGCATCATGCTAATGCACTGGCATATGAAGTGTTAAATAACATTAATGTCCTAATATTTCCAAGTAATTTATGTTTAGAAAATTTATAATATAATAGTGAGCTGTGTGAGTGTATTCCAAATGCATTGTAGCTTCCCTTAAAAAAAAAAACACTTATGGCAGGGTTTATAAATTGGCTGCTTAATTTGCACTTGCTTGAAGCACAGCCAAATATGTCATTGTTAAAAACAGAACCCAACATTTATTTTTCCTGTACTAAATGTATTTTAAACTGATTCAGCTTGTGGTTTTTCAGAAAGGAGAGACTGAAAATACATGCACAATTTTTACTGCTCCCAGTCTGATACAAGACATACAAAACTGTCTTGCAGTTTCTTCTGCCTCCATAGGGTGAAGAGAGACCAAAGTGGCAGATAGATCTCTGAAGATACAGTTAATGCCCAGCAACAACCTATGTCTGTTAAAAAGCATCAATCTCATGTAGAGTCCATTCTTAAGGTCTGATTAAGTAATTTTCCAAGGATTGCCTAAAATATTGTCTCTCATAGTATACTAATGCAATACCCTTTTGTAATTAAAGTTGACTGCAAATTATAAAAAGGCAACTTGTCTTCTGCTGTGCATGACAAGATAGTTACATGGCCTAAATTAAAGGATCCAGGTGTTCTTTTGAGCACAAGATATATTTGTTTTCTTGCCAGTATCCCAAATCCTTGATTGACAGAACTGCAGTGACATCCTCACTTTTATCCATTACTAAACTCTGCTCTTCACAGTGGAGGACTTGAGTATGGAGTTTTGTGAGACAACAATGTGCTTAGCCAACCAAGAGTCTGTGGAGAAATTACTTCAGAAATGAGTTTAAATTCTGGCTTAATGTGTATTTATATGTATATATATGAACAATAATAAGCTGCAAGATTGTTTACATACAAAGTAGACCTGCACTTAAAAAATTCACAGGTAGGAAAATGAGATTCCTTGCAAGACTAAAGTACATTTTGATTGTGCAACACTTATGTTTCTAATAACTCCAAACTTCAATGGCTTTGTGTTTGTATCAATTTTTCTCAGCCAAAAACTACAGAGACAGATTAGAGAGCTAGATTGGACACTTTAATGGCAGTTTCAACAGATGCTCCAACAAAGCAGCTGAAGAAACAGAAAAAAGACATTCATTTGTAAGTCATTCTTTCAAATCAGAGTTAAATCCCAGAAGAAAGGCTCCTAGGGCATGTTATATGGCTGCTTTCTGTGACTGCAGTATGAAGGACAACATAATTGTCACTCTTTTCTAAGCAATGAAGCCTTGATTCTATGCTATGCCAGTCAATGTGAACGTTGCCATTGATTTCAGTACTGTATGACCAAAACTTTCATAGTCAATAAAACAAAAAGAATGCTTGGAGGAGATGCTCAGAGGCAAAAAATGCTGCTTAAAGCCCAATTGCTGAATGGACTTTTAACAGGGGTTAGCTGGAAAATATTCATTGAACATTTCTCTTCTGGTCTCTGATACACGTCCCAAGTTGTGCAGACAGCCATGGCTTTTAATGCATATCACTTACATGTAACCTGACTAACTATTCACAGAATAACTTTTTTTTTTTCATATAATAAGGGCAAATTATATGTATGTTTTTTTCTCCCCCCCAGCCATAAGTCTGCACTTCTGTTTATATACCTACAACTTCTTTAGCAAGCAAAATTTTTTAGCAGACACTTTATGTGCTTCATGATGCATTATTTGAGCTAATGGGATCTCTGGAGAGTACCTGACCAGTTAGCAAAATATTGATAATTTTGTAGCAGATCTCTTTTGTTTGAATATGTACAGTATATTCTGTGGAAGCAGGTTTTTAGTTTAAATGTGAACATCTCCAACATAGCTAGTAGCACATTTTATTTAACACTTTCAAATATTTTGAAAATGAATTATAATAAGCAGTCTTAGCTAATGTAAAAATGTGTATATATATTCAGGAAAAAGTTTAAAAAAAACATGTAAATGTACATGCACATGTATTTTTAGGAAGAGGAAGAATGAAATCAGATTTCACAGCGACTGCACAAACATTTGCAGTAGGGAAATTCAAGCAGCATTTATGGGCAGGTCCATCTAAATGACCCTGCATTTCATGAGATATTGTCCTTCTAATATTTCTTAATATATCCTACTTAAAACAAATCTAATAAAAAGGAAATATAAAAGATTTTGTGTTTACTTTCAAAATGTTCCTAGCATTGCTACAGCAGTACCAATCTGGAGAAAAACAGTTTTCAATTAATCACAGAAGGGATTATTCTCTTATATAGGACATACTTCATAAAACCACATATATTAATACTTTTTAAACTAGAAATATTTTAATTTTACACTTTTTTGGGGGTTCTTTCATAAGTATAAGCAAAATATGTGTGAATAGCAGCAAAATATTTTCTTTTTGACAGACAATAAAAAGAACCCTGAGAGGCTCATTTTGAACAGTACTGTTAACAACAGCTTTTGTGTGATAATCAAGATTTGCTAAAAATTCACTCAAAATATCTCTGACATGTACAGTAATTTCTGAAAAGATACTCAGAAATGTTTTTATCTGAGATTATATTAAAAAATTCAAATTATTGCATGATTGCTCTCAAATTGTTAGAGAGGGCACTGGTAGCTATATGTAATCTACTCATTGCCTGCCTCTGGCTACTCACTAATGAACCTAGTTCAGAAAAATGCTTTATTTATTGCTTGTAGAAAACCTATTGGCTGATCACTGTCAAGTGCAATGTAGCATGTGTGGCACATCCCAGACTACTTATATATATATATATTAAAAAATACATTACTGGGGACTGGTACTGTATGAGCGTCTTTCTAAAAAATCTGATCTTGGAGTACCAAGGACATAAAGACTGTGCTAAAAGTTCAACAGATTTTCTGCTCTCATGAAAGTGTTTTGTACACAAACATATCTTAATGATTGAAAAAAAAAAATTTAAGAAGTATTGGAGGTAGGAAAAATATGTTAAAACTAGATCCATACCAGCATGAGTCCATCTTTATAAGGCTTAATCCTTAGCAAATATCTTAAATTGAAAATATAAAATTATACCAAATGGAAATGCTCATCAAGTATCTGAAATAAAATCATAACATATATTCCTATTTCTATTTTACAAGTGACCAGTACTAAGCCACTGAGATTTTCTTTGGTTTTTAGTTCAGCCACTGAGGGCAAGCAGGACAGTACCTCCCTTACCCTACCACTCCCTACCCAATTTTTTATTTTTTCTAAATTATAGACTACATGTTTAACAAGAACATTTTTCCTTCAAGAAAGATGGTTCAAGAGCAGGTTGGATGGCTCTCTAAGCTACCTGATCTAGTTGAAAGTGTCCCTGCCTGTGGGAGGGACGGGTCGGAACCAGATGATCTTAAAGGTTCTGTCCAACCCAAACCATTTTATGATTCCATGAAAATTGAAAGATAATTTTCAAAATAATAAACAAGATTTCTGATTTTTGAGAATTTCTGGCATTAGTTTTCAGCTCTCTGCTGATAGCACACGTTGCCCTGTGGTTATGCAATAAAAATACAGCAAAATCAAAGTGTTGTAAATGGCTGTGCTAAACCTTCAGTGAGTCCTAAGTAAATAATATCTGAATGCAAGCAGTTAAACAAGGCCAGAATGTCATTCTTAGATCAAGCTTTATGGCAGACCTGGAGGTAAACCATAATCAGCAATAGAATTGTCTTCAGACACTATTAATAAGACCGATACCAGCAATTTGGAGGACAATGGGTGTTCTATTTGAAGAATTACACTTGGATGATTTTCTAAGGCAGTTTCTAACTCATCCGGGTCAAAAGAAGGCTTAAAATAAAATATGTATTCCTTATTTCTCTATTTATTTATTGTGAAAAGTAGCCCTTGGCAAACTTTATTTTGTAGCAAATTAAAACAGATTCTAGAGATCGCTGCTGTCTTCTGGAAAGGACAATGTGGAAGAGATGCTATCTTATTTACAGGGACAGGGACAGGGACAGGAACAGGGACAGAAAAATCTATAACCATAAGCTATGACACAAACTGACAATGCAGCCTATTTTTCAGAATGTTTAACAAACTAAAAATTGAAAAAAAATAAAAAGGAGAAATTAGCTGGAACAGAGAAAAATAGAAACTTTTGGCCAAAAATAAACTTTTCAAAAGTAAAAATGAGACATGGAATGCTTACATAGGAACTAGAGGCTAAATATTGGTCTTTTGTCCTCACAGTCTTCATTGTTATGTCAGTTTAATGTATCTGAGATCTCTGTCCCTTTGGGGAAGTGCAAAGAGGAAGGAGGGGGAATATTTCAAAAGTGACCTCCAGAAATGAATCTGGGTTTTACTGTTGAAGAATCTCAAAGATATAACTGCTAAAACATTATGGACTTTATGCATCATTTAGGTCTTGACTGATACTTCAAAACCTAAAAATAGTAAAAAGTAAATATACCTTTAATGATTTATCAGATTTTGGTTAATATTTTGAGGTAGTTGAAAGATGTTTATTAAAACTTTATGGTTTTTTTCCTTCTGTAGGTGTCACCAGACATGAACTGTGCTTGGTCTTATGAGTGGTCAAAGCTGGAAGTTTGTCACGGAAATATGAAGTTCTTAGTTTTTTCATTTTTTGTACTTAATTTGTACTAAAACTTTAATTAATTTATTGAAAAAGGTTGAATTTCTCAGAAAGATTGTGATTTTCATCCTGTCAATAGTTTTGATTATGAAAAGAGGCAGAGACACAGGTTTTGTCTGATGTTAAGATCTGTACTGGAAGTCAGATGGAGGTTTTCTTTCCTGTGCTGCTCCTACAGAGAAAGTAAATCAAATGCAAGATGAAGAAATTGAATCAGCTATGAAAACAGAAAAAAAGATTTGTTCTGAAAATCAGGACTTCTACTGCTCAAATATACAGTCATTAAATTCATTTGTTTTTTTAAAAAAATCAGAACTTAATATGAAAATAAGCAACAGCAGATTTTCCCTTAGGAGAACAAATTCTCTATTTTCTGAACCTCTCAAGAATTTTTCCCCTTTTTCTGAGTAGGAGGTAGGTGGCAATGCTACAGCAGTCTATAGAGTTCTTAATAGAGGAAGGCTGTTGTTCCTTTGAGATTTCCAGAGTTTTATAGGTTTTAGACATTTTATGACAATAATACTCTTTTCAACTTGTACACAAACTCTAGGATTTGAGTAAGTACTTTGCAATCAGGTTGATAATAATTCTTTAAAAGAGACTTTAGAAAATAGATGAGCAATCTGTATTCAAAATCTAATGGATTTTGAATAAATCCATAAATAATGGAGAGGACAAATTGCAAATTCCTTTAGTATTTTATGACTGATTGCACTCAGAAAATTTATATCATAAATCAGCCTGTAGTAATATAAATTTAGGTTCTGACAACCAGACTTCTGTTTGCTCAAGAACCAGAACTGTCTTTCAGTATAGATTACTTCAGAATATGATTATCTTCAACCTAATGATTCTTATTTTGATACAGTTCAATTTTTAAAAAACCTTTGTATTGGTTTTCCCAGATGTCTGGTCTTTACTGGAGTGCAGTCATAAAAATTTTAAAGTTCGACTCCTTATAGAAGACCAACCAACACACGGTAAGTGCTGTTTTACTAATGAGAAATTGTGTTGTTGATGAACATAGCAGCCTTTGGTTCCAGCCTGTGCAGCCTGGAATTTTATTTGGGCATGAAAACCAGTAGTACACTTCTATTTCTGATACCTTCTTAGTTTTCAATGACCTTTCAAACATAAACGTTCAATGATGTGGCACATTCATTGCTAATTCCCCTAATGCACTTCAAATCACATAATCCAAATTACATTATTTGCATATGTTCATACTTTTTAATAATCATCTTTTTATGATCCTTAATAATAGCATATGCATTTCTATGAAATATCCCTAGCTTTCTGATTTTTCCTCTTTGTTGAATTGTTGCCCATTGTCCACTATTCTACTAAATTATGCAAAAGAAAGAAATCCCCCCAAACATTTAAACCATAATCTTTTAATGAAGTCAAAGCTATTATTAAGTTTTTTTACTGCTCCAGATTCCTCCCCCATAAAACTGAAGTGGCTGGCTGAATTTCTTTGCTATGTTCTCCACTTGCATTTTTGCTGTTCTGACTTCTGCTCTCAGACAATTCTTTTAAAGGCACTCCTGAATCTGTGCCTACACTGTTTATTCCTTTCTCTCCCCTTTTCAATGCAGATTGTAAGCTTTTGATTTATAAAGGTTTTCTCCACATTTTCAGCATTTCCTCCACAGGGACAAAAATTCTACTCTTCTTCCTGAGGCAGACTCCTGCCAAGCAGTTGGAAGCATCACGTAAGTTGTGCGTGTTGAGTTCGGTCAGACTACTAATCTCTCAAAAGATGCATTTTGAAACAGTTCTCTTTCAATATTTTTGATTTATTTGTACTGTCTAGAAGCAGAAAAAAAATGCATGTCTGCTTTAGAAGTCTACACAGATACTTGAAAAAGTGTCAAAGAAAAAACTGTAGCTCATTTAGACAACATGCTTCAGTCAGGGACATATGTCTTCAGTTTTACTGCTTAGTTACATGGGAATAATGAGCATGAATAATTTCAAATAAGCCAACCCTCTCAGCTCACCAGGATCTCCCTTCAAAGCTACAAGAAGAATTATTCTAACTGTGAAGCCCCTGACTTATTGAGTCACAATTGTATTTTTTATTTGTGTAAAGATTTTATCCATGCGATGTGAATATTGAAAGATATTTGTATTCCTGCAGATCATGTGTTTCTTCTTGCTCAGCCTTATTACTGATACACTTAATTGTGTTGAACTCTACTTCCTCAAAAGGTATGCAGCAGCAGGAATATCCTGGGGCTATTCCAGGGTAGCTTCACATGAAGAAAGCTGTCTCAATACCATGCTGAAGAGATACTCCCTTGTTGTCTAGGTCTCTGAGGTTTTAAGGAAAGAGGCAGAGTTTTCTTATATGTATCTGGGTCAGTAACTACACTTGTTTTCCCCAATGAGATTTGGTTTTCCAGTCACTTTACCTCCTAGCACACACTATATTGAAGGCTGCTGTTTTCTTTGAGCAGCAACACCTCAGTACTGAGGCATCTTTACTGCCCTAAGAGGCAAAAAGAAGGCGGAAGTACTCATGGGCTGATCAAATTGTAATATAACATGGCTCAACAGATGCCAACTCAGTTCTTTAAGCCTGAAAGTGATTATTCTATCTGTAAGGGGCGACAAAGAAGATAAGAACAATAAATCCATGATAAAAAGATTTGCAAGTGGCACCTTATCAATGAAAGAAAATATATTGGACAATGCAATAGACCAAAGAATTCAGATAGGACAAAATACTCCTTCAAACTGGAATTTCACAGAATTTCTCATCTTTATCAGTATACACAAAATTTTTTCTTTAGCAAGACAAGGATTCTTCAAAAACATACATCAGGTAGCACCTGTGGACGTTACATGGTCGTCAAGCCATGGCAGAAGTCATTAATGCATTTGGAGTACGATTTCAGGGACATTTGATGTTGACAGGATTCTTCATATTGGAATGGGTAAGTTTGGGAATTCAGCTTGGAAAGTTAACACCTTGGAAAGGGACAGTATCTGTACATTTATGGTAGCTGTTGACTTTATCAAGAGTTCCCAATATTCAAAAGTAACTGATCTTTGCCTCAGCTACCTTTGTGCTCTGACTGTTATTGCTGACATGTGTGAGAGGTCCCATGATACACTGAAAACAAGAAGCTGAAGAGAGCAAGAGATAAGTTCTATTTTTTCCCCTTAATTTCTCCATCCTTTCTTTACCTTTCCAATCCTCAGTTCAGCACTCTGGCTGCATTGCCCTCTCTCTGGCAGCACTATGTGATCTCCTGCTGGGTGCTGCTCCTGTGATGCACACCTTCCCCAAAACACCTCTGCCTGCCACACTAGCCTCTACTCTCTTTTTCTCCTCTTATATTTCTTCTGAGTCAAATTTAAGGTGTTAGACCAAAGAAATATTAAGGATCATCTTTTCACACAGAGCCCTTCACAAGGTTGTGGTGATTTATCTCGTCAAGCTACACAAACCACCAATAAATAAGAATAATGAGAATTTCTTAAAGTTGCTTTATAGGTAAGTAGTTTTTTCCAATATTATTTTCTTCAGGGATAGTAATCTTCCTTGATTCCTGTAATAGCCTTCCTGTGAAGGCTACAAGAAAGATTGTAGTGGAAAATGGAATGTCTGCTACTCATTTTGTGAGAGGAAGCCTGGAGGCATGGCATCTCCAGAAGGTGTGACTGTGGATGGCTGCCTCTCCATGCAGAAAACCCACACCTGCACTGTAGCCTCCTGCAATACTTTTCCTGACCATCTTCCCCAGCAGCCCCAAAGTAGGACAGTCAAAGATCCCAAGATTTTATTTCAGAAAAGCTCTACCACACACATTTACCAGTGTCCAGTAACAAGACTGTGTTGGCTATGATGGTTTCCCCTCACTCAGCCATTATGTCCATGCAATGAAATGAGAAACCAGCCTATCACCTCAGTAACATCCTCAATCAAGCATCCTGAATGATCAAGCATCCTGTCCTCTGCTTGTGCAGAGAAATGTATGCATGGAGCTGTGTATTTGTGTGTAGGTATACACTAAGGATTTAAAACGGCCACTTTTCTACAATCTAACTCAAAGTTACAAGGAAAGAAAAACATTAAGATTAGCTTAGAACTTAGAAGATTTATGTATTACATTGTAGCTGAAAATATGTATAGGAAACCTTCATCCCATTCTTACAGATAGGTAGGTAAACACTGTTTTTTGCATGTATTCCTCTAGCAACAGTTTTTTACCTGAGACAGAAATTGGATATGGAGATTACTTCTATTTTGCATTAAAAAATGCCATCATGTTTCTACTTTTCTATCCTCTTCTTTAATCTGACATGATTTTGAATTAAGTACAGAATGCATTTATACCTTTTTTTAAACATTAAAAAAAAAGGGGTTTGGAAAGCAATGGTTATAGTGCTTTGAGGAATGTATGAAATCCAGAAGCAGAATTTCAGTGAATAGGAAAAAGCCACAAAGTTCACTTTCATTTTATGCCACAAGTTCAAGTGTGGAAGTGAGAGGTGGTGAGAGTTAGTGAGGAGGTATAGATCCCAAGGTTTACCCCACATATATTGGAAATTATATACTCAACATCTTTTCTTATGTCTTATTAAGGAGCACCAGAAATGCACAGAAAATGTAGTATGTACCTACTGTTTAATACAGCTGCTACCATACTCCCTTATATTTCAGAATAAAAATTGCTTAGATGAAATCTATCCTTCAAAAAGCCTTTAAATGATATAGACAGGAGCATTATCAAAATTACTCATTTTTTTTGTTTGTTAGGGTTATTCCAGTTAATAGTTAGCTAAGGTATTAATGAAGCATTCATATATACAGTACTGGTTCCTATATATGTATAATATATATGCCTATACATGTAATTTATATCATATGTATGTAATATTGAGATTTTTCTAGATTTGGATCTTAAAATGAAAGACAGTTTTAAAAGATAAAACATTGCAACATTCACCCTCATAATTACAGTGTGAATTCTGATCATGTTTCAGAGAATTTTTTTTGCCTCTGGACAAATTAAAGATTTTCCTTGGGGTCAACAGGGGTGAAAGCAAGGTTCTCTTCAAATAAGCATTCTTAGAAGCATCCTTTGCCTTTTAATGAATTACTGTATCCTTGCAACAAAAATCCCCTCAAAACTCATCTGCCCCAGCACAAATTTTTTTATTGTACACTATAACCAGTCTTGGACAGGAGAGATTGCAAGAATGCAGCTGGATATAGAAAGAGCTCCTGGTTTACATAATAATGGTGACAGTAATTAATACATTAAAAAGAGCTAGATTAATCATAATTTGCCTGTATATAAATAATTTTCTTCTATTGCTGCTATGGGAACAAAATTGATGATAATTTATTTTGTTGAATGTGATGCAGATGATTGATTTCTGTTGCAGAGATTTTAGCAGAGATCTGTCCTGCTAAACTTTCTACATTCAGCACATCCATTTCTTTTGAGCAAGACAAACTGAACGACAGCTACACTGATTAATCTACAAGGACCAGAAACTGAGGTCAGTGATATAGCTGTGCATATCCCTCTGAACCCTAACAATGATCCTGTCCAAATGAAGTCCAAACTTATCTGGCTTTGAATTTGATATTCCTCCCCTCCTGCCCTCTCCCCAAAATCACAGTGTATATAAGACTTTTCTCTTGAAGGAATGTATTTTTTTCACAGCTTCTGACATGCTCTCTATTAATAACTCAGCCTTTTACTAGATTTTCTTAGAGCAGCAAATACTTAATGACCTGACCCACAGCACATTTTCACTTGCCTCAGTCACCTGTTCCATAGGTTTCCAGAGGTGGCAATATTGATACTGAAATTCCCCCATCTGATGCTGTAGCAATTTAAAAAGTCAAAGAGGTGCTTGACTGGAAAGTCATGCATTTAGAAGCCAGTGAATTTTCAGGGCTGGAGTGTTGTAAATGCACAGCAGAGGCACATACAAGCTGCTCTTCCACCACTGTTAGTAAACTAGCTAATTCTGAAAGTTGTGATATAGGAAAATAAAATTAATGTCCTTGAAGTTCTGCTATCACTGGCTTCTTGTTCTTTTGGACACAAAAAAGTCCACCAGGGGAAAGCATGTCAGCCTTATCAAATCAAAGGTCACAGCTAGCCACTCATTAAGCCCTGAATAAAGGCTACTCTTCTGAGCTAAACTTATATTTGATATTTGTTTCTTTGTTGATGCCATCAAGCAATCACTTTCTGAGGGTTTCCATAGTAACAAGTGAGCTTCTTTTTTTTTTTTTTTTTAATTTTTTTTTTTTTTACTTTAAAGCTCTTTCCTGCACCTAATACGGAGAAACTGGGATAATTGGCATGGAATACTGTTCCTGTTTTCCTCGTATAATTCAAGCAAAGCAGGGTGAAGTACAACACGGTTTTTCTATGCAGCTGGAGATTTATTTTCCCTCCTCTGTAAGAATATTAAAAAAACTATAATTTACTTACATCTTTGGTTTCTGCGTTTGCTCTTGTACATAGTCATTGTGAAGAAATTCCACTTTCTAAGAAATAATTGCCTTGACCACAGACAAAAGAGATCGTGCTCCTGCTTTGCAGTGAGACAGTTGCTCACTGACAGAAGGTAACCAGCAATCTCTCGGAGAAAGGCAGGGTAATACCATTCTCCTAAAATACAGGGGAGCTGCTCCTGGCTCTAGCTATTTTCTCTATTACAAGGATCAGAGACAAAACATATTTATTTTCATAAGTTTTTTCAAATGTGTTTGATACCAGCTAATAAAATCCAGAGCACCGATAGAATAATGTAATCAGACAAAGTGGGGTAATATGCTATGCAATGGTCTGAAATCAAGATTCCTTGAAAAAGCCCTGACATAACCAAAAATGTATAAATGACCTCATAAGCTAACAAAAACTAACTTTCCATTGAGGGGTTCTTAGAATTATGCATATGAGTATGTTAAAATATTTTGGGTTACATTCTCAAATTTCAATTACATTTTCAAATTATTGTTAAAAGAAAATAAACACATGTTGATCAATTAAATCCTGACTGGATGTGTGAGCTCATGAATATATTATTCTATAAATATATAATTTATATATTATTCATATATAAAATGAAATTAATTTTTTCGCGCCTATGTTTACTTCTGCACCACCTTTCAATGATTTATTTTGGGGAAAGCTATTTAAATAACATTTTGCTGATGGCTCATTTTTATAGCTCCTTTACTGCTCTCTAGTCTTTTGAGTCACAAGGTCATGGGGATAAAGTGACAGCATTTTATGATCATCCACATATATGTATATCATGCTTTCAAAGAATCCAAATATCTTCCTAAAGGGAACAGGGGAAGGGGGAAGAAATTTTTTGCTATGTTGAGGTGATGGGAGTTGGTATTTGCCATGCTGGGTAGGTGGCAGTCAAGAAGGTGCCGGTGGCAGTAATGGAGTTGAAAAGAAGGAGAAATTCCAGGTCATTCAACAATAAGTTTGCCTTTAATAAAATTTCAAGTTTTAAGAAATTCATATTTTGAGCTGCCTGCCATCTTAAACCCAGATACCACAAACACAGAAGCGTCAAAAGAAAAAAACAAGTAGAATGGCTGAAATGTATTGAAAACTGATGATAATACCCTTGCTCCTTCTTAAAATACACATTTAGACAGCAGGTCTCTAAACTACTCAAAGAAATAAAAAAAGAATATCTTTGGCTTACATAAAAAACAATAACATCTGGCATTCATGGATCTTTCATGTTTTCAAAGAGGAGTAATTTGGTAGCATTCATCTAAAACACTGACCTACAGTTACTTTCCTAATGAAAAACAATCAAAAGAAATTAAAAGAAATGTCTCTCTCAATCTGCTTACACTAAATTTATATTTTTTTCATCGCTTTTTCACCTCTCAGATACATCAGATATATTTTTATATCTCTAGTATAACCATGTTTGGCTTTGTGGACCATTTAATTCTCCTTTCAGTTGTTCAGTAGTCACAAATCCTCATATTGATACACCTCTAGTTACTGAAGTGAAATCTTTACATTACATTGGTCTATTAATCTAATTTCCTCTTTCTGTCAAAATCTAACCACATACCTTTTCATTTGCTTTGGATTTGTATCAGCAAACCTGAGGATAAAGTGTAGCCTGAAGAAAGTAAATGCAATGAATAATTTTTTTGATTTCTTTAGTATTTCATCTACAGTTGTCTTAAAATACCACACTTGAGATTACACCGTATCTATCGTTGAGGTCAGCAGGAAGGTGGAAGATTGCAAAACAAATCAAAAGTAACAGGAAGGAAAAAATTAGGATAATTGCAATGCATAGCAGCAGACAAATTATCTGTACCATATAGAAAGACCCTGGAGGCCTTTTACTCAAATAGCATTCTGTAGTTAATACAATGGGAGTCAATATTTTTGCACCAATTTATATGAACTGAGGATAATCTCAAAGTTGCCCTGCTCTATTTTCCCTCTGAGTAAATTTGCAGCTGAATCAGATCTGTGATCTGACTTAAACTACTGAGATCTGTGGTCTCCCTTTAAATTTACTGCTTCATGTAGCAATCTTTTCTCTTCCTCCTTCTACCTGAAGGCTCTCAACCATATTATTCAATTCAAATTTTCCTTATTTCATTGATTTGGCAAGATGTCTTCACTTTTTTTCCTCAGCTCACATTAGATTGTAATTAAAAAGCTCAGTTCTTTTCCTTGTCATGAATGTCTATTTTTCCCCTCATTTTTTATCCTGTGTTTAACCTAGCCATATATTACTAACATTCAATGTTGTATTATGTACTGGACCTACAACATGCATATTTTTTCCACTGGTCCTTCATGCATTATTCTATTACAACATGTATTTATATGGAATTATTTTGGCAATGTATAATATAAAAAATTAAACTAAATGGAAATTTAATGGGATAGGGATTAATTTATTTTAAATCATTGATCCCTGAGAGCACAGCCTTTATTGGTTTTTCATTGTGTTAATTGGAACTCTGATTCTTCAGTGCAGTGAAAGGCATTTGCTAAAAATAATATAAATATAATCTGTCTGGCAAATCATTGTAGGTCTCTTCATGAGAAAATACTGCAAAAAAATCCCCACACCTTGAATATACTGGCCAGCTTTGAGTGGGAACAGCATCCTCCTCTTTTTCTGTTTTACTGTTTTCTGTTAGGAGACTTTAAAATTCACTTTCACAGTGTTACACCTTGAAAAAAGTCAGAATCTGGCATATGGCTGGTTAAATGCAATCAGCTTAGTGAGGTGGGAAGAAATGAATGGAACATATGAGCAATAAAAAAAAAATCACCTAGTCAAATTAAACTTATTGCTTTTCTACCAGGATGCATCTTACATGATTGAAACAGTTTAAATGTTGTTTAAACAGTATGTTGGAATGAATTTTGTCAGTCATTGTTGCTGGTGGTAAAAGAAGTGATAATGTCCACGTCTGCACATCTCATAACACTTCTTGCCTTTCTCTCCTCCCCACCCTATAGGTCCCAATAATAAGGTCCCAATATTTTCTTTGAATACTGTAATAAATTTCTCAAACTCTCTTTATTTTTAAGAAGAAGAAAAGAAACAAAAAGCAGATATTTTAAAAATATAACTGCTGTCATGAATTTCACATATTACTCATCAATAAACACTTTGCCTGGATGGCATGCTCAGTTTTACTTTTACTGAATAGATCTTAGGCAGAAAAGGAAGGTGGAGGAAGCTTAAAGTATGTTTTCTCTTTCATTGTCTAATTTAATGCACTCAAAGAGTCTTCTCAGATAATAATCTTTTATAGCTTCCACTACAGTTCTTTTTATGATGTCATCTAAGAAAATATTACATCTATGAATACAAATTAGTTTTTTCTTTGAATAAAGGATATGTATAAGCCTCAATGTTAAACTTCCTCCAGGTAATAACCCCTCCTTGTTAAAATTATTGATACATTAAAATCATGTATGTGCACCTTTTACTGATAAATATTTATACAGTTATCTGACAATATTGCTTTATAACATGTCACAATATTAGATAAATAAAATTTACTTTAGCAAGAAATGTCACTTAGCTAATAAGGCAGATTTATGATAAAATATTCTTTTTATGATGTAATGAGGACAGAGCTCAAAATATTGGCCAAACCAACCCTGCCTAACACTGGTAAAATACTGCAAAACAGTGGCAAGTTGGATGAGAAAGAGTAAAATTTGCACATCTCATGCCTACAACTGTAAGTTAAAATCAAGGAGTTACAAAAGTGTTTTCAGGACACAACAAAGCTGTCTAGCTTTCCTGAAACATATCAGAAATAAAGACCATTGACAGTGTCAAAAAAAGGAAAAGGTTTTATTAATAGGTTAGCTGTAGATTAAAGGCTAAATTCCACTGCCTAAACATTCATGTCTAGCACTACTTAAATGATTTATTGCATCTGAGAGATTCACATAGTGCCAGAAATTATGGCACAGCACCTGTGGGAAACCTACAACCTTCTGGAGCACCCTACTGAAGCCAAGACTGTCTTATGTGGCTCTAGGCAAATATCTAGGCAAGTAAAACCTGCCCAAAGTGTTTATATTCAGACCTTTCTCTGATGACTGCCTTTATTCTCTAGCATTTTTGTATTTAGAGTCATTGTTTCTAAGTGTTCCCAACTTTAACTCTCAGGTCTTCACCCTGCAAGACAGTGATTGACTGGAGGAGGAATTATATGGAGAGAGAAAAAAATGTGTGACTGAATTTGTAAATATGCTCAAAGAGGCCACTATTTGTTAGTACATAATCACAGCTGTGTGTATTAAGATATTGTCTGGATAAAAGAGAAACAACTTAACATAACAGTTTCAAATCAGCAATCCTTCTCTTTACTAAAGACAAAATGCAGTTAAAGTGTTTCATAAGTCTTCCATTATTTCTGTTTCTTTTTACTCTGCTCCAGTGTTTGTATCCAGAAGAATATACAGTTTGCAAGATTTTGTGAAGACCTCATATATTTATCAAATGCTTTGTTAGAATAAAATTTGCTACATTCACAGCATTTGCATCATCCAGTAATTTAGGAAAAAAAATCAGAATAATTTTTTTTCTGGAGCTGTTTGATTTTAAGAAAACTTTGGCTGCTTCTTTTCTCTATTATCTTCTACAATTTTGCTGACCCGTTTTACTTTTCTTCAGCACTATCAGACAGTAATGACACTTCACCACAAAAGATTCCTTTTTACATAGCAGGAGAAAGCCCCTATGGTACTGGTCCTACTTTCACCATGGGTAATTTTTTCTTATTCAATGAAGCTTTTTTACTAGAATTTCATTTGTCTCATTGTTATAGTAGCATTTATCTTTAGTCTTTAAGGAATTCACTGTCAAGCTTCCCTCATTAGATTGTGCTCTTTTTATCAGATGTCACTATAAGAATTTAACAATATGATCATAGAGGTATTAAACAAAGCCTGACACCTTCTTTCTCTGGTAGGAGCTCAAACTGGCTGTTCCTCATGGCCCTTGCCCAGTTCCCAGCATGTTCTCATTCCTCCAACAAGAACACTAGAAATACATTTGGATATTTTTCTGTGACTCATAATTTCCCAAGGTTTAATGTGTCACTTCCTGCATATATAACATTGGAATCAACATGTGCTTGTCTAAAAGTAAAATTGTTATCTATTATTAAAGAGAGGAGTTTCAAAACATGAAAAAGGTTTAGAGGAAAAATCTCTAAGTCAACCAAGTAGAGTTACTTTATAACTGTCCTTGAACAAAAATTTGATGGAAAAAACCCATGAATAAGCCATTTTCTGTGTCTGGATGTTAATAGAGTCATGGGCATACACTGTAACAACAGAGATTTAAATCAGTTTTTTGGAAACCAAGTTTGTTAAAGGTAAGCATAAGAAGCTTTGCTAAAGGATTTATAACAGATTAGGTATCTCAGAGGAACCTTCATAGGAGATGGATGACAACTTGTAGTTTTTTCCAACCCTTATTTGTGTTCACATATGCCCAGATTAAATAACAATTGTCATAAGACTCAGCGCTAGCCAAGATTTGATCCATGTTAGTCCTTCAGCCTCCTTAATTTTAACAGAATATGTTCAACCAGTGGTTGAACCCTGCTCTGTGTAGGAAATTAAAAGAGAAATTAATAGAAACTTCCACAGATACTGAAAGGTTTGATTTGCAGCCTTGGAAGAAGCTTGGGTTGACGTAAAAATAAAAGCACACAGACATTAAACAGAAAAATTATAAATTTAATATCTATAGTTGTAAGTAAGAATATGCCTTAAGTAAATAAGAAAATGTATTAAGATAGTGAAGAGTTTTATAGTGTAGTAAAGTAATTGTAAAGAGTAAGCTAAGAGTTTAGATGTTATAATAGCAGCATATATGGGTATGTGTAATAGTAGCCCATTGCATAAAAGTACATGCAGGGCAGCAGAATTAAGTAAAGGCAATAGGTTACAAAAAACAAAGCAAACTTTGTGGCAACTTTCCATTGGATTAGAATGTTATATATTGCCTTGTAACTACCTTGTGACTACCTTGAGCTATGGCTGACTTCTGGCTCCTCTAAAATCCCACGGCCTTTGAAGCTGATGTTTATCTGAGTAATAAATTGTTTTTAGCCCAACAGTACTCCCATGCCTTCATTAAGTTGTCAATACTCTATACCTTTTGAGCTACAGACTCTGGTCTGATAACTCAGGCACCTACAGATACACATCATTTGCATCTTTCAGAATTACAATCTGTCCTCAATTACATTTGAGTAACTTCCACAAATTCAGAGCAGCTACAATGTGCTGTAAGCCTGAACTTTCACTCACAATTCAGAGTGGTGGTTTTGCACCAAGAGTTTCCCCACAGCATTCCCACCAGTTTCAAAGATTGACAGGGGCTCTAGAGCTTGATAGTTTCACAGCTTTAACCCACTCTTTAGTGTCCACATTGTCCTTATATAACCCTTAAGTGAAACTTGGCCAATTCTATGATTTCCTCTATTCCAAAAGCAAGTAATACAATTATGAATGCCTGATAGTTCTTCCTTTTCTCAAAAAAAGTACTGTACACAGTAAGAACAGGTCCCTTTAGACTGGTAACAATAGGATTAAGCTTTCTGTTTCTTCATCTGAGGAATATTTAGCTATTATTTTAAACCAGGTACAATAAGATATTCCTCTCTGAAATGTCTGAAAAAAATCAATTAAGCTTCAGGTTCAGAGTTAGATATTCTATAAGGTTGTTTATACAGTGGAAAAACATCTTCCCTTCTGCTTTGGCAAGTGGAAAAGATGGTAAATCAGTCTCAGATGAGTGGTGTTCTAACTCATTTCTCTTACTTTACACATTCCTTAGATACAAGTGTGTTCCTTCCATCTTAGAGTAGTTTCTTTCTTAATCCATCTCAGTTCTTGACAGATTTTTCATGGCCAGTTTCCCTTTGGTTTTGAGCAACTTTAATGTTTTGTTTTGTTTTTTCTAAGTCCAAGCTTCCCTTCATCTTAGCTTTAATTTTATTTTATCCACATTATTTTTATTTTATCCATTTTAACTAGCCTTGATAAGTTTAAATTTGTTCTTCTAAATGCTTTGCTTGCTAGTTTGGCTGGGACTTTCATTATCTTGTATTTGATCTTGATGAAGTTTTCACCATCCAGTAACAATACTCAGTTACTTTCACATTATTTTTAAACCTCTGTTTAACAATTGAGACAGTCTTAAGCGGTGGTCTGCTTCAAATTTCACAAATTATGGACTAAGCACACCTCCTTTCCATTAAAAAGAGTTAGATTTGTATTCAAATTTTTGTCCAGATATAACCAATTCCACACAAAACCATATTGTCTTTAGAATTTACATTATTACAGTAAAGAATGCAAATTATGTATAAAGAAGTGATATAATTTTTTCTGATCATTAAACTATGTCTTAGCAATTCAATTTATGAGCATAATACTATTAAACATTCCTTATATTTTACCTCACAGTAATCTTTTAAATGATAATAATCTTTAATATATTAAAGCAATCTGCCAAAGTTAGAGTTCACAGAATTTCCTAAGTAGAGGACAAACATAGCCCTGTAGTTAGAACCATATTATTTAAATATAAAATTTTAGAAAAATGTCCATTGGATATAGGAGAAATTTTTTTATCAATTATCAATTGACAATTAACAATTTTATCAGTTTAATTACAAGCACGCTAAGAATTTTAGTTGGTCTTTGAAACAATCCTAATGTGTCCAGAATTAGCATTTCGAAATGTAATACTTTTTATTCACTTGGTAATTTTTTAATTCTTGTGAAAAACTGTCAGAAAGACACTATGTGTTAAAATTTTTTCTTCCTTGTTAAATCTGAAATAAGTCATGGTGCCTCTAAGAGGGACCAGTTTCTATCATCTCAGGATACTGCAAATATAGAACAGTAGACAAACACCAGATGTGGGGCCACAGCAGCTGTACTCAATTAAAAAAAATTTAGGCTTTTAACAGACTACCAAATGCTTAATTGTGTATCAAGCACTTAATTGCAGATTTAATACAAGACATTCATACATATAATTTCTAGAGAAATAAAGTAATGAATTTTGGTTTATTTTTCATGAGAAATTTAAGAAAGTTCTGACTATCAATCTGTCTTGATCCTGCTTAAGTTACAAAATCATTCCACCTGAAAATAAAAAGTTGTTTTTAATGGGAATTACACCCACAGTGTCATATTCTCCAAACAGATGATATCTGTTTCAATTTGATTGGTGTGCCATGCAATGAGATGTTGCCCTGTTTTCCTTTTCACACTGGTTTTAGTTATTGCACTGATGAAACACTTCACCAAACTAAATTCAATGGGAAAATCTTTCAGAACAGAATCCACTCTTGCTTAACACAAGAATATTTCAAAAATACAGCTCAAATTCATGTCCCTTGATTCTGTTCAAGCACTAAGTACTTGAATACTTCAAACAGGTTTTTCAGGAATAACCATTTGAAGAAACCATTTGCTGTCATCACCACTGCACTATGACATCCTATTTTGAAGTTTTTATATGTTCATTGAAACAGATTGAACTCACATTCAAAATGCATTTTTGGTTCTTCAGTGCAGTGAATGTTGTCTCCCTCTGTGTCCAAAACAGAACAGGGAGAGCTTGAGAAAGAGCCTCTTGTGAATAAATGAGGCCCTTAAAATGTCAATTTAGGGCTCACAGCAATGCAAACCGATGATGCTTTATGGCACAGCCAATAAACAGTTGCTGCTTCAACCTTTCATTTCAGACTAATGCTTTTTTTACAGCAATCAAGAGAAAGATGAAAATGTTCTGCTTTCTTTTCTCTTTGTATGGCATCTTCTCAGTGCGGGGGACTCAGGACAATTTTAGTCGTAATCAATCAGTACAATCGCTGGCTTGAGAGGGCGAATAAGGCCTTTAAAAGAGATGAGAAGAAGATTGATTTTTGGAGTGATGGAAAAAGCTGTATTGTAGCAATTCACCACCAGATCATGCTAAAGGATGCACTGTTGGCACACATATGACCTCATCCTTTGAATTATGGGGAATTGCAAAATACCAGAATGACTCCAACTCTACAACTGCTCAAATATTTTGTTGTGGTTTTTTAAGGGTTCATGTACTTGTGTCTGTGTGGGGTGGCAATTTGGGGAAATGGCCAAGAAGGAGTTGAATTAAAATTATTAATGCACCTTATTTAATGTCTTAATTAGATCGGTGGATGGCAGCAGAGGAGACACTTTTTTCATAGTCTAATTTAAACTGCCTGTCTTTGGTGGGATTATGTATATTTTGAGTGTGCTGAATTCATGAATTCAGATTTTAGAATATACCAGCTATATGTCAACTTCTCTAAAAATTACAACTGATTCAAAGACAATTTCTGAGACAATTAAATCCTATATGGAAACATGATTTTTTCTACTATGCTCATAGAAAGCAAAATTACTGGGTTTTGCTTTAAGCTCAAATCAAGGCTGGCATAATAACACAATAGTGCTATATAGCATTCAACATTTTTTTCTCTGGAATGCTTGAAATGCATTCACCTGTTTTTGGTAAGGGTATCAAACATTTGAAACACATTTTGCATTAAAAAGAAAAAAAAAAAAAGATCTGGCTAATACCTACAATACCTACAAAATTTTACAGAAATAAAAAAAAATCATGGTTAGTTGTAGAGGGCATGAGAATATGCCTTTGCATGATAAGGTACTGCCAGATGAAACACATTGTTTAGTAAGGAATGTTTCAAAATCACAAGAAGAGGAAATTGGAAAGATTACTACTTCTCACCTTAAGGTTTTACTACTAAATATCACATAATATTTTGAATTAACTGCAAATGCACATAACAACTCTGTTCAATGTTCAAACCCACAAAACAGAATTGTGTTCTCAATGACCTGAAAACTAATTAAAAAGAGATGTCTGTACAGTAGAGGAGATAAAGAATGCTTTTATTCCCGTGTGGATTTAGCAGGAAAAATGCTTTCTCATCCAGGTATAGAGTTAAGAAGTGAAAATATGAAGTTAAGGTATCCAGGATATTTTATTAAACTGTACTCTAAAATCATAGACAATGAAAAATTTAGGTACATTTTTCTATTCCCTGTTCTATAACACCTTGGAAAGGTAAAACCATTTCTGATAGTATAAGAATAGCAGCTTCTGTAGATAGCCTGTTCAAAGAAGATACCAAAACTGTAGGGATATCTAGAGTAATTTTTTACAAATCTGTCCCCATTTTTTACAGAAGTCCCAATTCAGTGGCAGAAGAATGCCCTATTAGCAAAGCATGGATGTTATTACCAAGAGGTGCCCACACTCCAGTAGGAACTAAATGTACTGAGGATGTCATAAGAGTTACTGATTCCCTGGAGGCAAGGTCGAGCCCTGCACTGCCTGTGGTTTTCTGCAGCTAATTTATAGAAAAGAGAATTACAAATATAATACCTTAAAATGAGAGCCTTTGCTCAGGAACATTAAACTTTGTGGGAAGCTAATTAATATCAGACAAAACATTAATCCACAAAATCCAAGGTTTTTTTGCACACCATAAAAAAATGGTATGTCTAGTCAACATTTTACACTGAGTCCACATCTCTCATTTAAGGCCACTTCCACATTGTTTGGAACCAACCACAACCAGCACAGATTCAATTTATTTTACCATTACCATGCAATTTTGAAACCTTTTAAATCCAACATCTGGACTGTTCCACTAAGAAAATTAAAGTGATGAGTCCAGATTATTATTTATTTTGGAAGGACACTATACTCATGGCCCAAATATTTTAAAATACGAGGTTTGAAGAGTAAACATCCTGCTGTACTTGGAATCAAATGCTACTAAAAAAGAGAAAATGAGAATATTTGGATTTTATTTGCTGATGACATTGAACTTTGGCCCAGTCACATTTGGAAGTGGTTTGACATTTTCACTGTGGTTTTACTGGCTTCATCTGGGTGAAGGACTTTGCAGTGTTAGATTTACAGTTAAACTTGATGATGTTAAAGGTCTTTTTCAAACGAAATTATTCTGTGATTCTATGGTTCTTTGACTAAAAGAAAAATAGTGATACTTTCATATTTTCCCAGGAAGCCAGCAGATTTATTGAACCTGACAAAGATTCTTAGGTGCCAGCAAAAGGCAAAAGAGAAAAAAAAACAAGATCATGTCAAGTATGTGATGAAATCAACTTGCTCCACATTTAATGTAAAACACACACAGTGAAAATTATGATTGATATTTTCAGCAACTTCCAGCAAATATAAAAATAAATCCATGTGAAAAACTGAGGCAGATTTAACTGATATGAAGTTATTGTAGAAAGCAATGCACTTTCTCTGAGCTGTACTGTGAAGAGAGTTTTCTCTTCTGCGAGTTTCGTGTGGCTTCTGCCAGCACTACAGCTGAATATTTTGAACAGCAAAGTACACCAGATTTGACTAAATGGAAAGAGAAAGTGTTGGAAATCAATACACTAGGTGGAAGGGTCCAGTGTAGAAATATAGTCCTGCCAAGAGGATTTTTGACAAATTTTCACTGTAGAACAGTGCCACAAACCCCTCAAAGTTCTGACAGCAGCAGAAAAATGATGATTGTTATTAAAAAGATTAAGATTTTTAAAGAGTCTAGCAAGACACGGGTCTATTCAGTATCCCTCATTCAGGATGATAAATGTTAGTGAAATACTTTTTCAAATGTTAATGGAAGCATTGCTTCTGAATAATATAAAATGAATAACATTTAAAACACCTGACCTCAGGGAAGGAGAAATAGAATTACGTTTCTTCAAATTTATCATACGGATAACGTAGAGTCAGATTCAAGAATGTGGTATTTTTTATCACTGAGTTCAATATGAAGAAAATAATAAAATTTTGGGGTTTCGTAAATTAGAAGTTATTATACAACTTAGTTGCCTGGATTCATGGATGACTGAGTTTCATGCTGTGGGAGGTTCTATGTCATGAAAAAATAAATCCAGGGAAATAATCAAGATTATTTTAATTTAAATTAACTGAACATTTGGCTCACAATTCTTAACTTTCCAATTCAGTGAGCTTAACAGCCTAATCTTTCCAATAGAAGTAGGAATTTGATCTGTAAAGGGTATCTCTGCCTAAACATATGACTAACCATGCCATTTCGCTGCCCAATTTAATCTCTTTTGGTAGGATCATCATACTGGAAGTAGTCTTGAAATTTTCAATGGCCTCAATATTTCTAAGGATAACTGAACTAGAATATGCTAATGCAGGCCTTCAGAAAAATACTGGAAATTGGTGTCTAAATTTAAACAAAGAAGCTTTTAGAAGTTTACTTAGCAATTGCACCTAAAAATGATCTACCCTTAAACTGCCATCTAGGATCTGTCCTGAGATACCAGGAAATATAGGCCATCATTTGTTAAGCAAAATAAAATTTTGAAAAGAAGAGCAGAATTAACTTGTCTTAATAATAAATACATTTTTAAAAGTTTAATTCACAATGCAGGCACATTTTCTTGCAATCTAAACCTGTAGATAATGAAAATAATGACTTAAACTTTTGAAAATAAATCACAGGTATTGGAATATCATTATCACAGCTTATTATACACTGAGATTACTCCATTCCACCAGAACAAAATTGTCACTGCATTTTAAAAGCTCACCTCACTAGAAATCTTGGCAGCAATTCATAACAATCCAATTTAAAAATACAGCAATTTAAAACAAATACATGAATTTGTCTACAAAGGCACCATTAAAAACCAAACAAATTCCAACAAGCTGAATGGATAAAGTTCATCTCTTCTAGTAAATGTTAAGTAATTTAAACAAATTGATAGTTTATTATTTTAAAATTATCCTTTTTTTTAATTACAAAGTTACTTGTAACAGACAAGTATCAGAACCAGATGCTACATAAAAAAAATACATGCTTCTTCCAATTTTCAAGCTTCCATTTCAAATTTGATTCTACATATTAGTAGGAATTAGTCTGTAAAAATTGGAAGACACAGAGAGGTAGCCTATGCTAAATTATCTTGTGTATAACTAATCTGTATTATTTAGACAAAGAAACTAGAAAAACATGAGTGGGATAGATCCATTTATCATAACCTGATATTTTTGAATGAATGAACAAATTCCTTTTTGCAATTGGATGTAAGATTCAAAAGGTAATTCAACATTTATATGAAAAATGGGACTGTATTTGAAATGAGGAGACATAAGTTGCAAATTAAAACCCAGTCATGACAAGACAATAATTTTCTATCCTTAATTTTTAAGTTCTGTATATTGAGAGATTGCAGACAAGTATAGAGATTTATCACCAACATATTCATAATTTCCTACACAAATTAGCAATTAATTGCAATCCAGTGAGCCTCAAATTCTGGAATATGAGAAATCTGTGTTCTGATCATGCTGAAAGCAACCTAAGACAAATCAACCAAAAGGAAAGTAAGGATGAAAGATGATTTTCCTTCAAATAATAGACTGTTGACCATTGGTAATTTGTTTGGACTTGATTTATAATGTCTTTTTTAAGCTGTGGCTCATGGCCAGTTGTACAAAACCACCCAGGCATTTTCAACAATAAGTGCTCTGGGCAGATTCTTTTCCACAGTATTTGGCTCCTCTTCCCAGAGATAATATATTGTGATCATTCTTCTGCAAGTTGAGTCTTCTTTTCCACTTTAACAACAAAGAAATTTCTTTCTTCTTTACATTATGATGCCATTTCTACCCACTACACCACTTTGCCAGAATGGGCAAGATAGATGGGCCCATTTGTGTTCAGTAAGAGAATTTATTTTTCCCAATTTTTACATGGAACTGTCATTCATACCTGTGCCTGTTTTCTCAGTGATTAGATTTTACTTTTTTCTCATATAATTTTCAAAATTCTCTTTTTTTACCCTCCACTTATTTCTATTAAGAAAGTAAACATTGATCCAAAAGGCTTTTGTCAGTTTGCGCATCATAGAAAATTTGTCTTACATAACTCTAAGTATTTGTCTGGTAACTGCATAGCAAATTGGATCTTTTTTCTTCTTTTTTTTTTTATTTTTTTTTTAAATTTTTTTTAATATTTTTGGTTTTGTTTTGGTTTTTTTTTTCTCTCAGTAATGTTGCAAATCCAAATATTTTCATATAAATGTCATGTTTTGATCATTATATTTTTCAATAATGAATTACTAGTCCTTCATATACTTTTACTATTACTGATCACTAGTTGTCTATTGCTTCTTCTTTTTTGTAAGAATTTTGGGAAAAATTTTCAAGTGGCCAAATACGTAAAACTTGATTTCCTGATTTCTCTTGTTGCCCACCTCATTAAAGAACCTCTCCTTTTTTAAAGAAATGTTTCTCTTTCCCATAGAGCACACTTAGCAGGTCAAAATGTGACCAAACAGTTTGCTTTTGCAACCTGCCTGAACTGCATGTATGGAAAAAAGATCATGGGGCTGCATCAGTGACTTTTACACGAGTGATGGCACAGACTTAGTAAAAAGATTTATAACACAAGGCAGAGGGGGTGCCCTTGAGTTATGGTACTTTTATCAAAAAAAAAAAAAA
>VZRH01006234.1:39711-92565 GCA_013397555.1 Urocynchramus pylzowi
AAAAAGAGAGAGAAAATATTGAAGTCTCTGGACCTTGTTCAGAGACCAGTTCAGTCTCACGGCTTTGTCTCCAGTGCCATCTGCTGACATGAGCTTCCGCTGCAATTCCCGAAGGAAAGTTCCTCCAGAAGAGAATTCTGTTGTTCCGGGCCTGCAATAGTTGATGTTACCAGAAATTTCTTTTCAAAGTGCTTAATTTTACTTACTTTTAAGATGTTCTGTTCTTTTTTGGACATGTGGAAGTTTTCAGCAGAGCTACTTGTCTGTATTGCCATCACATATTACAAACGGAGTTGTTTAGAAGATTCAGGTTCTTAGTGCATTCAAATGAGGAAAAAGAGGAGCTATGTGAAAATCTTAAAACTACTCCAAACACAGACCAGTCAGGTTGCTTAAATTCAAATGAATATGACCAAAATTATGCCCTGAAGATGTAATTTGACATTGTAATTGTTTGATCTGCTGGTTTTTAGTTAAGATACTTGTCTCTCTGAAAAGCCTTTACACCCAAGAATGATCTTGGCTTTTAATGCCACTGCAGTTGAAGTGGTTTATCTTCTTGAGGTGGCACCTCGAAGGGGAAGAGCATAAAATGCAAATACTGAACTTTCCAGTATGAAAAAATGGACAACACTTACTGAAAAAAGAATGTGTCTGGCAAGCATCAGGAAAAAACTAGCAAATATGTTACTTTTGTTCAAGGTACAATACTCTGAGGCATCTCACTAGAATTTTAACACTGATCTGATTTTTATGTGTTTATTTGTGAAATTGGAAATACTGATGTAAGAGAAATCAGAGTCCTTATGTATGTTTCTTCCTTTGATCATTCGACATTGTTGCATCCCTCCTCCTTTTCCTTTTGCTGTTTTCTCATCCCAGAAAAGTGACGAAACCTTGCCATCTTGTGGTCAATGATAGTTATTAGTCTAACAAAAACACAGACTGCAAATACTATAGTGGTCGCCATGTGGAGAATTGCAAATTCACTGAATTTAAGGAAAAAAACCCCCAGAAATTAACAATATTATTAAGTTTAAAGGAGGGGTAATACGCTTTTGCTAGTTTTTTAGAGACTGCAAGAATAGAAAGGGGTCAGAGCAAGAAAGACTACAATAGGGTATGATGTAAGTTTTTTTTTTTTTTTTTTTTATTCAGCTGACAAGCTCTGTTAACCAGTGAAGGCACAATGAATATTTTCTTTTGACAAATAACTAATGTTTGCTAAGAAGTCCTATGATAAAATTCACAAGCTTTCATCAAAGGTTTAAACTTAGATGAGCTACGAAAACCTGTTTAGTCTGCTATGTATCAGCAAAAGATGAAATGTTTAAAAGCTGAAGCTCCCATGGGGATCACAGAAGATACAGGCAGCAGATTTTTCTTCCTGGTGCTTCCCACAAGACATAGTCAAGTTGTGGTGGCCACGTCCCTGCCTAAAGAGTGGTCCCCAAGGAGACAAAATATCCAGCTGGTGTACACTTGATCAAGCAAATCCTCTCTCTGTCTTTCCACTTATCACAGAGAACAGATAAAAAGGCCATATCTGTGCAGTGGTGATTTGTGTCCGCTAAAAAAGTTCGTCAAAATGATATGTCTAATTTATGCAAGCAGCCAGTCTTATATTCCCCTGGCCAGTACAATAAAGACAGGGACATAAATTCAGAGTCATGTGTATTATACATAGCTCTTTTTTTTCTTGAAGAAGTGCAAGTTTTCTCCACTGCTATGACCTTGTAATTTTTTTCCCAAGACTTGCAACAAATTTCAGTGGGGTTTTGCATACCAACTCATGCAGTTATTGTCACTTTTCTGTTAAGACAGAAGAATTTTTATAAAAAATTTGCTATTTTTTTATGCTCTTCAAATGACAAGCTCTTGCCCAAGTCCCTGGAATATTGAGGTTTACTGGCAGTGATATGTAATTGAGAATTTCTGGATGTTGAAAACCCCTTAACAACCCATAGAGGGTACCTGAAAATGAAACCCACTTAGGAATTTTCTCTTGCATCAAAGACTATAATGGGATAACCCATGTCAATACAATTAAACACTTTTATGCCAACACAAAGTAGATGCAACAAGAGTACCTTAAAAATGGTCCTTGACTCAAGATTTTTTTTAAAATATGCTTTTGTGTTGCCAGATAAGTGATAAACCTAAACCACCCCAGGATGATTTTTGATGATAAAAACTTGTTCTCTGGATGATTTAGATCCTGAGCCTGGGAAGATTCCCTGGTTCAGCTTAATTACCATCAGATGTGGCCAAACAATTTTAGCTCCATTTTGTAAAAGTGGATTTTGCTCTGAGTCCTGAAGGCAAAGACTGAGTTATGAATTATCCTCTTATTCATAAAAAGCACATTATGCCCATTAATTGTGATGAAGTTTCTATCTCAAACAACAACAAAAAAATTCTACTTGTTCTCTGTTACCTACTTGAAGAAGAGAAAAAATGGCTGAGGAGAATTTATTGAGGACAATTCAAATTCTATTGAATTAGGAAAAGAAATGTATATGTGGCATGGCTCAAAAGATTTTGGGAAGGTTTTTTATATTTCCATTATTTCTATTTCTATTATTTCTGTTATTTCTATTTGTATTTCCATTTCTGTTTCTATTTCTCTTTCTATTTCCCTTGCTTTAATGTTTATCATAGCTAAAATGACTGTAGCTAGAATTAGGACATGGAAGCCTAAACTTGATATGCAACATTTGAGTTCTGCTCAGGTGAGATAGAAAAAAAATATTTAAACTCCGTGTTTGTTAACAATAGAGAACTTCTATATAATTAAAAAAAGAAAAGACACATTGCCAGTAAAATGTTGAAACACTTCACAATAATACCAAGATCCATTCTACCCTACCTGGAGGCAATGGTATGAAGGGCAAGACAGCAGATTAATTTCTAAGACATGTACATGATGAATTAAATTTCTCTTACCAAATTAAAAGCACAGTGTTGAAGCTGAAGTATAGGCAGTTTGTTTGCAATCAGAGGAAACAATCATTATAATTAAGCAAGTCATAAGTAAGGATGACAAGGGTTATCTTTGAATTGTAGGTTTAATGTAATTTAATTGTAGGTTTAATGTAATGTCCATCCTAACAATTAGCTTCTTTGCATGAATATCAATTAATTATTAGGTAAACTGAACCTAGGCAGTAATAGTCAAGCTTCAAAACCTGTCTTAGCTGCTTCACCAGTGACATATCTAAAGAATTCTTAATTTCTTAAGAAAAAAAAAAAAAATGAAGATAGTAACAACCATGAACAGAAAAATAAATAGAATTATATTTGTTTATGACTCCTTTATAGCTATTTTTTGCTGCATATAAAAAGCAGCCTAAGAGGTTCAGACAGTATCTCCCAGCAATGTCCCTGTGGTCTTGGCTGTTGAAAAATAATTTTATCATGGGAATATTGAACAAGATAATGGCAGGTTCTGCCAGGCTTCTGCATGTCTGGAACAGAGCAGGGTAGGTGGAATAGAAAAGAACTCAGTATGGCTCTGGAACCCTCCTCTGCCTTACCTCACTGGGTCCCCAGAGACTCCATAGAGCATCAGACATGTACTAATTTTAATTTATTCTGTCCCTAGGGAACAGCTTAGTGCCCATTTATTGTGGAAGCTAAAGGATTTACAGCAGTGTATGCCAGAAGCATGGATCCCAAATCTCTGTTCAAGTCATGTGTTGTAACAGGTTCTTAACCATAAGGAAAGATTAGGTCCCCAAGTTTTCATCTGAAAAAAATCTAATTGTAGTACAGAAATGTTTCTTAACACATTCCTTCAGGCTTGCTATTTCACTGATTAGGATCATCATGAAATAACAAGCAAGCCATGGAACTTGCCTAGATCATATCATGGCTCACAGCCTAGCCCAAATATTACTTTTGATTATATACCTATGCAAAATTACTCCTGCCAAGAAATTGAGAAAAATTCTCTATTTCCACTAGTCTCAACATATTTTAAGAAGTTTTTTATTGAAAGACCATTTTCAGTAACTAAAAAACTATGTTGCCACACGAATAACTTACTCTTCTTTAAACAGAATCATCGTGTCTGTCTGTTGGGTAGAAAGTTTTGTTTGCTGCTAAGAGGGAGTGTCCTAAAGCAAATGCATTTAATGAAAGCTCAGAAAATTTTCATGGATATTACATAGGATATTACATGGATATTACATAGATATTACATAGTTGCTTGAGCGCAAAGAAAGTAAAATCTGAACTCTGAGGGACTAAAAATTACCATGTTACTATTAAACATATGTGGAAAAATTATTTACTCCCTGCTTTATAGTATATGCTGCAGAATATTAGCAGTGTCTTAAGAAGCTCACTATCTTGGGTTAGAACATGGAATTTGAGCAAAACACTACTAATATAAACTTTTGTAATGCAGTCAAGATCATTGATCACTGGGAGGAAGTCACTTGGGCAATACACAGTGAAGCAATCTAAAATACAATCACCAGAATGAACAATATTCCTCATTCAAGAGTTTTTTCATAGCAACCTTAAATATTTTGCTTTTACATGTATCTCTGTACACTTCAGGGTTCTTCTGTACCTGGATTTCCAAAATGCTTGCCCAGTCCCTTGCCGCAATCATGCAGGCTGAACATCTATAGTGCTTAATTTTATTTATGGGAGCACATAAAGGCAGACCGAGCACAGACAGTGGCAAGCCTCTGTACAAAATAATTAAGTTTGTGGCTTACAGGAGAGTAAAACTGAATGACTGAAAGAGATTCAGCCATCAGACAGATCTTCATGCTTCCACCCATTCCATTCTCTGCAAACTTTGCCTCAGCATGGTAGCACATAAACAACAAAAAGCTGAAAGATATCAGTTCTAGGGCACCATCCTCTGGATTTTTATGGTGCTGAGGCTTTTCTCAATTAAATGTCCATTTAATGTCCTCTGAAAGAGGTAAGGCTTCAGAACAGAGGGAAAGGATTGCCTGTTTTATTAAGTTTTGAAGGATGGAATCAGCAGATTACATAGATTCATAGGATGGTTTTGGTAGGTGACCTCAAAAATCCTGTAGTTCCAACTCCCCTGCCATGGGCAGGGACACCTTCCACTAAACCAGGTTGCTCAAAGCCTCATCCAACCTGGCCTTGAACACTTCCAGGGATGGGGAATCAAACACTTCTCTGGACAACCTATTCCAGTGCCTCATCACGTTCGCAGTATAAAATTTCCTCCTAACATCTAATTTAAATCTACCCTCTTTTAGTGTAAAGTCATTGCATGTGGGCAGACAGTGTCAAAATTATAAATTCTGATGACCTGACGGAAATTAAGTCATCTGTTCTTCCTTTTGGGCAATATCCTACATACATTTTGAGTATCATTATTAAAGGGCCTGTGAAAAGAATGCAAAAGATCCGTAGTACAGTTAATAGGTGTCACTTTGCATCACCAAACCTGTCACAACAAGAGCAATGGAGGAAAAAGATGGCAAGAAAAGGAGAATCCCAAATAACAATTACTGGAGAGGTTGGTCAGCAATGCATAAAATTATTCTAATAAATAATAGGAAAAAAAAAAACTTTTTCTCCTCTCCCAGGTTTGTAAATATCATAATCATGAGCTTACACATGCCATGGCTGGAATTAGCTACTGAATTCACCCTGTCACATACAAGTGCTCTGGAATGTCAACTTTATTTTTAAAAAGAAGTTGTCTGACTCATCTAACTGCAGAGGGCTAGCTAATAATGCCCAGCTGACTTTTCAGAGAGCCTGAAACAATGGTTCTGATAGGGGCTAATTGCCTCGATCACCACATTCACGGCTCTCTGAACATGCTGCTCTACAAGTTAATTATTTTTCAGTGTAAGACAAATACAGAATTCAGTGTGGAGAGAGTTCATTCCACTATGGCCAGATGCCAAACATCTGCTTCACCGCTCTGTTTCATCCTGCTATTTGCTCTGTTCTTTTTCTTTTTCTCCCCATTTTGAATTTTATTTCCTCTTTTTACTTTTGCCCATTACAACCAAAAAACATGGTTCAAAAAAACAGTGGGGACAAATATCCACTTTTTAAGCGGAATGTGATTAGAACCAGAACTTCAGATTTGGCCCCTACACAGTCCAGGAAATAGAGGAGATGCAAGAATGGGTCTGGCTGGGATGCTGAGGCACAAGATCAATATAAATGTCTGCTTTCATGTCACACAGAGTATAAGGAAAGGACACATGACTTATGAGTAAAGTCATCTGTCCTATAATAGTAAGATTGTGTTAATGCTTTAAAGTGACAAACTATTCTTATTTGGAATTAAAAAAGCAAAATCTACTGTGGAATGCATGACGATCTTTGGCTGTTATACTTGACTGCTGAAGACTCAACTCAGAGGATAACTGTTTCCTACCATGGAATTTCTTAGATGTCCAATACACTTAAAAAATTCTTTGCAAAATTAGACAATAATTCGAGAGCTTATTTTTAACCCTGACTTGTAAAGATCACAGGCCGTATTAAAAGATGTCACTTGAATAGGTGGTGGAGTACCTGAAGCTTGTCCCTGAAGATTTTACACAAATTATTTAAATTGCTTCAACCATTGCAATAAAGTTCTTGCTGCAATTTGCCTCATGAAAGACTCATTCTCTCCTGACAATTTCAGGGCAAAATGTCCCTTTCTGCATGTTGCCCCAAGTTGCCTTTCTGATAAACTGGGCTATTATTGTAAAGGGCTCTAGCTTGGGAATTAATTTATTACAAGTTTAATCTTTGAAACTCACTTCCAGATACATTTGTAGTTACGAGTTACCCAAAGATTCATTCTCAAGTCCGGGCTTTCTTACCCCCGTGAAGTTCTCCATACAGATACATGAGCAAAAGCAGTTGAAGGTTGTATCAGGTGGTGGCAGCAAAGCACCTTGCAAGGTTTGGGCTTCAGAATTCTTGCGAGGTGTGTGAGCATCTCACTGCTCACCCTGCCTTTTGATTTCAAGTACCACCTATGCTTAGGAGTAAATATTGCACTCCATTTGTTACAGGAAGAGGAAAAATAGAGAGCACATGGTTTATAGCTTGTTTCTCAGACAAAAAAAAACCAAAAAACAACACCCTGTTGGTATCGGATGTAACTCATAACACAGTAAAATAAAACAGAAGGGAAAAAAACCGAAAGCAAACAAAACACACAAGTAAATAAAAGAGTGGTAAAATAAGTCTGTAACCCCCCAGATACTGAGAAGTTTCTAAGATATTTTTGTTTAGGTGTCACAATAAATTCTAACATAGACTGAGGTAATAAGTATTATTTTCATAACTAACACTTTTCTCAGTATCATTGACGTAAAAATGATTGCACTGACAAAAGAGGCAGGTCTCTTTCTGTGCACTTGCTAGGTCTCAGCTGCAAGTCAAGAATCAAATCAGAATCTAGAACCTGTAGGGCATAGGAGATTTTCATTATTTGTAGATGAGATTTCATAGTTTAAGAGGCTGAAGATGGATGGCCCTGTTCAGTACTGTTGCTCTGCATTATGCTACAGCTCCACAACTGTGGGCAAATAATTAACAGCAAGGTCAGATATTGCCTAGGAGAGACTTGAAAATGGATTCAGGAGGAAAGCAAAGGAAAGGAAAAGTAGTATTAAATTATAGTCAAAAATAAATAGAGAAAATAAGAAAAAAAAAAGAAAATTAAACAAAAGGAAAAAAAGTAGAGGGGGAAAGGAAAACAGCACTGAAAGCTACTAGATGGCCTGAAAACTGAATACATATTGCACTAACATGGACCAAACTAGTTTTTAGTGTTTCTTTCCTGTTATTATGCAGAAAACTGTCTTACAAGTAGCTGAGATTATTTGAATTTCTATTGGGTATGACAGTGAATTTGGATTTGAGCTTTGGGAAAAAAGCTCTGATTCTTCAAACAAATTTCCCGTGATTGCACACACATGTTGGCACGAAGTTTTAAGGAGTTCAGGGGGACTGGGTGAGATCCCCATTGGTCATGCAGAAGAAATTGGATGTCTAAGATGGCCTAGACCAATTCATCAAGAGAGTGAGTATATACTTTTGCAATTACACTGGCTGTTCACCTGCACTCAGCAAATATCAGTATGTTGTCAAAAAAGGATCAAAAGGCCTTGTCACCTCCATGGAGTGAACTCATTGAATCCACCATGGGCTGCCTGTATCCCGCTGTCTCCTAATTTTTCACACCAAGCACACACACTCTCTCCTTCCTGACTCTCATCCTCTGCATTTTAAGGATGCACTGACAATCTTCACATACACTTTTGATGAAGGGTCTGTGCCATCACCCTCCCAAGACATCTGATGCTCTAATACTACCAGTACCCACTTCTGGGATCACCGTTTATCTTGCTTTCCTTTCTCTACCTCATGAATATTTCTGCTGATCAGTTCTTTCCATAATATTGTCCCTACCTCCTCCAGCATACTGTTTCCCAGTCTCTTACAGGATTTTAGTGGGTTTCTGCAATTCTTTCAGGGTTTGGGGTTTTTTTAAATTTTTTTATTCTCCAGTGGAAAATGTCATATACAGTATCATTACAGACAACTTTTCTGAGACCACTGAGATGATGGGAAGTGTGAATTATCTTGGATATGCAGAACTGCATCTGTTCACTCCTTGCTCTATGGGCAATGGCATCAAACCAGCTATTTAGAACAGTCACAGGGTCTGGTGAGCCAATTCAAGATGAAAAAAAAAAAAAGGTTCCTTGTGGTCTTCTGCTCTGTGCTTCAGTCTTCTTTTCCAGATGAGCGAGGTCCTCCTGAGTGTGCCTGTGTGGGGTTGGTGAGGCGTACAAATACGCATAAGTGGCATACAAACAGAATGATGCATTCAAAATCACAAAAAATGACTTTGGTTGTCTACTGATGAAACTCCCCTATATCTGAAAGTCTGCTAGAGGTGTTTGAATAGATCCATTCAATTAAATAGAACTAAGTATTATCTCTCTGTAGGTGGCCCACTTTACACTGTCACCATGCAGTTCCCTCCATCAAAAAGGCTGCCTTGATTTGTGACTCAGACACCGTGTTTTCTTTGAGCTCTAAACAGTGTATCCAAAGAAATTTTTTCTTCTATTTGAGCTACTGTGGCTTTGATAGCCTCTGCACCATGACTTAAATATCCAACATGTCAAGAGACATGTCTCCATCCTCTATTTCCCCACTGCTTCTGCACCTGCATGGGTAGCAGCCATGATCCTGCACAGCTACCTCTGATATGCTATGGCATCTGGGGTAGCTGTCACCTAAGCTTAGTATAAGTAATTTCTACTGAAAAATCAATAATCTAGTGAGAGAAAAAAAAAAAAAAAAAGATATTTTAAGCACAAATAGTAAGTTTCAAAGCAGGGGAGTAAAACATGCCAATCTTTCTTTCATCATTATTATGCCTAATTGCAAAACTAGCATTTGAAAATCAAGCAAAAAACATACTCTTCTACCCTACTGATTTACCAAAGACCTCAGGAAAACCAAGAAGACTTCCAAAATTATAGTAGCACAGGGCATTTAATGGGATTTTATCAAGAACATATTTTCATACACAAGGTACAGTTTTATCTAGGATGATATTAAATCCAGACTCAATGAAAATCAATAAACACCAAGGACAATATGCTTTAAACCTTAGTGTTCCTTATTTTATTAGTTTATCTAATTTTATTTTGTATACATTAATAATTTAGTCTGTGCAAGGGATTGCAACTTTTCTTAAATTTTAAATGTAGGATATGTGTATATGTAGTTCATATAATGAAAAAAACAAGATTAAAATAAATTGTAAAGTAGCTATGAAAAAATTATAATGACACTAAAGCAAAATATGCATCCATTTTTAAATAAAGTTGGCAGAAAATAATTTTAAAGTATAGGAAAAAGAATCCAGAATTGGACACTGGTAATGCATTCAGTCAGTACCTGGAACAACTCAGACAGAAAAGAACCAAAGTATTTCAGATAGCTGCAGTTAAAACTCTCCAGATACCCTGTAGAAATCCCAGGACACAGCCACAACTAATGAAGCCCAATGATGCAATTTTACATGGTTCAAAAAAATGTCACATTTGGGGATCTCTGAAGTCTTGCACCTGGATAATGCAATGTAGCCTGTTACCGTGTTGATTCTTTCATGTGCAGTGGGGAGGAAGCTTAAAATCTGATAGATACCTAAAAATAGAACTAATCTAGAGTCCTTAATTAGGCCATATAGCTTTAGAAATATTTAGGCTAATTATTGTCTAAAACACCATGCAAAACACAGAAGTCTCCATGTCACTTAGAACTGTCAACAGAAATTGGTAAAGATTTACAAGGTAACAATTAAATTCCAAACTGAGAATGACTTGAGAGTCATTAACTCTCCACAGTGATAGGCACTGCTGAGAACCTTTGCAGATAGTGACTAATAGGGATGAAAAATATTTGCAAGAATCTAGGGCGAATTCAAGCTGCCCTCAACAGAAAAGAAAGTCAGGAAGGAAGAGAACAGCATTCCTTTTTTTCTCTTTGAAAGCTGCCATGCTCTCAGTAAACATAGCTGCTTTTTTTTTATTTTTTATTTTTTTATTTTTTTTTTTTTCTCTCTTGGTACTGCATGTTCCATCTTCTTAAATTGTAGAAGCATTGTGGAGAAAATTCACGCACAGAAAGCATTTTCCACACAAGGAAAAAAAGACTTGTTTTCTATGGGCAAAGACAGACAACTCAGTGGTGTGGCATAATTATAAGCAGCCTATTTTTGAAGATTTGAAAGAAATGACAGACTTTTTTTTTTATTTAAGGAGCAGAGTCTGCTATAAGACTGTGACAAATTTCCCACAGCTGCAATAAGGAAAATATGCATAGCTCTGAAGTATTACAGACCAAATGTTGTGAATGATTTCAAGGTCATATATTCTGAGTGGTACTTAGCCTTTGACACAGTGTATGTGAATGTACAGGAACAGTGCAAGGGAATTCTAAGCTGCATTAGTGTGGAAAAAAAATGATATAAAATATTTCTGTTCTACAAACTTTAAAGTTGTTAAAGGAGATATTAATAAAATTATTATAGCAGTGAGAAACTTATATGGTGCTTTCTGTCAGGAGACTGAAACACTTCTTTCAAACTTTGCTATTAGCTCTAACCAGAAAAAATATCACCTCAAGGTCTCCTTATTTGGTTAACAAAGTCTTAACACCAGTTGCTTGAATTTAATAGTGCAGGATTATTTATGTATTTAATTAGCTATTTTTTAAACCTCAGCTTCAGGAGCCCTGTGGTTATAGGCAAGGTAAACTTAAAATGATAATAAGGAAGGTTTGACCTTCAGTGGGAATCCTGAAGACCCTGAAACAGAACACACTACTGTGTGCTGTTTTCAGATCAGCACCTTATGATTCCCAGAGTTGTATTAGTGATATTTATTCCTTTGAGACTGAAGGGCTTTTTGCTTTTCTGCCTAGTCCCTAAGAGACTACCAAATACAGACTTGGTGGTCATGAGGGGGACATACATGAGACATTATTATCAGCAATGAGTGTAAATAATGCTCTATGTAATAGCAGGATTCCAAGATTTACATAAAATAATTTTCTGTTATCTACACTGTTAATTCCATTATACCTTTATAAATCTGGAAAGGTTTCTGTAAAGGCTTTCATGACTTTAAACTTGATTCAATCCTGCACAGGCAAACAGTGTGTTTTCTGTTCTCCTGAAAATAGCGAAAAACCCGGGGTGGCACCGGAAATGATTATCCCTACATAGCATGGATATTGCAACCTTGGTCTGGTAAATCAGGTGTGAAGAAAGGGCATCCCTTCCTCTAACAATGCTCCAAGATGGACCCTGACCTTTACTTGTTTGAGACAGAAACAACCAGGGTGCAGAAGGACAGAGTTCTTCCTGAAGGAAATGCCTTTGATAACACTGAACGAAGTACCAAGTCTTCTGTGAAGGGCAGATTTAAAACCTGTGCTTCTTCTTGGTATTAACAGGGGGTTAACTTAGACACCTCCCAGCAGAGGATGCCAGCTGCTATAAATCCCTTTGCAATGCACTTCAGGTGGTAGAGGAATGTTAGGTGGCCAAGTCAGCACTATGGGACCCCATGGGAGCTGAGATGCAGACATTACAAACTTCCCTTGTGCCCTTCTGGCTCCTAAGTATCTATGTCTCATGCATCCATTTTCGAAGGTAGTTGCATTCCTGTTTCCCAAAATAAGAAACTAAATACATTAAAGATTGCAGAGTTTTTGAGTTCCAGAGTACTGCAAGGTCATATAAGTGGTTTGTCTAGGAAAAAAAAAAAAAAAAAAGGTAGGGAAAAGCTATCAGTTCCTGATGCAAAGAGTATCCATTCAAATGTGGTAAGATATGAAGTGTTTTATGCTAAACAATTCAGCAATTCAGCAAGAGAATGTGTGGGGCAAGAAAGCTTTCTTTAATTAGTGAGCAATTAATTCAGAGTGTAATTTTCTCCCACTGAGAACAATGTACTTGTCTCAGTAGGAATTTTAGGAAAATAAGAAATAATAGGCTCTCATAATTGCAATAGGTAGGTATCCACTTTGGTGCCCAAATGCTTTTTGGTGCTCAAATTACTTTCTTGCTTTTCTGGTGTTAAATCTATACCTAGGCAGCTCCAAAATTTCTCCATTCTGAAACCACTGCTGCAAGTGTCAATACTCAATAGGCAGTTCTAGCATGGGGAGGTCTGCCTTGCATCATGAAGGAGGCTATCTTTCAAGCCAAACTTTGTTTTAATGTGAAGAGAGCAGCTTATAAAAGTTTTGTCACTGAGGGAGAGAAAGAATAGTCAGCAGCTGTGGTAGGAGTCAATGCTGCTCTACCTGCCTTTTCTTTCAGAGAGGAGTAGAAATTATAGGGAAGGATGACTGTTCACAACTGGATGGAAAATAAACAGAGTCTGGGAAATATACATACGTATTTTGTACATCTTTGGACAAAAAATATTTGGAAACACAGGAGTGTACTACTGTGAGACAACTGTAGCAAGTGGACTCACACACAAACACATTGAAATCATGTTATCAGTAAGTCTTAGCCAATTATTCTGCAGCTTTCTAGTGCCATCATAATGATATATATGTTATAAGGTTCCAGGCTTATCAGTTTGTTTCCTTCCAGAACCTAACATTACCAGGAAGTTCTTACAAGTTTGGAGGGATGTTGGTATAGTTATGAACTGTAATACGAAAAATTTTTCCTGTAAAAATTTGTGATAATTTACATTGATCAATGATGATGAAACCATACATTTGAAGGTAATTTTTTGAATGATATGATAGAGCTACACAAGCTGCCTGGGAGCTGTCCCACCTTGCACCTCAGTTCTCCCCAGGAGTACACTGTAGTTACAGAACTGCAATATTTTCACAGGAACAAAAATTCTATCTGGGATTATTACACATCCATTAAAAATACTTGAGCCTGTGTTTAGTAGGGTCTTGGAGCGAGCTTCCCACTGCATGGGAGGCTTTGCATATAGCTGCTATACAGGAAATCTTAGAATATTTCTGTGAAGAAAAAATATCCTTGGTAACACAAGCGTACACATGAACACGACACTGAGCAAAACAAATTATCTGATACGAAGGGTATGAGCAAGTTGGAAACCACAAAAAGGAGTTTTTCTGGGGGGAAGGATCATTGGTTAAATGGTAGCCTAGTTTGATAGCTCTTCTGAAGTAGTCTACAATTTCTCCAGTGGTATCCATGTGCCTCACAAAGCTGTTTGAGGAGCACTTAACTGGACTCCTGCTGAGTTGTGGCTTTGAAATGCCCTAAATGTGAAAGCTCTTTATGAATCACCAAAAACACCTTCAGAAAGGAGGTCAGGCTGAGGCAACCTAGCAATAGGTTTCGTCAGACTTAGCTGAAATACTTTATTTCACATTTAACAGGATGTGTTTTATTTCTGCCCTTCTGGTTTAGGTTAAGTGTGAATGCTTCTCCAATAAAGTCAGCAAAGGTCATCTTGAAGCCATTATTGTCACAGGAAAAGTAGTAGAAGCAAGAATGTGCCTGAGCTTGCTAAAGCTAAAGTCTGCTTTTGGTGAATCTTGGTATTTGGGCCTATCCTGTATTTCCAAGTACTAATCCATAGCTGTTTTAGACCACTGAGAATTGTTTTTTTCCTTGTTATTGTGGTACTTGTCAGAGTTAAGGTAATATGTAATATATTATTCCATGTAGGTGGCTGACTTATAACCTGTACCATAAATAAAGCTCTTTGATAAGAATCGCTTAAGGATATCATTGGGAAAGACTCTCTGCAGTAAGGAACAGATATTTTCTGTTGTAAACTACTCATATTGCACTGATAGCACTGATCATGTGGGATCTCACATAAGAAGGTAAATTCTAGACTATTAATAGACTAATATTAATTTTGAGGGGTTCATAGAATCATAGAATACCAGGTGGGAGGGACCTCAAGGATTATCTGTTCCAAACTGTTTTTGCAAGTATTATACAATGAAAAAGAGGGTCCATTATCTTCTGTTAATAAACACATTTTTAAAAAAATTTCCAAGTGCATTCAATGTTGTATCTTTAAATTTCATATATGAAGCAAAATTTTTTTAGCAAGTCTGAGCATATTATTCATTTGTAGTTAGTCAGTAGTCTGGCATCCATTAGGATAGCATNGAAACACATTTTTAAAAAAATTTCCAAGTGCATTCAATGTTGTATCTTTAAATTTCATATATGAAGTGAAAATTTTTTAGCAAGTCTGAGCATATTATTCATTTGTAGTTAGTCAGTAGTCTGGCATCCATTAGGATAGCACTATAAGAAAACAACATGGAGAAGGACATAAAAATGATCCAAAGTTAAAAAAATACGATATCCTGAAAAATACTGAAATATCTAATGTCTAGAAAAGAGAGAAAGAAAAGAACTTTAAAGCCTCAAAATATAAAAAAAAAAAATCAATTGATATTTAAGTATGGATTGAATATTAAAAAAAGTTATCATTTTAACGAACATAAGGAGATTCTTGCATTACATTTTTAGGTTTTTTTTTTTGTTGTTNAATCAATTGATATTTAAGTATGGATTGAATATTAAAAAAGTTATAATTTTAACGAACATAAGGACATTCTTGCATTACATTTTTAGGGGGTTTTTTGGGTTTTTTTTTGGTTTTTTTTTTGGTTTGGTTTGGTTTTTTTGGGTTTTGTTGTTGTTGTTGTTGTTGGTTTTTTTGGGTTTTTTTTGTTAAATGCATTTCCTAGGCAGATGATGGAATTCCCTTTATTGGAAGTTTGAGACCTGAACCAGATGTCTGCCAAGAATGAACCAAAAGCACTGAACCAGACTCAAAGCAGGGAAATGGACCTTCTGAGGATCTTTCCAGGGCCAAATTCACAAACAGAATAGTTAGGGGAATGCATCTAAACTGGAACACTTCTCCTTTTCCTGTGGTTTGGAATTCCCTCTGGCACCAACCCACCTGTAACACATTACTGTTGTGGTCGGTCTGCTTCTGCCTTTTTCTTGGGAAAGGTACTAAATACTTCAGCATTTAGTAGAAAAAATTAATGGTGCTCAGCCTGCCTACATCCAAGGAATCTCTCACCTGCTAGAAACTGGACACGTAGAATCAGACTGCATTGTGAATTTTGTAAAGCAAGGCACCAAGTAAGAATATGTGATATTGCTGTAATCAGGCAATGTAGCACTTCTTAGCCAAGTTACTCATACAACATTTCATCCTGCTTGTCTTTGAATCCTGTTTCACACTTAATAAATATACCTAATCTGATAATCCTTGAATTTAAAGTGATGTGATACCCTTTATAGAAAAGCACTGTTAACCAAAGAGGTAATCTTGTTCCCTCCTTTTGGGGACAAGGAGAATCATTCTCACATTCATACTGAATAGCTTGGAACAGGAGCAGCTGAAAGATTGCCTATAACACCAGCATAGGGACTTGGAGTTTTAGACCAATTTTCAGTTCTGAATACTGAAGCTTTTTATCATAAATGGAAGATTGATTTGTGGAAAAGACAGGTTTCTCCTTCTCCAGAGAAAATGCCCATAAGGACTTGAGATAATCAGAAATTTCAAGGATTTCTATTCCAAGTACAAAAATGTTTTATTTTCAGTAATAGAAAATATGGCAGTATGTTTATAAAGAAACTACCAGCTCTCAAAGCATGGTACCATGCTTGCATATTCAGTTTTCTTCTAAGGCAAGATTGGAAAAAGGGGACCACAAGGAACCACGAGCCAAAGCACTTTCTGCTGTACTGGAAGGTGCTTTAACAGTACATTGATGGGCTCTTAAATGTAAGGGCTAAAATTTAATTATTTTCAATCAGCCCAAACTTTGAAGTGACAGGAACTGACAGTTGTTACTGATTCAGCTGCAATTATTGGACTAACTGCTCAGTAGAAAAAGGTTGACTTCTGTAAAGCAGGAAAGTATAGATTAAAATGAAATACTCATTTTAAAAGAAATTACCTTTTCTACTAAGAACTACAATCTCATAGCCAAATCAGTGAAGAAATAATGGCATCCTTGGTACACTGAAATGTACAAGAGCTTCAGAAAAAATGATGAAAGGTCATGAGGTCTCTTTCACATACTCGTTAACACAGTCTCATCATCAGGATGTTATTGCCTTGAGCACACAAGAACTGAATTCGTCTGGTTTTGACCCTGCAAGTAAATGCAATGGTTTTGTTATTACAGTATCTTCAACTCATTGTGGAGTGCTAAGTGAACATTATTATTGTTCTTCATGAACAGGCTTTTTTTTTTTTTCCTCTGAAATAATTAAGTTGTTTTCAAACACAGGGAGGCTGATAGAATTTTCCCTGTCTCTCTCTTACTGCAATGAATGTTAACATACAGGAGCCAGATACATAATGATTATTGCTTACTATTTCAGCTGTGTCATCTACTTATAAACATTAAGGCTAATAAAAACACCTGCATGTAAGGTCATGTTCCAAACAAAGACACTTAATCCTATTTGGAAAGCTAGTTTTAATGATTTACTTCTGTGTGAATGAAATACATTGGTTAGAGTCTGTAGTTTTGGATCTGGAGTCAAATAGACTGGAAACTTACATAAAAAGTGTTGTAGGAGTAACTAAAAGACAAAATTCTTAATGCTGCAGTGTTACTTTCAGTGAAGCCCTATCAATGTCACATTCTCTTGATTAAATTGGTATCTGTGACAGGCCTGGAGATGTGTGGTTTTGGTCACAGTAATTTTATTGTCTTCACTTTCAAACTCTTCCATTTTGCCAATTGATTTCTGCTGCTAATGTACATAGCCATGCAACAAACAGGCATAAAAAAATAGATCTTGAAGGCACTAAGTAATTCAATATTAATAAAAATTAGTGCTCTGTAAAGCCAAGGTTTAATATACAGATTAAAGCAAACCCTCAGCAATTTGGTTCTGGTATGGTTAAAATATTTGTCAATTTGTTGACTGCATTCAAATCCATGTGCACATTATACAAGGCTGTATTTATGAAGTATATAATAGAGTATTATACAATGCATTTATTTTGTTTAACCTTGGATAGATGTATACTGAAGGTAATACAGTTCCAGATTAAAAGACTGCATCAGAGAAATAAATGTTAGCTAATGTTGCACATTTTTTCTTAATTACAATGCAAACAGGTTTAAGTATTCATTGCATTGTAATAGTGCACTACTATAGCTGAGCTCTTTGTTACTCTTTCAAAAGAAAAAAAAATTTCCTATTTTATAACCAACAATTGTTATTCAGCCATGGTCAAACTGCTGAAATGAAATGCTTTCTTGGTTTTTTTTTTTATTCTTTCTTTTTGTCCCTTTTGAACAAAACATCTTTTTGAGATGTACTGACTAATTCAGCAGAGATCATTATAGGCTTAAATAACACACATTTTGTGCAAGCAGTATTAGAAAGTCACAACTTAACTGAAAAGGTTTCAGATCTTGTTCTAAATTCCCAGCTGTTGTTATATCAAAACTCTTCTAGTGCTCCAGATTTGTTGTCATTTAAAGATTCGTGTTTCATACCTAGAAACACTTTTTTATGCACTTGCAGAGAACTGTCCCATGAAAAGGTCCCTTCCTACACTGTGTGGTGGCATCACCTAAGCCCTTTTGTAAATTACTCCAAGTACTGAAGATCAGTGTTAGTGATCAGAGGTCAAAACATCATGGGTTATATCCTAGCTAAAGAAACCTCAGGACTGAAGCTTCTGCTTGACTTGAGAGTAACAGATTTCCAGAATGTCATTCTTTGACATTTTTTTATTGTTTATTTTTTTTTAATTTCAGTTTAAATTTCATACTCTTCCTATGAGAAGCCACATAGGAAATTCTATGCAGATCCTCTGCAAACAAAATGGAACTTTAAGGCCAGGGTAAATTTCTTCTATTTTCTTTTTGCAGACAGGATACATTATACATGCATTATTGTCTTCCTGGCCCCCTCACTAAGTTCAAGTCAGCCAAAAAAGTGCTCTACTTTTAAATCTGAAGAGTAGTAGTACTAATTCACTTTTTAACAATAGGAAGCTATGCCAATTTTTTTAATGATCTTTTGTTTAATTAGGAAAATTCATTGCAAAAGCAGATTTGTGTCTTAAATTGAAAAGCAAATGAGTGCATATTTCTTATTTCATGGGATAGGAGCTCTTCTTTCCTTGTTCATCCTTGCACAAACTTCCATATCAGAAAATGCATACTGTCTCAGAATAGACTTTGTGTTGTAGGCATTCTCTAGTCATAATCTTCTATATGTTTTTCAAGTGTCATGTAATACTTGAAAAATAACAATACACTTTAATTAAGACTCTGAACCACAAAAACCTTTAAAGTGTGTCAGGTAAAACTGTATTTGGGACTACAACATCCAGAAGTGAGTGTTTTTGTAAAAATCCTGAACTGAATATTGCTGAGCTTTGTGGTTGAAAGAGAAATACTGTAAAGACACTGCAAGATCTTATATTTCCAAAGTAACACATCAGCAAAACACCAGTATATTAATGAGTGTTTCACAGCTGCAGTATTATAACTGAAGAGCCAAGAAATACATTATAAAGACACATGGTTGAATAAAGATATCTTCTGTAAGGAGATATTTAGCTATGTGGGGATCCAATTCTCCTATAGTTAATATATACAGTTTTTGAGGAAGTTGTGACAGAAATAAGGGAATATTCAAATTCTGTGTTTTTACTTATAATCTGAATATCTTTTAAAACATGTATACATGAAAAAAACGCCTAAAAAATTTGCCCCCAATTTAAAGGCAAATCTGTATTAGTGGTCAGATAACATCTGCTTACTTGATGTATCTTTTAATTTCCACTCTCCTGAAAGTTATTTCTTTTTTATTTTTTGAAGATCAGGATCTAAGACACCAAATGACTTGACCTATATTGAATGACAGCTGCTTACTTTTAGTTTTTCAAATTGAAAATTTAGCACAGCCTTAAATACATTGAGGAAACAATGTAAAGTCAAAAATTAATTCTGAAAGTTAGATATAGAAATACAAATATTTTGTTGAATACCCTTTTGTTTTTTTTCATTGATTACTCACTTGTGCAGCTGCTCAGTGTTCAAACATCTCTGTCACTCTGCCTTCTTCCTCTCCATTCCCACACAAGTGTCTGTGCCCATTGCATCCCATTAGAAAATTGCTCCTTTTCTTTTTCACCTTGTACTGAGTGATCTTACCTCCCTCCAATTGGACTATAAGAAAATTCTAAACATAATAATTACTTTTAATGACTATAGTTATCTAGTTATAATTACTGCTATATGAAAGAGTTTATAATTTATAACATTTTTAGAAGTACCTCTCTTTCTCATCTAGCAGGCAAGTAATATAGTACAGAGTCATTTGCTACAGAGCTGTGTTAGATAGTTTACAAAAATACCTAAGTAGGAGGCTTCTACTTTCCTGTTCTTAACCTTTGTCTCCTTTTCTGCTGCCACATTATCAGGGATGGAAAATAAATGGTCTGTCCTAGGTAATTTAGAGAAATTCACGTAACCTGATTTCAAGTTGCTTAATATTTTTAACCTTTTTTTGCTTTCTTTGTTGTCATTTTATTAAGAATAATAATAAAAAAATCTAACCTTCTCTCAAAATCATGGCTGTAGAAAGGCATGTGTACAAATAAAGTGCAGAAGTTTCCAAATCAGAGACAAATGTATAATATTAATAATAATCTATAGCTTTCAGATCCAAAGCGTTTATGCTGTGTGCCCTCTTCATTTCTCCATGTGATTAGATTCTCTCGTTAGAATGAAAGCCATTTATCATCCTCAATGTACAGATAATGTGATGATTGATGGCTTTGCAACCAGCTGTATAATATGCAAATATGTGACTTTTTAATATTTTACAAAACGCAGCATGCATGCATGGTTGTTTTAATCTCTTTAACACTCACATTATGAGCATGCCATGTAACATTATCACAGTAGGGCCACTGGACCCTCTCTTATCAAAACAGACATGATTCCAATAACAATCCAGCATAAATCTTTTTGGGTTTTTTTCCTATTGGAATTTTTGTAGTACACTTCAGTAGATGTTCTATAAATGGAATGTGTCTCCAGCACAGATGCAAAAACACCATCATTACCATGAGTAGGTTCATTAAAATGTTCCATGTTATTAAGATCCTACTTAAATTTACTAAAGACTTGAATAATCCTGCTACCAGATAGGGGAGATGTTATATTTCCTTCTCACCTTGCTTTTGCTGCTGATTTTTATCTCCTATAGCAATGTGAGGAGCAAATGCAAGGACTGCATAGAGGCAGTGAAGTGGAGTCTGTGGCTCGTGGGAGGCAGCCACTGCCCCCAGCACAGGGAAGGGCTCCAGATAAAGCTTCACTCTGAAAGGGGAAGGAAGAGGAAGATTGCTTTATGGACCCCAGCTCTTAAGAAACTTGCAATTTTCATTTGGATTGGGAACTGGTAAGAAAACAGGAAGGTAGAAATGCTGGAGAAGTCTCTTTCACATTTGTCACATCTCTGAGGTCCAGGAGAGGAGCCACAAAGACAGATGATCTAATAATGAGGAAATGCCTCTTATGATAGACAAAAACATGTGCCAGACCCCAATAGTCCTTCATCTTTGGAACAAGGATTCTGGATATTCATCTCAATTTTGTCTCACTTTACCTTGCATGGTTCATTCAAGTAATTTCAAGACAAAATTAAGAAACAAATCAGCAGCACAGACTAAGTGTAATCATGGCTGCTAACGAATTATTCCCTTCCCCTCTTTTATCTCCTATTTTTTTTTTTATTTTTTATTCAAACTCAGCAGTCCTCAACACACACATTCAAAGTGGTTTTCTTTTATGGAAATAACAAGAGTTTTATAAATTTTACTGAGCTTTACTACATAACTTCCTCTGAGATTTCAAGAATCTCTACGTACTTTTAAGTATTTTAGAGTCCCCTATTTCTACAAGGAATTCTTCATGACTTCTAGCTTTCTGTCAAAGAGGGAAATATTAGTCTCTTACTATCATCTAGTAAGTCTCTCTTACTAGATGATGAAACCTGCTTTTTATAGACATGGACATTTTGCCCTTGACTGATACTGCAAACTTCACAGTAACATTATTTGAACATCCATTTCTTTTGATGGATAGAGACTTCCAGTTACAAGAGAATGGGGGACTGGTGGGACTCCCATGTGACAGAGCACTCTCAAAGGCCTGCTCTCTCACTGCAGCAAGATCTACTTGAAATGATATTTTGACACAAACATATCCCCAAATGTATATGTTGTACAAGAACACCTTGGAATTCCTGCTACTCAGTATGAATATGACTTTCAAAGCTGTCAGTTACGTTCTCAAAGAAGAATCTGCCTCATATACCCTGGTGTTCTTGTCAGAGCACACACAGGGTAGACAGGAAGATAGTGTGCTTAAGACCATTTCACCCCTCAAGGCAGTGACTCAGGCACCTTGTTTTCCTATTCAGTGGCAATACAGCTACATTCAGCCAAAGCCTTGAGAAGTTTTTGCCCAGATTCCTCCAGATAATGTCTGGCTGGAGCCTTCTCTTAAGGGAGGACTAAGCAGGGATCTGTCTGTCACCAGAGATTGGATTGAGATGGCTCTTGTCACATCTGTCCACCAAGAAATCCTTAGTCTTTGCATGTGTGCAATAATTAACTAGCTTTGATATTAAAGGATTATTCACTGGCACTGGGTACTTTGCGAAGCTTGTGGTGGATGGTTATCACATCTGTAACTTTACCAGCTGCCCTTCATCCTCAGAACTTTGTGGAGAGTTTGCACACCTGAGTCTGTGACTTCCCACACTGACCCCGATGCCATATCACTTACCTCTCACCAACACTGTCTTTATCTGCTGCTTTCAGAAGAGGATGAAAAAAGTGAAGAGTGAAGAAAACAGAAATGCAAGAATCTAGTATTCTCATATTTTTCCAAGTAAAATGTCTATATTCACCATATGGACAGTGACACTGCAGGGCTGTCAACCTTTCATGGTTTGCAGGGTCCCTTGCTTGTATGTGGTTTTACCTCCAGGTGGACAATATGTAATATTCAATACTATGTCCTTTTCTTAAAAGGGTAACCTGGCCTTCATGAAAGAAATAAAAGGAAAGAAGAAAAAAGACTCATGAACAGGCAAAATAACTTAGGGTTGACCACTTTAACTAATCATTTACTTTTCTGCAATATATTCAGCAATTCTGATTTGTCTGTGTTGCAAGGAGAGGCTTTTCTACACTTCCCTTTCACTTTCAAATTTAGCATGTAAGTTGTACACTGCACTTCTCGCAGCCTGAGAATGACATCATCCAAACCCTCATTCTTCTACACTGATTCCATACTAGATGTGTCATTCTAAAACCAAGAACAGCAATGTGACATCTTTATACATTTCTTGTTCCTCTCACTGACCTTGTGAGAGTGGTGGTAAATTTGTAAAGGTTTGCAATCTTTTATGTTTTGCTTAGCCCTACCTAGAAGTGCACTTAGAACTACCTGTTTTACTTAAAAATACCTATGAGACCTATAGTCTTAGCAGGTCATCAAATATTTTATTTTTATTCTCCTTTTTCTTTATAAAAACAAATTACATATATGCTTATTAAGAAAAAAAAAACCAAAACCAAAATGAACCCAAACAACAAAAAAAAACACCAAACCAACTCACCAAATGATGAAATAAAAAATGGGGAAAAAAAATCCCAAATGAACCCAAATGGAACACAAACCAAGAAAACACCAACTCTCTAATCTTTTTTTTTTTCTCTAAAATTAACTGGAACATTTTTGAATAATCATGCAACTGTACCCTTATAATTTAGAAGGTACAGCATAACCCCTTCATCCTTTGATCAAGACTTAAAAGGTGAAACCCTTATTTATTTATTTATTCTATTTTATAATTCAGTAACTGTTGCCCAAGGGATGGTACATTGAAATAATGTTGATTAGACTGTGACCTACTAAGCAGACTAAGGGTAACAGACAAATGACCGTGTGCTTTCTCCCTTTTTCAGTTTAAAACAGAGATGCAGCTTTATTATTTTTTTTGTAAAATACTCTGCATCATAAGGCAAAGCAGCACATAAAACCCATTTTCTTATACAGGCATCACTACAGACGAAACTGATTTCAGAATGTTGTTTTTCCTAGTTAGGTCTTTTAACTTTTATGATACAAAATAATAAACAGCATTTATTCGCAGTGCAGCTTTCCGTGCACTGAAAAAACAGAATTTCCTCCTTTCTGCAAGAAATATGTTTATAATACATATATATAAAATAGTGCTTTCCTAGAATAAAACTTTTAGAATACTGAGCATTAATTTGCATTACTGTTTTTCAAATGACAGCTCCAAACTGATTAAAGTAGTTATAATGAGGGTGGCAGTACAAAGTCAGGTATGAATTTCTGAGATAAGATGAAACTACAGAAACTTCCATGAAGAGAGCAGAGTACCAGAGATGGTGAAGAAAGGCTGGACTCCAGACTCACAGACCTGAAGCACTTTTCTGTGGTCCCTGTACACAGGAGAGAGAAGACAGCAGTAGCACCAAGGTACAGAGAACAAGGCCATGAGTTGAACGAGGGAAACAAGACTGGTGGGAGGACAGCACTATCTAAAGTTCTGCAAGAGCCATAACCTATTTGGAAGACGTACAAAGATCAAAGACTCTCATATGGAAGGTGTCTAAAAACTTTTACTACAAATATTGATTAAAGAAATTGAACTCAAACCATACCATTTATTGATTAATAGAGATAAATGCACAGTTTACTTCCTTATAGCTCAAATTAATAATAATTAATTAGTTACATACTAACTGATTATTTGTAAGATCATAACCATTTAAAGCCTGATAAGAGAAGGATGAATTAGCCCCTCTAACTCATTAACCTTAGAGAACCCTGTCACCCTCCTATATCGTTTCCACATGCTTCATCTTCTTGATCATAAACTAAACAACTACTTGGTTCAAACTAAAAAGAGAAGGTAAAACATTCTGTTTTATGTGTGCAAAAATGTGTTATGTGTTTTCTGTGGTTTTAATCTGTGTAAAGTGTGTGTAAAATCAGATTTTTATCAAGATAATTTTATTCTGTGAACTTTAGGCCATGAAATTGAAAAATATTTAGATATTATGGCTCAAAGCCCATTTTATTTACTAATATTACTTTGAATAAATGTGTCTTTCTTAGTTGTCCTGAGCTAAGTGGCAATTACAATAAATGAATTTACTTTTAACCATCGTTTGAGATCATTCTTTAACCTATATTGCCCATTGCCCACTTTCAGCTGAGATTAGATTTTAAATTCAACTATTATTTTAGCACATGTAACATTTAAATTTCCTTCAGAATTCCTTTATTTAGTAACTACAACACGAGATTTTTCCTCTTGCTTGAGCTTCAGTTTACCCAGAGTCTTAATTCAGTATTTTTTCTAATTGGAACTGTTACAATAATAACAGCTGAGTCTTAAATTCTCCCAAGATCTTCTGGACAATTTTTATAAAGGTAGTCTAGAATGCTGTGACTTTCTTCATTTATCCATTGGTTTATATTGCAAAACACCAGATGTTAAAGAGAACTTGAGCCAACTCAGAAATGCATGTAACTTTAGGTTAAAATAAAATTTGGAGCTTAAGATATGCCATGATTACTTTTTTAAACAGCTCCCACTCTTCCTCTCCTTCATTAAGTGGATAAGTTCACTTTCAGCACCAACTGACCTGATGTGATCTATTATTAGTCAGAATACCTACATGGATATAGGGAGAGATCTTCAGGAAGCACATTCAACATGGTGCTGCTTGGAGCTCATTGAACATATATTTAGAATTCTTAGCTGAGTTTTTAAGCAGATATTATTCTATTAGATTTGACTCTATATCTCTATTAGTCTGTCAGTCTGCATTAATGATGAGGAATTGATATAAGAATATAAAAATTGGCCTGCAAGGTACCTTTTTCAGATTGGATTAGGCTATCTGTGATCTTAAAATTAGGGGCAAGCCAATAATTGAGTAATTCAGATCACTTCTATCTTTAGTTGGGCACAGCCATGGTAGTACTTAGCATTATAATAAACCTTCACTATCTGTGTATGGAATTTAAACTCTGTGTGAGTTTAACGAGATTTAGTTAATCCATAATTAAATAATGAAAGAGATAAAAACATAGCTATTTTTTAAATAAAAACCCCACATCTTACAAAATCTAATTAATAGGTAAGGGTATGCCTACTCAGAAATTTTAAATTCTAACTGCAAATTTGGGCAAGAATTATAAACAGTGGAATTATTCTCTCTTGTCTCAAAGTTCAAAAGCAAGGTAATTGCTGGGTATCCAAACTGTGTTAGGTGAAGTATTTCTGTTCTGCATCCTAGAAACCAGACTACCAATTTGAAATTCTTCAAGTTGTGTCTTATTTCAAATTATAGGATTATACCATCTTTTCATCTATTCATCTTAATGCTACCATCTTCCACTCCTAGTGAAAGTCACTGAAGTTCATGGGATTATAATAATGAGTAAGGTTTATTCTTTTAGGGAGAAAATCTCTAATTTTTAGGGAGAAAATCTCTAAATTATTAGTCCTACAAGTGTTAGTTTCTTATTCTATTTTTTACTTATTTTTTTCTGATGCTTCTGATCAGAAGCTCTTTCAACTTAAAGGTCTATAAGTAGTGTCAAAATGTTTGAAGATAATACTGCAGCAAAATCTATAGGAATGTAGAGAAAGATTACAACCTGAAAACAAAATAAGAAAGAAAGGGTGCTTGTGCTCCTATCACTAGAGTTGTTGGTTTGGGCACTGACAAGTCTGCTTAAGGCTTCTGAAACCAGCCCAACAATTTCTGTTGTAATATCACATAAAAGCATTTACGCTGCTTGGTGCCTTGTTCAGTCATGAGGCTTCTGCCAGGACATTGCTCCGTGGTGTTCATGTCCATCAGAATATCTGCCCTGGCCTGCAGTGAGTCAGTCATTCCAGATCAGCAGTTCTGGGCCACCTGCAGACTTCTGAGAGGACACTCCACTCCATCTGTGGAGTGTGAACCAAGAGCATGAACCCTATGGATTCCTGGTCAATAGCAACCAAGCACCAGTTGAACTTTGTACCACTGTTCACCATCCTTTGAATCTGGCAGTTTAGGCAATTTTCCACCCACTTCATACCTCATTTATGCAGATGTCACCAATTTGGATATATATAAGTGTGCTGTGGGAGATCGTGCTTTAAGACTTGTGAATATCACATCCCCTGTGCATTTTCCTGCATGTTACTATAAAATGTGGCCCACTCATGCACTCAGATTTCTCCTAACACTGAACTGCTGTTGAAATCACCTTCCCTCAGTTTAAAAAGGCTGAAAAATAATCCATAGAGAGAACCAACTGTGCAGGTTCTATTCTGTAAGAATTGCAAAAGTTCTTAATGCTTTTAACAAAATTCAACAATGTAAATAATAGCAATTAATTTAATGGCTGATTTTAAAGTCTAAACTGATTCAAACTAGTATAAAAGTTTTTAAAAATAACCCTTTACAGCACTACCGCCATCCTGCTTCCTGGCTTCCATCACTCTCTTGTCATTCTGCATTCCAGACTTTATTTCACCTGCCAGGATCTTACAGATCTCTCACAAAGAGCCTGACATTTAGCCTTTTCTGCTCAGCTTTTGCCAGTCAACCCTATTCCTTGTCAGAACACTCTGAATGCACTTTGCAAATAGTTGGGTAGTGTCAGGCAGAGTGCAATGGTGAGATTGACTGTTTCCTCCCCTCCAGAAAAGCCTGCAATTGTGCCAAGTGTAACTGTTTGCCTACTTGTCTTATAGCCCATCTATCACTCCCTTGGTGTGGGACAGCCTGAAAACTGTCAGATAATGACTGAGCCAGGGCATTTTTATCACCCCTGGGAAAACACCTGTCAGCTGTTATGTACAACCCAAAGTTCAGTAAGCAAGACGACAAGGAAGGCAAGAGAATCAAGAGAGGAAAGCTAGTTTGTGGCTGTCAGAAAGCAGGTTGGCCAGAAATCATTGCTAGCTGTGCCAATCAGTGTCTCAATTGGCAGTTGTTTAGTGTTTGGACTGTTCAGATGCATCTTGCTGGTAGACTTGGATGTGTTCAGTGAGTCGAGTGACTTCAATCACATTTTTTCTGCTGTACTGTCATTTAGAGGAGCACCATTTCCAAGAACTGATGGGTGGGAAATGACAAAGCATTATGGGGCAGTTTGGAAATCCTAACAAGCAGATGGGTATTTTGCTACCTGCATAACTAAACACTCCATCTTGTTTATTAAAAAGAGAAGAAAAGTTTTAAATGAAAACAAAACCCAGGTTAAATTGTAGGAAATAGAAATAAGAAACACTACATATTCAAAGAATTCAGAATATTAAAATACCCTTTTCCTGGGAAGACAAATAGATTGTTTGTAACTTAAACAATGTTTTTATCTCTTTTCCTTTAAAATATATATAAAAATCAATGATGTAGAATTGATATTCCAGCATTCTGCTAAAATTTTTTATCTCGAATTAAACTTTGAACATGGTCCTAATTCTGCAGAATATTTTCTACATGAGAAAGCTATTTGCTAGCAGTGGCATGCATGAGGAACACACATTGAATGAAACCTTTCCAGTTCATTACTAGACCATCTAAGGCACTACAGAACCACTTATGCAGAGACAATAGGACAACAGTATTGCTAGGCAATTATCACCAAAAAATAATTTTCATCTGAGGTTGACTACCCACTTAGCTAGGCCAAGGGAACAAATAAAATGATGGTCCTTACCCAGAGCAATTCAGGGTCGACTAAGGGCATGCAAAAGGTTAAAGTGAGACAGCCTCTTCCCCAGAATCACCCCACAGATAAGAGACAGAGGGAGGATTATAAGCATGACTTAAACAGCCTTTTAAGTCGCTAAAACTACTTCCCAGAACAGCCACAATCTGGAGTACAACACTTAGCCAGATGTTGGGGAAGCATGGATAATGACCGTAAAAATGGGCTGCTAATAAGCTGAGCATGAGCTTTTTCTGACAAATGAGCTGTTAGGAAGCAGAAAGCTTGCAGCAGGTGAAGTTTTTTTGAACTGAAAGCTGAGGTAGCCAAAGTGCTTTGTGTCAGTACAGGATGCTGCCTGGGGAGCTGCAGACAGCACAAATGTCTCTCTTCCTGATGGCCTCTTCAAAAGAAAAAAAATTCAGGTGACTAAACATTAGGATGGTGAAACAAACATGTGTTTCTACTTTAAATTTTAGGCTTTCTTATCTTCTACAGTGCAGAGGATTTCTGGCTCCAGCTATGTTTGGTACAGTGATAAGTTTCAGAGTGATTGTCCCCACTTAGCATGTGGTGGCTCAGCCCACAGACTGTTTTTTGTTCATGGTAACCAAGCCTCTTTGGGAGAAAGCTGAAATGTGAGCTCTGATCCAAGCATGCAACAAATGTTTTCCCATACCTAATGAGGACAGAGGCTGAACAAAAGAAGAGTACTTCAGATGGCTTTAATCATGTGTTGTCAGTGGCAAACTAAATTTTGGCTGGAGTAAATCCCCAAATTTCAGACACAGCAAATACAAGAATTATAGTGCCAACTGCTTTGATTAGTGGTCCATTTCTCCTTTACCAAATGCTTCTTAATATAGATGAAACTTTAATATATATTAATAAAAAAATCCCTTTTCTAAAGTCTAAAGTCTGCTGAATTTTAGGCAAGGGATAAAAGACAGTGGGGTACAGAAGTATGTTGTGGAGAGACCTTTTGAAATCTGGGAAATAATTTTCCTCCTGACTACCAAATAAATTCTCCTTACAAATGCACTTAGCAAAACTATAACAATTGGCATTTCCTTAAATCTTACATTAAAGATTAAAAAATTTGGTTTATGTTTGGGACTTTACATGTATTAATAGACCCTCTTACTTGTTACCTTACTTGTGCCTGCAAGAAGCCTTCTGTACTTGGCTTAGATTCATTTTAACACTTGTCCAGCAGCAATATACAAACCCTAGCTTGTTCACTGAGTAAAAAGAATGCAGCTTCCATGCCTAAGGTTATTTTAGGGAAAGTAACTTCCTGTGTCTGCCAACAGGGAGCTTATTATTATGAAAAGTGAGTACGTGATTAAATTCTTGGTAGACTCCTTTGGAGCAACAGCAAACAGAAAGGCTACTTAAGTAGCACTTCTTTGAGATTTGTTTTCCATGCACATATTTATGTTATGGTTTCTGCAGAGCCAGGCTCTGAAAGAGTTTTGTTTTAGGCATGGATATGGATATCTCCCTCCATTCCAAATGCAGATTTTGTAAGAGTGACTTAAGTCATCCCTGGAACTGTCTATTCTGATGTCAGTAACATTCAATTCCAGACAGGAACATAGGACAGTGTGAGTTAAAATGCCCTCAACAGAGAAAGAGAAGCACAGAAAGGTAATGTCTGTACATTCCCAAATTCTATGTGATGTGTAATAAAAACTTAAAGCTGAAGGTACTGAGTTTGACGGGCCTTGGAACTGGGGCTGTCAGGTTAACTCTCCGTAGTTGTCTCAACCTGCCTGCACTTTATTTCCATCTGGATGAGCTCTAACATAAGATAGTATTTTATCTTTCTATTTTTTTTTACCTTTCTTTTTGACCTTCTTTTGTTTTACTTCTGTTAATTTTTGTACAGCCCAACCACTGTTTTATGCAGTTATAAGAATGAAATAGTTACTATGTGTAGAACAAGATTCCTAGGACTAATGAAATGAAGCAGTATTGGTTAATGTAGGCTGCAAAAGATAGGAGAGGCTTTGAGAAGTGGTGGAAGCTATGCAGAATATGCAGAAGACTGTAGGCATAGGATTATAAGAGATGGGGCACAGCCTCAGTAATGGCCAGATAAAGAAATGTACACCTGTACAAGTCTGATTTTAGGGGGAACACAAAGAAATGGTGTTTAACATATTTTAAAGGTTGCCATGTGGTACATTTGTATATAACATGGAGTTGCAACATAATGAAGAAATAACAAAGGTGTGAAAATATTTTATCAAACATAAAAATGGTCTACAATGAAAACAAACAAATGATGCTATGATTAGACTGTGGAGATTTCTGTTCAGTTATACTAACAATAAGTTCTTGTCTTCATAAACAAGATATGTAGGGATTTTTGCTCATAAATAAGGTTGAGCAAACAGTTAGACAATGGGAACCCCAAGTATCTGTACGTCTCAGGTTCAGTCAAACACCATTTCCTTTTATGTGCTTTCTGAAAAAGTAACAGCACTTAAGACTGTGTCCTGGCATCAGCCAAGTTAAGAAACAACATTCCACCTACCCCTGGTGGGAATATGGCTATGAATAGGAGAGCCCTCACAAGTTGGTCAGGACATTAAATTTAGTAGGCTTCACTGGGATGCCATTAGAAAGCAGTCTATCACAAAACCCCAATGTATGCTATGATTGAGATGAACTAGAAAACTTCAAATCAAATACCACCACTCCTATATCTAACAGTGAATAAACAGCAATAAATTACACAACACTTCCTATAGAGCCATCCCTTTATTATACTTTTTTTGCAGAAATGGAGAATAAAAATAGTATCCTTTCTCTAGACACCACTTCAGGTGAACAGATTCCACCTAAAGATGACATAAATGTATATAACCTTTTGTGTGTTCAAATAAGCCTATGGACAATCCCCAAATGAGAGAAACTCACAGCTATCATTTCTTTGCTGTCTGAGGGTTCCTAGGAGCTGATACTTTACCATACTCCCCTTAAAATTATGCTATATTCCCATGCCACAATGCACTATTAAGAAAATAATTATGAGAAACTTCAGCAAGTAAGGAAAGTGAGATGGATATGACTGAGGAAATACACATTATAAACTGGTGGGAAGAGTTTCAAAACTCTCTACCCTGGACAGCACTGGTGTTTCCCTTCAGACTTATATCCAAACAGACCTACTAGAAGTGGCTGAAAAGGCTTGAAACTGTTAATATTTGAACACATTCCTGTATTTTATTTTCCCTAATCTATCAAATATTTTGGTGCATCTCTCTCTCTCTGAAACAGCCAGCATATTTCAGGCTGTAGAACTCACTTTCACCCCCCTCAATCAACTTGCATTGGCCTGTCACCAACTTCTCTATCAGCCCCCATGACTGATTAATGGGAAGGAGCAGATGTCCAAGTCTGTATCTATCATGGAAGACAGCTCTCTCTGTTATTTACCTACGTGATAAGCATGAGCCTTCCTCCTGCTGGAGAACCCAGTGCTGGAAGGGAAAGCCTGGTACTGACTGAGCCATCTCCCCACATCTGTGTGCAAAACCAGCACAGACATCCATTGCTGCAGCTGCAAGGAAGTAACTAATTATAGACTGGCATTACTGCCTGGAACAGCACAGAAAATCTGCAACTGTGATAAAGGATGATGGGTTCTTGAGGAAAGAAATTCAAGTTTCCCTTTCTTTTCAGAAATATTCTGCATCTTGTATAGATATTTACATGTGCTTCAATCTAAGTTGAGCAGGAAGTCCCTTGTACTTGCACATAGTTTCCACAGACCTTTAAACATTCCAAACCTGAAAATGTACTGTAAATTGGTGAGAGATGATAATCAGAAAAAGGGCAGTAGCAACCACTTACGGGTTGGGGAGAAGAAAGCAAAACCAAGAAAATTATGAGCTGGAAACAAATATGTTGGATTATCCTTCTATAAACACTAATGGTCAACTTGCAATGGCAATTAACTTGGCAGAAACCAGTTTTTGTCCTTTGTTTTTCTGGCTGTTCAGGCCCAACAGAGCTCAGAAGCTTCACCACTGAAGACAAGATATTAATCTAGTTCTCATTGGCATGGCATTAATCTAGTTCTAATAGGGATAAGTTCTCTTGTTCAACAATGAACAAGAGAAAGAACATATCTTAACAGCAAAAATATCTGCAGGGCTTGTTTTTAAGATTTATTAAGTGAGTGAAGGCAACTCTTCCTAAAATAAAAACAAGTTACCCAAGTAACTGCTGCACCCTGATAAGATAAATACTCATATTTAAATTGTCCTTCAATCCAAATACAGTTTTGGTTACAAATATTTTTTAAAATTTATTTTAATGGAGATTTTATTCGCCTGCTTTCAGAAAAAGTGAGCATATACAGCTGAAAGGTTCAAGGACTAATTTACAGTTTTGTCTGAGACTTGTTTAAACTGATTAAGGATCAAAATTGAAGAGCCTGTTCTTTGAAACAGTGGATGCAGAGATTTGAAATAGGATCTTCCGGTATCTTTTATAAACCTTTTTGTACTGAACTAGACATGCTCTTGTGATGCTTTCCCACCTTACGATATCTTTAAGCTAGTTAAAACTGCTCTCCCCTTCAGAGTCTCTGTTTTGCTAATAACCATTGGCATATAGCTATTTATGCAATCCAGTGGTGAAGATGAGGCCTGCTATGTGACTTAAGAGGAAAGAGTTTGGCATCTGGAACTAAACCTGTAAATTCACTAATTAGATACTTTCTCAATTCTGACCCGGTATAGTTAAAGATATTGTGTTACAGAAAACGTAGTTCTAAGCTCATGAATCTTTCTAAAATTTCAAAGGATGCTGATTAGTTTATTTGGGGTTTTTTTGAATTCAAGAAATTTTACCCTAAACAGTGTTTAGTGTGTTTAGTGAGGAACTTCAGTTAACTAGAGGAATTGGATAAAGCAAAGATGCAGCTTTGCTTGCTCTTAAAGCTTTTACCCAAAATGCATATCAACTTGTGTAGAAGCCCCTTCTATCAGTACTCTAAGCTTAACCCTGTGTCTCTTGCTACAGTTTCCCTGTTACCTCTCAGTGCTAATTCACACTGTTCTGTAGCACCTGCTGCACATCTCTGTGCAGACAGCTCAGTGCTGTTACAAGATCTTCAAGCAGACTCAGTGATGGTAGAATCAAGAAGTTTCCTGGCCACATCAGGAGCAGTGAAATGAGCTGAACAGCAGACCTTCTCATCAGGAAAGGAAAGCATTCATCTAACTCTAATAAAGGGATATCCTGCATGTAAACTATTTAAAATAACAGTTTAGCAGGACACTTCTGATGTATAAGGTGTTGATGAGGTCTGAGAGCAGTAAATGAGTTTTTAAAGTGACCTTTGCCAATAAATTGACTTGCTGCTCATTTGGCCAGACACTTAATATCTCATTCATTTGACTTTCAGTCATTCGTTAATGACCTTACCCTTCTTTAGAACTTAAAGTGTAATTCAGAATTAGTCAATAGACATGATATTGCCTTAGTTTGGAAACATTCTAAAGTAGGTGGTCAGTCATTAATTCATGTGGTTTTCACTGTCATTAATCATGATAAATTAATTCACTTTACAGTTATATGTGATACATAGCTTAATTTGCAAGAGTTGTTTGGTAGTTTTGCAATTAAAATCAATTATCTTAAAATGTTACCTAGTTTCCAATATCTATTCTTTTCAGACTTTGTTGCAATATATTTTGCATAAATATAAAGAGATCAGCAAAATTCTTAGTAAAAGATGCCTTGTAAGCAAAAGCACTTATCCTAGGGAATGTTAATCAAATTCTAAGAGCAGCAGCCATGGAAGCACTTTAGCAAAGGCAAGTCAATATTCAAGCAAACATAAAAACATTTAAGGAAACTATTCCTTAATGCTCACCCCATGCACCATTAGCATACATACTTCACCATACAGTTCTCCTATTCTAGGGTGCAGGAGGAAAGTGGGAAAACCATACAATTGAAGATGCAGAAAAACATTTTTTTAAACATATTTCAGTTAAGATGAGGGTAAATAGGAAGCTTTTGATTAACCTCCGTGGCTGTTGAAGTCCTATCTGTATTCATTTTTTATCAACCTAACATTTAATACTTAATAAAAATAAATTACGAACACTGCTTGGAACATGCTCTAAAGTAATATCCTATATACTCCTAGGGTCTGGCTGGGTGATTTTTCTTATTTCCTGCCATAAATTTATATTTCATGAGTCTTACCTCTAGTCACCCAGGTTTACAATCTAAGTAATGGAATTTCAAGTAATAGAATTGTAAAAGTAATATATAAGCATAGAGAAATTACATATGCTAATTCTGCATTGTATATCTGTGTAAAATGGTTATCTTCATATCTAAACATAAATTTTAACAAACACAGAGCAAAAATTTGAAAAGGAATTTTAGCACAACTAATTTAATGACAAGGAAAAAGTATGGTTTCCTGTTTGGATTGGTTTTTGTTTTGTTTTGGTTTGGTTTGGGTTTTTTTAAGTGATGTCAGACTCTGCATCTGGCAACAAAGAAAACATGGAAGGTAACATATTCACTGGTGAAACGAGCAAGAGGCCAGGATGAGACAGTCAATAAGACCTGTGTTGTTTCATTTCCTGGTTAAAGCTATTGCTACTAGTGCCACAAGAGAACTTTGTCTTCTCTTAAGGCTGCAGTTACTCTTTATAAAAAATGCAAAATGGTTGACTCATACATGTCTATACATGAATGACAGAAAGAAATGCTGTCCATTCTCACCTGTCCAAGGAATACTAAAATTCTTGAGGTGATTTTTCCCTGAGTAGTAAACTTAGTTCAGATCCTCATAAAACCAAATTCCTTCCTGTTCAAAAGTACTCTTGAACTAAAGACTAAGGAAATCTCACTTAAAATTAGTAATTCACTTTGAGCTGCAATTTTGTATGGTTCTATAGCAATAGTACAGGCTATGTGCTAATTAATTTTAGAAGGTTTAGAGGGTTAATCTCTTTAACAAAGGCAATGTGTTGGGTTAAAAACTAGAGTGGGGAAAGGAGACAGAGCAAGCACCCTTTCAAGACCTAAGCATCAAACTCAATTTCTGATAGCCTCCTTTTGTTCATTAAAATACCCCCAACCAAACCAAAACCAACCAAACCAACCAACTAACCAACCCACCCCCACCCAACCCCCCCACCCCACTACTCCTGATTCCTAAAACTAGAAATCAGAATTAAAATATTAAGAAAAGATGAAACATGTATAAAGATTGTTCCCATGGAAAGAAGGATATGCTGTTCCTGACTAGAAAAGCAGGTAAGAAGACAGACTCACCAGAGCCAAACACATGGCTAAGTTCTAAGTAGCAAAATATTTCCACACCAAACCTTTATAATCACAGTTTTAGAAAGTTAAATAAAAACAGTACCCTCCAAATAAAAGGCACAGGTGTTTAAGAATCTGTCCAGGCTCTCTTTTTTTCCCTGTCCTTTCCTAGAATAAATGTGAAGTTTTTTGCATTCTTTTCCTCCTTTTCAGTTTGTCATCTGACTATTTCTATTTCTAATGCCCTACCTCTTCAAGATGCTGGCAATCTATTGCAAGAAATGGAAGTTCAAAACAAGATAGTATTTTAATGGTCTTTGATGCAAATGCTGTATTGTAATACCAAACCAAGGCATGTACACAATCAAAGCAAACCAAAAGGAACTTAAAACCTTCTTATGAATGATACTGAAATTTTATGATAGAAAAGATAACAAGGAAATTTTTTAAACTTTCTGTAATATTAGAAGTTGTGGTATTTTGCTGTTGTTATTTTATATCTTTTTTTTTTTTTTCCTATTGACTGAAAAATGTCATTCCTTTTCAATACTGAAAAAAAAAAGTTTGCATTTCAAAATCTGCAATAGACATCCATCACTCATTTTCACTCTATAAAGAGGAGCAATTCTGACTGCAGAAAATCTTACAGCCTTGTAATTAGGGCATTCACTTAAAAACTGAGAATGCCAGATTCAGGTCTCTCCTGTGTCAGCCTGATCCAAGACTTAATCCAGGTCAGTGCTGTAAATAGTAGATCCTAGTGCTTTGTACTGTGAATATCTTTTTCCAAAAGTGTGTCTCTCCTGTTTTAGAGAAAATGGGGAAAGGGGAGTGATAGAAGAGATCCTGTCTAGATCCAGAATGACCATTATGGGGAAGCTTTCATTGCAGTTTTTAGAATTCTGCAGAAAAGCCTCATCTTAAGTGAGTGGTTTACAATTAAAAACAAACAAACAAACAAAAACCCCCAAACCTAAAAACCCAAACAAACCCCTCCAAATATTTCTTGTAGCTACTTCTCAGAGGAAAATTTCTGCACCATCTTCTGGGTTAATGACTGTGTGGAGATATAAGCTAAAAACAACAGGATATTTGAACTACAGATTTTGGTATAAAGCACACTGAGCCTATACATGCTATCTTTTTTTCAAGTGTGCTTCTTGAACAGGTAAAAAGCTCTTCTGTGTAAACATGCAATAATTTTAAAAAAATTCTTGATTTTCTTAAGCTTTAAATCCATGTTTAAATATCTAGAGAAAAAAGGTTTTATTTATGAAACTGTTCTACTGCACAAACATGCAAGCAAGCTGTCTACTGTAATATTTGGCAATTTCCAAATCAACCGCTATACTGAAAACAGTCAGTACGTAGTTTGACTGGCAACCCTTCTTCCTGCTTCCCAGTATGTAGCTCTTTAGCATCTTTAAATATGAGCCCTGCAGAGTTATATAGCTCTCAGTGCAGAAAAAATATGTTGATCAGCAGTCAATTTTCATAACAAATGGCATATAAAGGTCATAAAGAATGAAAAAAAGTCTAAAGCTGCTTCTATCTAAGTAAAGATCTGAATCAAATGCAGTCAAATGAAACAGTTGGCAGTACAGGTGCATTAGGATGTTTTACCCAGAATTACTTTGGCAAATATTCATTTTAACTCTTATGGATGATTTAATTACACTTATTTTTGTCTAATCACGTCAAAATACCTCTCAAAATTTAAATTTCTCTATCTAACTTCAAAAGCATCCTGCAAGATTACCTCCACCCAATGATGGTATAATTTGCTTTGTGATCAGGGAGGGTCAAGGCTGTGCACAGAGGCTGAGCTCTAGGCTCCAGACATGGCTCAGGGAAGTTTCAAGGTGTGCAGGGATTTGTGTGTGGTTGCCCTTACTGCTGGCATAAAGAACTATTCATATAGCTATTCCAAAGAAGAAAAGCCATGAAGATGTGCAAAAGGCTTTACAGCTCCTGTGTGATTTCAACCATTTCTCATTTTTTTATTTGTGCTGTAAAGTGATGCCATACCTGAGAGTGTTTGGTATAATAAGGTTCATTCTTGTACTCCCTGAAATCAAATGTGATTTTGCTGATGAGAATGGCTTGTTAAATCTAAAACACATTCTGTGGGCATAAAAGGAATATTGATCCTCATGTGAAGGAGTTTTGTAACCCAGAGATGCCTTCTGTTAAAAAACCCCAAATTTATTTAAAGAAAACACATGTACTAGAATATAGAAAATAAACATTATCAAGCTTCAGCTCTAGTTGTACTTTGAATGAGAAAATTAATATTCTAGAACAAGTATAGCATTTTGTGTGTTTTTTTAGTTAAAATTATTTACCAGTCAAATAATGTTACAGACTTTTGCTTTAATTCCTGTAGTCGGTGTTTCTAATAACAACTGGAATTGATTCATTTTGATAGAAAATTTGATTCATTTCGATAGAAAATTTTGATAGAAAATTTGCTATTCTTTACTCAGCAGCAGTGGTTGAGATATTCAAAATATCCAGAAAATTTATTTTATTTTCTACATTATTTGCCAGCTTTAAAAGAAGAGCTGAAGTGGCTGCATTAGAGTAATGTTGTAGAGAGATAACTGATAAGACTTTCAAAATCTCAGGCAACACTCTTATGTGGACTACTAAGAAATTTCAAGCACCAGAAAAATAGGTTTGCAACCTGCCTGAGATAGTTCTGTTCATGATTCAGGAAAAGGAAAAGGCTTGTTTGCTGATAATAATGATATAAATCCCACTCACTATTACTAAAAAAAACCTCCTTAATTAAGAAATAGAGGCAATTATAGTTCTAGCAGTGGATTTATAAACATAATTGCATGCAAATAATAAATATCAACAATAAACCATACCTGTTTATTTGCAAATGCAAATAAATGAAAAAAAAATTTATAAGTAAAAATTTACAGTAGGCTTAAGAAAAAAAAATCCACCACTGGGTACTTACAGTAAAAAAAAAAAAAAAAAAAAAAAAAATAGATTATTAAACCTGTCCAATCCTATGCTTATTTAATGTGAAATCTTATCATCAAATTAAAAGTTCCATGAGATCCATGCTTATTCTGTCAGGTATCTGCAAGTTCAACTGGGCCACATTTATTCCTAGGAGAGAGCATATGTAATGAGTCTGATGAGTGTGGGATGTATCAGCCCACCTTTACTTGTGTTTCACAGATGGTCCTACAATAAACCCAAATGATTCAGTAATTTTGACTTTCAGGCAGAATGTACCTTGCAGGGTTTAGGTGTAAATCTCAATGTTCCCAGATGAGTTGGACTTTGTGCACTCATGCTGTCAAATTCTGTCTTGACAATGCTTTGAGCAGGTAGGGAAAACAGCAACAGAAACCTTGACAAGAGCAAATACTACTAAGGCAATAATCTGAAGCAAAGCTACCAAGTAAAGCAAGTAACATCTATCATAAAAAGAGAAGCCAAAATAAAATATGAGCAGATTAGAGCATTCAGCCTGAACATCATCACACTGTGTAACTGGTCAAATTTGACAGGCTAAGTAGATCGTCTTGCTTAAACTTATTTACTTATCTATTTATCTATCTTTAGTAATATTTTGAAGCATTGTCTATTTTTTTTTTAAGTAACTCCAAATTCATAAAAATAAATTATTTTTAAGGCATTTTTGATCAGGGAAGTTGGACTTAATGATACCACAACAATCTTGTGACCCTGTGATTCCAAGGAATACTCTGACCAAGATGTGATATTTGAGTTCTACTCTATAGGAGAATCACTGCTAACCAGATCAGCTGTCCAACTAGTCTCCTCAGACAGTGTTTGAAACACCCACTGACTAAATATATATATATGCCTCTTGAATTAATCATCGTGTTGCTTCAGTGAACTTTAGTACTCTCAGAAGGATGCAGTCACTTAAAAAGGAGGAAATGGTGCTGAAGAAGGCCCCGATGAGGATAAATCTTCCTCTCTTTGTGAGGAACATGCACAGAGAGCACAGCCCCACTGTGATGTGCTCTTTGTGAACTCTGAACTAGCTAGAACAGTTATTTTTGCATAGTGATTTCATTCATAGGTGCTGCATGTAATCATACCAGCAGGTCACAGAGGTGTGCATCACTGTGGACAAGTGTAAATCTAATGTGACAAGGTAGAGCACCCTTCCAAGCTTAGTGGGAAATAAATTCTTTTTGGATCCTTGCCTACTTTAGAGTCCAAAACCAGCAGTAACTCTCAAAGCAGCAGAAGTTCAGTATAAAAGCAAGTCTGCCAAATGTCCCTATCATCAAAGCACAGATGTGTTCAGTAGAGAATGAAATCTCAAGGTAATGAATTTTTAAAAGTTTTCCTTTTTGCCCACATCAACCTTCTCTTCAACTGTTAAGAAGTTCATCTTCACTCACTCCCTGGTCTTTCATAAGACCTTGAACTGAGGAGAAAGACTATTTAGTGCAATTTGAGAGAAATATTGGGTGCAGTAACAATAGACATTTGCCATATACCTTTGGTTGTACTCTCATTCAGCAATGTTTCTGCACTTTTTATAAAGAATAAAGAAAAGAGACAGGTCCAGCTGTGAAAGCAGAGTTTTGGAAGAAGTTAAGTTTGTTTTAGTATGACAAAACATGTTTGGATGAGTCATAGAAACCTCGTGAAACCTTAATATCTCTTTGAGACCGAAGTATTCCTAGACTTAAAAGTTTTAAGTGTTACCTATCATCATTCAGCTTTATGTCTCTTGTCCTGGATCCTCTCAATTGCCTGAAACTCAGCAAGGAAGGGCAGATAACAATACTATTGAGATGTAGTTAGTGCCTGCCAGCTGTTCAGTTATCTTTTCTAAAGAACATCATTCCAAAATTATATCCCCCTCATTTTCATCACAGATTGAATATTTGCTCTTTCATGCCATGTTTTCAGAAATATCCTCTGATTCCTTTTGCAGCTGCCTTCCAGTGATCCATGCAACCCTGCAGCTTCCTTGTGGCTAGCCTTGCCTTATTCCAGTTCCCATTCCTGAAAGAAACCAAGGTGTGAAATCTGTGAACATTTGCTCCAGATGCATTCACATCTCTTTCTTAGTGCTCAGGTGCCCAATTTGCCCAGTTTTTCTTTGCTCCACTCTTCTCCAAGCATGAGTGCTCATCCACCCCAGCTGACACACCTCACTCCCCTGCTCTAGCCACGCACCTCTCACTTATATTCTTCACTTCCCAGGATGTCTGAGATGCTGCTTTCTTGTTGACTTCACTTTTCCAAGATGCCACCACAGGCAGGAAAGGACCAATTTTCAGTTATAACTTCCAGCAGCTCCCTGCATTGTATCTCATTGCTTCCTTGGAAGTTATGTCTGGTTTCCCACACAAAGCACTGGTTTCAGGACAGCCTCCAGAAGCCAGCAAGACCTCTCTGCTCCCAGCTTATATGACAAAAAATAAGCCTCCTCACCTAACAATGCTATTCAACAATAGCATTGTAATGCTAACAATGTGTATAGTTTTTTATACTATTGAAAATAGTAATTTATTTCAGCATCATGGACTAGATGTGATCCAGAAGCCATGTGCTGAACAAGCCAGGGTTTAGATACTGTTCATGGGGAAAGATGCAATCTACAGAAATCTAGCACACTTAAGTGAAATAAGCTTTCTGGAGGGAAACCTAAGGGAAATAAAAGATCTGTTTATATTTTTAGGAGTCAAGGATAGTTATGACTTGAGTTATTTTTCCCTCTTAACGGAGGGATCATCACTGATGCTGGAGTGGGCAGAGAAAAAAGGGGAAACAGAATCTTAATACAGCTTTCAAGAATTCTATCTAGTGGCAGCTTCTGAAACAGAATAAGAAAAAAAACCCAAAATAATAAAATTATTTTTTCTGAAAAAGAAAATAAGCAATCAATTTTCTGTGAAGGCTGCAGATTTAGCAAAGTAAGTTACTGAACTGCACAGTATCGATGGAGCTGAACATATATACATTTCAGGTCTCTGTTTTTATGACAGTAAAGAGATAAAAAAGAGGCAGATCATCCAGCTAAGGCAGAAAAATGTCTGTACTCTCCCATTCCCACCAAATTGTCTTGTCTATAGCATTCAACATATATTTTCATTGCTCTTTAAGAATAACTTCATGACCTGTCCTGTCTGTAAAAGTCCTGGGCAAATACTGCCCTGATCCTGCCATGCTTCTTTGGGGGCCATCTCTCAGTGAGGGGCAGAGGAATGCTTTGAAGGTGCTGATTCAGCCCTGGGGGCATAAGGATGGAAGAACAGTGATAGGTAGCAATTAATAAAAGAACTTGGCTAAGTTAGTTTATTAAAGCTTGAGTTTATAGTCACAATGGGACCTTTGGCAGGCCTATACTTCTTGTATCAGAACAAACACAAATGGGTATAACTATTAAACATTTAAGGACTGTTGCAGGAAAAAAGAAAAAACTTAAAATACATAGTTATTTCATGGCATGCACGTTTTAAATTTAATGAACAGAACTGAAGGATGATGTACAGTGCACCTAATGGAGCCTAGAAATGCCATACAAGTAGCAGATACCACGGAGAAGGATTTAAAGTTATTCTAGAAGCCAGAGTAAAAAGGAAGGAGAGAAGAAAGGTTTAATTTTTTCAGTCAGGTCAGTGTATTGACCTTACTCAGCCAAGGGAGGTCTTGGGAAGGGAGGCAGAGTTTTAATTCCCTCCTACCCCTTTCCTGCAACCATGGATTTCACCTTGTACTTTCCTTACTGAAAGTAAAGAAAAAAGAAAAATCTTTAGAAATCTCACCTTTTCTCACCTCTATCCTTGAATAAGGTTGTTAACTAAAATTTATAATTTAATCCATGAACATTCAGATAGACATGGAGCATTAATTTATCTTTTTATCCCAACAGCAAAGGATGTAATTTCACACAGACCATGAATAATAAGTAAATGGTAAACAAATATACAAGTTAATTCTGTGAAGAGGTTGATACAAAATAGTTCCTTATCCACCATTTTTCTCAAGCTACCACTTACATTTTGCATTTTCTCCAGCTACAACTTATATTCCCCTTTAAAATTTTCATAGCCTACACTTAACCCATGTGTGGATAGTGGTTTATATGGCTGGATCATTCCAGGCTGACTGCAGTTCTTGCTCCCAGCTGTGGCTGCAGCAATAGGCAAACATTTCTATTCAGTCCACAAAAAGGGATGGAGAAAGAAGAAAAGGGGACAAAAAATGAGTTGCACTCCTCTTCCAGTCCTTAGATATACAGTAGTATGGATGCTGAGGTTTTACCCTACCAGTCCTAAAACTTCAGACCTTGGCAAACAACAAGAAGGACAGGGAGCTCCTGGAGCTCTTTGCTGACTGGCAAAATTGCAGAAGGCCTCTCCATCTATGGAAAAAGAGGAGGGTGTGTTTCCAGCCAGATGTGGGGCTAGGAGAGGTGCAAAGCTGTCTGGAGGGCACACAATGATTGATGTGGGGCTAGGAAGCATATAATTAATTGCTGTTTCTACACTAAGAATGCATAATAAATTGTTTTAAGTCTGGAGGGACACAGATTAATTAATTGGGGCTTAGGGAGAAACTGGTGCTCTTAGTACCACTGGGCAATATTTTATGCAAATATGTGTAATGTTATGCAAATTAAAAATCTACTCGGTTTTTTGTGCTATAAGATATTGCTAGAGATGTGCCTGCATTGTAAAACAAATTCTCTCTGCAGCTACAGCCTGACTAGAATTGGGTGAAGAAGGTAAAAATGATATATTTTCAAATATTATACCATTTTTAAAATGTCATATTAAAAATACATTTTATTTACATGCATACAAAAGCACCTCATTTTCCATATATGCTTTTATAAACATGTATTGGGCTACATAAGTAACTGTAAAAAGTTCAGTAATGAAACTTTTCAAATTATTTTAAGACCTCTGTGTGTCTGAGCTCATATCTGGAAAGATGAGTTACTTGGGAAGAGAACTTGCAGAATGCCCATGAGGGGAGAAGCATTTCAGGGTAATGTGAGAGGATGGTAACTGCTACACCCTGATATAAGAGAAAGAATCCTGGCTGCAACTACTGAAATAAGGATCTGAAATATGAGTGCAGTAAAATCTTAATCTTTTCTGAACTGCTGTCAGCCCAGACACAAAATAAAGAACCATCAGGGATTAATCATTTGAGGAAGGAATTAGAGAAGTGTTAACATATTCTCTGCTAAATTTTGCAACATTTGTCTGAAGAGAAAACATTCAGAAATGTGGTGGATGTGTGATCATCATTTGACATACTACTGCAAAGTAGAGCATAACTGCTACAGAAGATGAATGAGATCACTAATCGAAGTTTCAAGAAGCAGTGATTCCAGCAAGAACAGTGCACTTTCTCCAAACAAATTTGATTGTAGCCCTTTGCACCAGTGTTAATTTCATTTTAAGAAAAAAACCACTTTAGACATTAGGATGGTATTAAGCTAATAGCATTATTATCTTGTCTGTCTTTTTTTTCTTAAGGACAAATAACATTATGCCTGTGATGGTCAGAAAGGTGGGTGCAAATACATCTCTGCTTGTCTGGAATGAAAAAGTAGGTTGTGATAAAAAAAGAAGTTATGGACCTTATAGGGAAACCTTTTCCTTCTGTAGCACAGAAGGAGAAAATAATTCTGATTCACAGGTTCATTTTATTCTTACAGATTATTATCAGTTTTGTTAATATCTAGATGAATGCAAAAAAGACCGTGTAAGAAATATATCTAAAAACATTCTGTGATTTAGAATGTTTTTTAAGTCTCATTCCTTCTCTCCTTTATTTAATTGGAAATGTCATTGAAAAAAACCCTGCTTGTTTGTTGGCTAAATTAAGCCGTGCTTGTCATTAGGTGGGTATTGCTAATCTAATTTCTAAAGGTGCTGACAAAACCAGACCATTTGTGTAATTTGTATAGATTTATTACTAATATCAGACATAAATCTTTAGGGACCTCAATAAAATTAAAAACCTATGTCTTTTTCTTGCTTTATTGCATTTATCTAAGAGTCTGCAAATCTCTGTCTTTGGTAGTTTCTGTAGCTGGTCCAGAAAAAAAATTCCATTCTAGTTTGTTATAACAGAACACAGAATTTCCGTGAATTAAGTCTGGGCAGAGCTAGAACATATCCTTTATGATAGCAACCAAGGTTTACTTTAGAAATTTTGACTGAAACTTTTGGTACACTGTTCCTGATGGCCTCACCATAGAAAATATTCCCTATTTTGAGGTTTGGTTTTTCTCACTTAAGCTTCCAGCCTTCAGATTTTGTTACACCTTTTTTCCCCATGCTGATGAGCTGATTATCAATGTGTTAGATGTTATAGCTAGAGGAGTCACATTTTGACTCCTATCTTGGTATTTATTTTCTATTTTGATATCAATGTCTTGCTTTATATTCTATATAAATTCTGCATTCATGTGTTCCGGCATCTTTGTGCCATCTACAGAATTTATCGGTGGTTTTTGCGGTCTTTTCAACTGGGTAAAAATATGATTAAAAAACTTATTCTACCAGGGACTGCGCAAAAGTCACACACCTGCTGCATGATTACTTTCCATTTACCAGTCTTTTGAGACTAGTTTTTAATCCATTTGGCATGTACCATAACTATGTCATAAGACAGTTTCTTAATCGAATTTCCACTAGGAATGAATCAAGTGCCTTGCAGAACTATGTTCCATCCGTCCAGCCTTATTATATGGTGTTAGATTATAAAAGACAATACATGTTTAATTTCTCAAACTCTATTTTCTGTAAAGTCATGCTGACATTAGTAGCGTTATCCCCATGTTAATTCTTGATTATTCAAGTCCCGCACCAGCAATTTCATTATTTTTTCCTACAATTTAAGATAATTACAACAGGGTTCTTGTCACACAGCTTGGCCCTCTTACCACTTAAAATTATTTATATTATGTTCTTTTTTTTTTTTTTTTTCCTAGAGGGTGTGTTCACAGGGTGCAGCCTTGGCAAATAGACCAGGATAACAGGATAACAGCAGCCAATAAGACAGGAGTGAGTGTAAAATGTGGTTGAGTGGGATGTCCAAACTGCCTGAGATGGCATTTGCCAAAATCTGATGTAGGTAAAGAGGAAAATAAACATTTACCAAATTAAGGAGTAATTACCAGAATTACGAGAAGACACTTGGTGGGAAAAAACCCAGTCACATAAACAGAAATGCAGATGAAATATAGATTTGTGGTGAGCAGGAGGGCAGAGAAGCAGGGCAGCAGGGTGGAGATCCTTTTAGATATTGTTGCATGGCCTGGGGGCTCTGCTTCTCCATAGGCACTCCCAGCTGCTGCATCCAGCAGCAGTGTAATGCCAGCATGGGGGCATCCCAGAACCTCCTCCTCAGGGGGGCTCGATCACTGCCCCTGGCTGCCACCTGCCCTTTGAGAATGGAGGTGGGGGAAACCTGGGCATGCATCTCCCACAGCAGGGATGTGCTCTGCTGAGATTAATACTAGAGAGGGATTTAAACATTTTGGAATAATTTCATAAAAATTTGCAAGTATCTAGAATTTAGTATATCTCTTGTTATAGATATGGGTCATGGGTTGCAATTAATTTTGTGCTAATAAATCAATAAACTGCTTGAGTATTGGTTTGGTTTAAACTCTACAAACTGAACAATTACTCCCGGTAAAAATACTACCCATCTGAAACTCTTACTCCAGTTCAAGACTTACTGAAGGTAACTCTCCAAGTATTAGCAGCTGAGAACCTCCCTGGAGAAAAACCCTGCTAGCTCTTCAGAAATACTGGGATTTAAATTAATTTTAAGTATTTAAAGATAGTTTATTTTGTAGCCCTGTAATGAATTCTGGAATACCATGTTGTCCTCATTCTGTAATCTGGATGTATCTGACAGCTTCCAAATACAGGAGAAAAAAAATCTTTACAGATTTATCTATATTGAAACTAAAACAAAAAGCCCATGTTTCTTCCCCAAAATGCATTGAAACCTTTTTCAAAAATCTCTTTGCTCTTTATACTTAAAGTAATTACAAATCTAATCTAATCCGATTTTTCTATATTTTCTATTTTTTAGTTACCTTCATCCTTTTGATTATGACTTTTAAGGCATGTTTTTAAGCACACCATACTATTTTCATTATTATTTCTCTTTTATTTTTTTGACAATTAAAATATTTTAATCTTTCCTGATCATATTTCTACTTGTCTACCTCAACTTTCTCCAAATAGAGCTTGATCACATCTACTTTCAAGATTTATCCAATTGGGCTTAATAAGCAGCATGCATATTAAGCAAGAGCAGCTTGTGACCATTTGTACCTAAGCAACCAGAGCATATTTGTTCCATAATTGGTTCTTCTTTATCTATCACTACTGATTTCTCCTGCAACAGGTTTTTAAATCAGAAAATTACATTTTTTAATAGATAGACATTTGGTTTGAGTCCAAATTAGGCACAAGACGCCTCAGTGAAATATCTATTTTCTGTCTTTTTACACAGATTTGGTACCCTTTCTTATTAACATATCTACTTTATTTAAAAAAATCCAAGTTAAATTTCTAGGTTATTGAATAACACTAGGACATTCTCTTCTTATGAAGATTCCAGAGCATAATGGCATATAGACTGAAGGAAGCTTTATTGAAGGATAAAGTGGAATTGGGATGTCATACTATAGAACTTGTATTTTTTTTTTTCTTTCTGTTCTCATTCTGGATGTATTAGGATGGGTGCCAAGCAATAATTAGTAAGCACTTTTCATGTCTTTGTATTTCAGAAAATGCTGACTTGATGAAAGGTTAGGTGACTAGCCTTCATTTCTGTAGACATAAAAAAATCATATGCCAAAATGAGTACAATATATGGTAGCCATCAATTCTTTGGGATTTTCATTGTCTCAGCTCATGAATTTTATACCGTCTTATAAATTCTAAGAACAATTTGACATTTTCTGGTAGTATCACAGAGCCAGAGGATCTCTGTGAATACTAATGAACTTTTACTGGAACAAATATATGGTGTACAGTGAAGATGCAGTTTGCTGTCAAAGTATCTCACTATAGATATACTGCATACCATCAGAATTTAAAACAGATGGCTTTGAAGTCTATGGTAATTTTACATAACCACTAAAAATAAAAGATTACATTTCCTGTGAATTACTATCCCTGGATTGCCCTTTCACAGAATTCATAGAGCACATGGAGCAGGACAGGGAGAATGCTTAACCCTTGCAGGATTAATGTCATGCTCCTGAGACTGGGGTTAAATCTGTGAGTGCCTGGGACAGCAGGCCAGACCCTGAACCTGTTTCTCTTTCAGGCACTGCCATCAAGGCAGCACACAATTTCAGAGAGAAAAGATATGAAATTACATTAAATTATAATATTTCACCTTCCTATTCTGTGCCATGTTCCAGTTAACTAAATATGAATTAACTGTTGCCTTAAGTTTTAGCTTTTATATTTTTTCAGATTCTATGCTGCTTTAATGTGAAGTTCTGACCTTCATATTAAGGGATGGTAAGCTCTCTTCACAGAGCAGGCAGACAAAACAATTCCTTTTCTAGCTTGGGACCAAGGAAAACTGATCTAAATTTTAGGCCTGAGAGCATAAACAATGGTGGAATAAAGAGAGAAAAACAAGAAGTATGGGACTTCATAACCTAAAGCTATAATTGGACAATTAACTCCAATATGCTAATGGACCAGAACTTATAAAAGTGTGAGACCCAATGACCATTGTCCATTTTGTGATCACTTTGGGTTCATCTTGGTGTAGCCCTGACTGGGCTCCTGTGCTGCCCAAGATGGATCCATTGAAGCTTTCTAATAAATACTTATTTTATTCTTTAGCTCTGTCTAGTCTCTGTTCTAGGTCAGGCTTCTCAAGGCATCACAACAGTCATAGAAACTTCTGTGGTTTGGCTTTTTACAAAACATTTCTGTCCAGTAGTTTGTGCACTTTAGTCATGCTGTCTGAACATGATCAAAAAAAATCACATTTTTGTTTTTGCAAAATTATAGTACTTGTGACTCCAAGAAAATTTGATTTAATGTGGGGGTTTGCCATGCTTCGATTAAGGAAGTCAAAAATGAACTCCCAATCTTTTTGGTCCCTTGCCAAAATGTTCCAAGAGTTTCTGTATTAGAGCTTTTGCTACATGACCATGCAGTTCTGCATCTCCATCCTTACCAGGATGCTGGTCTCTCACTGGGAACTGAAAGTGCATAGAATTACTAAAGCTTCCCATTAGACCCTGAAGGGAACAGCTCTAAGGAACAAGGCAAGTAGCAAGACAGCAAGAGCTTTTGGTTAAACAAGCACTTGCTATAAGAAAAAGGAGAAAGTAGATTTTTCTGGGAGAGGCAAATAAAAACTAGAAATAGAGGAACTTTATTGAAAGGGTCAAAATATGACTGACTGTATGTCAATGAACTGATATCAGTGTAAGGAAAAAATAAGTTATTCTTTCTTAGTGTGGTAAATGTTAGTAATAATCAAGAGTTTCAGGATGAAAACCAAAGGAAAAAGAGAAAAAGTGATATAGTTGGAACATAGAAGCTTTGCTCCTCTTAATATATTTCTGTTCTACTATTAGTAGAAAAAGGAAGCAGAGTTTTGTGGTAAAGCTTGTGTGTTACTACTGTCCACTATGTTCTGGTCAATATGGCTGTAATGGAGTTTGTGTCTTTCTTTTTTTCTAATTTTCTTTTCTTATACGCAAAGACTTTGTCTAGGACCAAAATACTGTTGAAGTTACATCAGATTAAGTTGAAATTGGTACCTCGTTTTGCACACTAGATCAAAAAAATCCCAACATAACCAATTTTACTACTCACATCTAAAAATATTCAGGTTTTTTTGCCTTTACTTCCTTGTTCGCCTGTGGATTTAAATACATCAAAACCAAAGTTTAACATGAGGAAACAAATAAAGCAGCCATAAATGCCAATTAACAGAAAATAAAGACCTCTAAAGTCAGGCTGTAAAAATTCACAACTGCTTTTCCGGATGCTGCAATGCTAGTATGAGTGTTGATTTTATCTTGTTGTAATTTGATCATTTACATTTGAATTTTCTCTGAAAGTTTTCAACAATCCCTAGAACAACAGCCACCTTCTTAGCCACAAAACTAGCCTGTTTTTCACAAGAGTGTTAGCATGGAGCTGAGTTTCCATAAACTCAGTTTTGACAATCTTGAAAATATTATTAGAATTTACTTTTCACTAAGGTCAGAATGGCTGAAGCCTCATAACAATTCACTTTGAAGTATTCATACATGTACACGGATTAGATAGGAAAACTAAATTGTTACACTTTTTAGATTTGCTAATACAATTTTAAAAATAATAATCCTTAAAATAATGTCCCCTTTAAGTTTGAGATAAAGTAAAAATAGTGGCCTTTTTTCCCCCAAATAAAAAAAATCCCAAAGCAACCCAACACAATTTTATGAACTTTAAAAATTTGCCTAAGATATGGGTCGGGTCTTACTTACACAGTTATCAAACACCATTCCTGTAAGTCAAGGAGTAACTAGAACTCTTCAAACTTTGGCAATTGGAATTGCTAGGACTGCAGCAGAATCATTCAGCAGCAAACTTGATTTTCGAAGTTGGACAAAGGCAAATAGTACTTTTCACTTCAGATATATCAATTAGGAGTGACTCTGTAAATCTAGGATGTAAATTTGACTATTTGTCACATGTACTGAAGTATATTAGGAAAAACTAAATGAAACAAAACTCCAAGGAATAATCAAAAAGCCCAAACACAAAAAGAAGCCAATAAACCTTTTCCTATAGTTCTGAATTTCTAGAACTGCATCTGTTTAAAGTGCCATCTTAATTGTTCAAATCAATACAGTAATTTGGTTTTATAAGATGAAGGAGTTCCAATTAAAAATAAATCTTTCACCTTATCTAAATATTTCTTTCCAAATCTATCGAGTTCTCTAACCAATGATTCTTGTTGCTACATGATGTTGTTTAATTTCTTTTAGCCCAAATGTATTACTAGAGCAGAAAATTAACATCTTACCTATTACCCTATAGCCCAGTTTCATAAGGTTTCAAAATACTAGCCTGTAACTTTGCACAGATTTTCAGAGCCAGAACACTACTGCATTACTTCTTTTTTTACGTGTTCAGCCATCATTTGCAGGAGAATTGCCACCTTTACAGACACCATCAGGATCAGCTGCTGAAGTGATTATAACCTGCATTTACAAAACAAGAACCTTTTGAAATCAGATCTAAATTCACAATCCTGTTACTGATCTTGAGAGAAAAAAAAAAAAAAAAGTGATATTCTTATTGTGGAAAAGAGAAACTGCCAAGAAATTGACTAATTTTGTTAGTAATTAAAGTGGTGTTTGCTTTTCTTTAAATGTTAAGCTTTCATAATGATATAATGAAATATAAATTCTTAGTGTTAAAATAAATATGAGATTTGACAAAATGCATCGAGGGACAGTAAAAGAGCTGGTTAATATTATTGTGAGGCTGCTCTCTATCACCTTTGAATGGCTGGAGAAATCAGGAGAGATTCTCTCTCTGAATGACTGGAAAAAGGCAAACAGGACACTCATCTTCAAAGACAAGAAATAGGCTCTGGGGAATTACAGGCATAATCAGTGTTATCTCACTCAATTGGAAACATTAAGGTTTGCATGCAGATGATTAATCCCAGCCTCTGACATCACCAAAAAGTAGCAGCTTGAGTCTGGCAAAACACTACACATTAAAAAAAATAAGGGCAGTGTGACATGACAGAAGTCATGAATAAGAGAGACATTTCTGGGACAAGCTCTTATAAATACCAAATAAATTTGTAAAGTTAACAAAAACTGGGAAAATAGGCTAGGAGAAGACAGCAGTAGAATGTTTTAAGATTAAATAATGTGGTAAAGGGGCAGAACTTGGAAGAGGTTGAGGAGGGGAAAATAAGGAACACAAGAAAAAGAAAATCATGTCCTCAAGTTTTTTGGGAACTGTCTGTATATAATCTGTGCAGCCTGGAGCAGGACAGTGAATCTGTTTCTGACCAACATGTATGTAAGGCCTGCTTTTGTGATTGGGATGAATTTTAGTATTGAAGGTGAACAACCCTGACGAAACAAACGGGACAACTACAAGCAAACCATACTAGGAGCTTTGTCCAGACTCATGAAGGACAAGATAATGAGGAGCAGCCAGTGCACTTAGTGAGGCAAACTGTGACCAGCCCAGTGAGCTTTCTGTGATGGGATGAATAACTTAGTGGATGGGGGAAGAGGTAGTTTAAGTGCCCTTCATCTTCAGCAAGGTCTTTGACACAATGTCCTACGGCACCCTCGCAGCCAAGATTGGAAGTATGGGTTGCATGGGTAACTTGGAAAGTAGCTGACAAACCTTTTGGACTGTCCACTGCTTTGAGTCAGCCTTGCTTTGAATAGGTTGTTGGACTAGATGAGGTCTCTCCCAACACAAATTATTCTATAATTTAACAAAAGCTATGATAGTATCAAATCAAGGGATAAAATTTACCTTAAGAAATCATCAAAAAGAAGTATTTTTAAGTGTCTCTTTAAAATTTAAGATGTCAAAATATCATACAGCTGAGAAGTGAATCACAGCTTGAAATGGCTTCAGATTTTGCCAAGTGAAGTTTTTCCTGTCATCTAGTTTCTATTTGTTTGTCTATTCCTTATTTTACACTTGCTATTTTCAGTAAATTATTGAGTTCCTCACATGAACACTAACTAAACAAACATAGATTTCATCAAGTGAGTCCAGAAGCCTTACAGTTGTAGAAGATATAGGTTTCCCCGTTTATTTCAAGATCTGAAAGTTAATTCCACACGTCAAACCCATTATCTTCTGTTCCTCTTTTTCATGATTATGTGAAACATTAGGAGCAGAATGAAACAAAGCACAGGAGGATTAGAATATGACATTTAACTGCAAAGAGTAGGATAGGTGGGACAGATATTTACAACAAATTACCACAGCAGTCAATTGGATATGTTGTTTTTTTATGCAGTTTTAACAAAGTGTACAAATAAGTGTGCTTGTAATAAAAGTGTTTGGATAACATCAAGTCACTGCACACTTACATTGTGGAGACTAGGTAAACAAGCAACAAAGCTGGCTAAAATAAAAAGATATTAAATTACTGAGACTGCCACAAAGGAAAAAA
>VZRH01006234.1:92920-107575 GCA_013397555.1 Urocynchramus pylzowi
AATAATAATAACAGCAATAATAATAATAATAATTGTACTAATGGAAGCAAAGACTTTCAAGCAACTCCTGTCCACCTTTAGTCCTTAGTTGTGGAAATGATTATATTTCTTTTGGGGGCTAGCTAGTGTATATCCCCAGCTTTTAGCTACCTGACTTTAATGATTTAGTGAGAGAAAGCTGAGGAACTCACATATCTGAACTTATGTGTATCAAATTAAAAATTCCATGCTGGGTTGGAACAGAGACAATGTCTTCTTAAAGATATATTATCTTTTTGTAAATAATTCAAGGTATTCTCCAAGGTAAACCAAAACTTAACCTAATCCTTTTTCATTTGGCCTTTTGAAAATCATAAGTCTCGGCATGAAAAAATGTCTGATTCAGTTTCCATTAATATTTTAGGAGGTACTGAAGTCCCTTAAAGGGTTATAACAATCAGGGATATGAATAGCGTTCAGTTCTGAGTAATTAAAATATCTAGAAAATTACTTTTACTTGAAACTTCATAAGACTTTGGTGGAGCTCATTAATAGTAACATTTCTTCTGGAAAAGGGAGAAGTAGTATAGAATAAGAGCATCTAATTTATCCTAATTTCCTTTTTTTTTTCTGCCTGTGAATTTTGCTTTGCCAGTACAATGTGCTGAAAACTAACTGAATTTTTAATAAGTTATGAACAACTAAGTTTGGGGTTTTTTTTTCCAATATACATGACTTACACAGTTTTGCTGATGAGGCTGTCTGTTGTTGAAAGAATTGTAGGATTAAGTGTGAAACCTGAGAAAGAAACAGATTTCCTCCACTGTATTTTCCTTAGGTGTGAAATGCAAGTAGGCTTAAGACATGAAATCAAACCTGAGACAGCAAATGTGCCTTCAAAACATTTCTTGTCTCAGTTAAGCTAAACAGAAAAAAAGAACACTTTCATTTTAGCTGAGCTTGCTGTTAAGAAGGTAAAGAAACAGGAAGAGTGATCCTAAAAGTTCATAATGCTAAAGATGAGCTTCCATTAATTTAGACTATGATTAAGAGAAGAATTTTTCATGCTACATCAGTATTCTGGCAGGAAAAAGATTTGCTATACTTTCTCCTCCAAACAGCTGAGTGATATCTTGGGAGGCAAATCTATTTCAAGGCTCTAGCAATCATAGTCCAAAGACAAATAACAGGGCTGGGACTTACCCAGATTCTGCAGTACACTAAAATAGCATTACTCTGCCCTGTCACCATCCCATGCTGAATACCAGTTGAAAAACCCCGTATCTCAAATTGTAGATTAGAAAGATAAATACTGGCCTGTCAGATTCAGATGAGAAATCTTCTGATTCTCTGCCCTTTCCATACAACCCATAGCAGAAGTGAATTTCTCCATACACCTTTTGGAAAAAGGTCACCAATGAAATGTTTTAACAAAAGAATGAGAAAACAAGTATATATGGCAGGCACACGTTAAAAAAAAAACAGGTGACAAGACATTAGCAACTCTAACGGTATCAGTACAAGTGAAATAGTGAAGTATTGTCAAATGATCAAGAAGAAAATATCTGACTCATTCTTGATGAGATTCTATTTGAAGTGAAAGAAGCCTATTTTCAAATGCATTGAAAATAGTCTATCAAATTAAAGCAAACTAGATCAAGCAAAAAAAGCAAAGCTTTAGACTGCAAGACCTCCTAGCATACCAAACCAAAAATTGCACAGCATCCTAGATAGTTCTTGGTTTTGTACAGTGCATTCCCATGAGACTTGAAGACAAATATTATGAGTGAACCTATCACAACAATTTTTTTATCACTGCATAATGTTATGACAATTCAGAATTTAACATCATAGATTCGATACACAATTTTAATGATGCCAGCAGACACTAATCAAAGCAAGTATATTTAAGAAAAGGTACAGAATTCTGTCTGTCACAAAGGAAAACTCTTTCTTGTAGCTTCTTACAGACTAGTAGCAAAAATAAAAAAGCAATAAGTTCAAATTCAGAAGGACCTACTGGATATGGTTTGCTAAAAAAAACCCAAAAAACAACAATCTCATCAAGATATGAACATAATAAAGGCTTAGTACAGAGATCTTTGAGATAACATCATCTAAATGTTTTGAAAAGCTCTTACAAAATTAGTAAGGATATATCAGACCCATCTTGAAAGCAAAAGTGTTTATGAAACCCAAGGATGAAATGATGATAAAAGTAACATTTCATGCAGATGGACCCTGTGCTATATACAGACATGTCAAACAGCAGAGAAGGACATAGAAAGATCCCATAATAACACCTTGTCTATGATTTTAAAGATGAGCTGGCCATTCAGAAGATTAAATGTATCTTTATCTGCATCTTTACAAAGCCTTGAAGGAAAGGCTTTCTTTCAACAACATCTGTTGATGGCAAGCAATCAGGTCATCTTTTTTGGCATTATGCTGGAGGGCCTACTTAACATTTGCATGAGCCGACATCAGGCTGCTCAAAGTACAAAACCTTATTCCAGGAAGAACTTTGCAAGCTTTCACTTTATGATAATATAAAGAATTTCACAGAAAGAGACACCAAGCAAGCAATAAGGGAAACTTCACCCCCATAAGTTACCTCATAACTAAACTATTTTATTGATATGTGCTTTTCTGAACATCAAAAATAGATTTAAATTGTAGTTTCACTTGGAATTGACCAAGTCCCACTAAGAGAGAAATGGAAACTTGTTTGAAATATGAGGAGTAAAATTCACTCATTCTTCTTCCAGGTATTCTCAATCTAAGGAAACAGGTGATTCTATTAAAATATAGATTTTTCTTTCATGATGAAGAATTCAGCTTGCTCTTCTGGAACAAGCATACATCAATTGTGCAACCGTGCCCTGCCCTGAACTGCTGAGGGATGATTGTTAAAAATGACCCTTCCTTCCTACCTTTATATGAGTTTCTTTACATGCATGGATAGCATATGGAATGGTTCGTGTCAATGTGACTATAGGATGAGGAAATATTGATTACAGAAATGCACAAGAAACAGGACTGTGGAGTGACAACAGCATTTAATAATGTTTTTGTGTTCAAGAGCATGAAACAACTGGTTTATAATCTGCTGCTATGGCTGCAGGATCTTACTGCAACAATAGAAGGTATAAAGTATTGGGAGACACCAAAATGTGTAACAGTAAGGGACATATGAAAATTATCCACTATTAGAAAACTCTATGAAGAAAAATTGTTGTATGCAAGGTCCTCTACAGTAAGACTTGACACTCGTGTGCTGTTGCACAGGCTTCACCAAGACCACAAGGGCATGGGTAGCAAAAGGTCTCAGCAAAAAAGGCTGAGACCTGTGAGATAGCTTTGGACAGGATCCCTGCTCCTGCACAGAGTAGGCTGAAACAGGATTACAATGGTTCCCAAATATAGAAATAGGTTTGAATAGTGGAAAAAAGTCAGTTCTAGTGGGTAAAATATAGCTCTTCTGAGCTAAGCTGTGGAAATATAATTAATGATTTTTCAGATGTTCTGTAACAATTTGTGTGGGCTTGAGGGCTTGATGATGAAGACATTGACTAAGAAGAAATTTAGTGGGAAAGACTTAGTAAAGACAGTGCAAGCCTGGGTCGATATCCCTAGTTTCACTCTAGGTTCCTGTGACACTAGGCATTATGTTCATTTTGGCTACAAATGCACTATCTTTTGGGTTTTGTTTCTGTTTGTTTGACTTTGGAAGAAGACCACTTGGTCTTTTTGTTTTGTTCAGCAATACTGGATCAAATAAACTTCCTCAAAACCTGCCTGGATGTTGGTGGCTATTTCACAAAAAGAAATTGGTATAACTTTTTGAAGTAATCAACAAATAATTATATGAGTTCAGCAAGTGCAAAAATCATCCCCACAATAAGCCAAGACTCACATTTCACAAGTTTTATAGGTTTAAGAATAATTTATTCTACTGATTGAAGTATTTGCTTATTAAAATTTTTTATTCTCAAACTTACATGATAATTCCTTATATAGCATTTCATAAGTGTGATTTTGCTGTTGCTTAAACACTATTCATTGAAAAGTGGATTATTTTACCAGAATACAATATTCTTTAAAGGATAGCATTCAAGTGTTGAAAACCATATTCTATAAAGCTTTCATGGCTTATCAGAACTTAAATACTTTGTTTCTAAGTCTCACTTGGTTAGAAAATTACCTGCTTATTACTGAATTACAGTTCTCAGATTATTTACTCCATGGTGTAATGCTCCATGGTGTAAAAGTACAATATATCAGAATGTGAGCCTGCAGAAGTTACAATGGACCAAAGAATTTTCCAAGAAGTACCTTGCCCTTCCAGTAGTGTGCACATGCAATATACAGTCTCTTAATGCTATGTGACTTAAAATACAATTTGAATATGTGATTAATCATTATGTGCACATAATTTTTCTTTTTTTTGTATTTCATCAAAATATATATCAAAATATTCCCACTTTTTCATTATGTCAGTACAGTCTATGTGGTTTCTCTAAGATAGTCATTGTCCTTGCCTGGAATGTTTTGACTGACATTAAAACTCAAGTCTTTACAGATTTATAGAAGCAAAATAAGAAACCTTTTCAGTTGCTGCTCCACTATAGTCTTTAAAACAAGATAACATTGCTTTCCTGATAAATCCTGCCATTACATTAGTGGAAGGTAGGTGGGTAAGTACCAAGATTGATATAATAAACCATGAGTTATGTTTGTACAAATAAAATATTGGTATATTTCAATGCTAATGACTAAAAACTGACGACACAGTGGAAATGGAATAGCCACTAATTCCGATTCAACTTTCTTATCTTAGCCTATCATTGGCTTAGGTAAAGATTAGTCATCCAGAAAATTTGGGTAAATCTGTCATTTTTTTAAGCCGAATTGCTTTTTTTTTTTTCACAAATTAGTTCACTAAAACAGCAAAAGTATTTATTATTTTTAAGACAGAAACTTTCATTACAGAATTAATGTTTTCTGTAGCTCAGATTGAGGTGAAAAAAATTGTTTCAGTCTGGAGAATCCTTGTTCTACAAATACACATGTAAGTCTCTCACTGTTGTTAGACATTACAAACATAAAATAGGAGATATATATTTTGAGGAGAGGCAAGGGAAACAAAAGATAAAACAGCCCTATTATCACATCAGTTCAATTTGCAGCAAAGGTATATGTTGAGTCTCTCTAAAATCTTCCTTTATTATCTGCTATTCTCCTTGGATATTTTCTACTATGTAGTTATAATTTAAAAAGCCCCTTCAGGGCTCTTGTGCTTCTCAAAAGGATGTGTAAAAGAGTATGTCTCTCAAAATAAATATCTGCAACCAGCATCTTACCTTAGACTATGTGTCAATATGCACTCACTTGGTATTTAGAGACTGCATCTAATTTAGACCTGAAGGCGACACAGGTGAGTAATATTTGCAGCAAAAGAACAGGATTCAAGCTACAGAGGAACTAATTTATTAGTTAGAAAGGGCATCAGTTGGAGAACTACAGCATCTCTTGTAGTCTGGGTACTATAATCTTTCCTTTTCTTAATGATCCAAGAATGAAATTCCATGTGTCTTCCATGAAAAAGGACAAAAGTACAAGCCTTACACCATTTAACTTGTTTTGATAAGATAGCTGTGAGATGGCCTGGCTTATACGCACAAATGAAGAAAAATTCTCAAGCTAAAGGAATTATCCTGGTATAAAAAATATGCATGAAAATGGACAAAAATTAGGCTTAATAATTAAGGTATTATAAAAGAAAAGGCTATGAACTATAAACCAAGAATAATCAAAGGACATTATGATTTAGTAGTTGCTATGATAGCTATACCAGAATTTTAGACAGAAGCTGCTATGTATATCTTTATTTTAAAATCTGTATTTATGATTTGGGTGAGGGGATGGAGTGCACCCTCAGCAAGTTTGCAGACAACACCAAGTTGGGTGGGAGGCACTACAGAGGGATCTGGACAGATTGGATCAATGGGCTAAGGACATTGATGAGGTTCAATAAGAACATGTGTTGGGTCCTGCTCTTGGGTCACAAGAACCCCACGTAGAGCTACAGAGTGGGGAAAGAATGTCTGGAAATCTGCCTGGAGGAAAAGAACCTGGCAGTGCTGGTTAACAGCTGCTGAATGTGAGCTGGAGTGTGTCCAGGTGGCCAAAGAAGGCCAATGGCATCCTGGCCTGTATGAGAAAGTGTGGCCAGCAGGACCAGGGCAGTGATCATCCTGTTGCATTTGGCATTAGTGAGGCTGTACCTCGAAATCTGTGTTCAGGCTTGGGCTCCTCACTACGAGAAAGGCTCATTTCCTCAGCCCACAGCTGCAATGAGGGACTTGCACCATTTGTTTTTGAGCAAGCAGGCGTCTAATCCTTCTCTCACCAGAGAAGGATGAAATCACCCTTGGAAAAGTTCACAGACAGACTCACTATTTCCTCAGAATAATTCCTATACACCCTGTCTTTTTGTCCTTTTTGGAAAGGAAGTGGATATGCACAAATATTCTGTAACTCACAGGTGTGCTTAAATGGGTGAAAAACTTTTGAGAAGAGTTAATAACGTGGATGTGTTCCCACAACGAAGAACATAACTTGCAGTTTTGTCCTAGAACAACTTCAATATTTTCTCAACTCCAGCCTGAAGCAATTTACAAAACAATCATTGTGAAGCAGACTCCTGTGCCCTATACTGACCTGTCTATGTCCTGTGGGCAGGAAAACATGCTATTCCCATGAAGACATAATATTACTTCAAGAAACGACACTGAACTTCACAATAATAGCAATAAATTTCCCAAGCATATTTTTTGTCTTCCTTTATGATCTCTACCCCACAGCTTTTTAGAGTGTGTTGCACTTTATGAAACAGGAAGCTTGAAAATAATCACACAGCTCATGAAATCCTCTTCTGTCAAGTTGCAGTATCCATGGCACCACCGTTACACATCACTGACCACTACGCACATCAGCAGGAGCTTCAGAGTTGATGGACAAGACCAACAGGCCAATAATAATGACCCACAGGAAGCTGGCAAGACTGAGGGTAATTCCAATGTTTTAGAATTGTACATCTAATTTGAGGAATTTGCTAAACAAAATGCTTCGTTATATACCCACTGAGCCTAATCTTTTGTGGCTCAACCTCAGAGGAAACATTTAGACAGGATAAACAGCGAACTGTGTGTGGCACTCTAAAAAGCTATAAGAATTTACAGGTTCAGTTTTAAATTTCAGATACATACATGTGAATGGTTTCTGACTCCTGCACCATTTTGAATGGCATTAGTCCATAAAAGGCAGGAGGAGTTAATGTAAACGGATCAGTTGACTATATCACGAAAGAGCTAATGTACATTATTAACACAATCTAAATGAAGTTATGTTTTCTTTTGTGAAGTACTGAGTACTAGAGTGTATAGTAGTATCAGGCATATACCGTGGGATAATCTTTTTCAAATATTCCTTTGTTCAAATAACTTTCCTTATTTGGCTAACATCCAGCCCTCATATTACTAATTTATTCTAATTCAATTTAATAGAAAATTCAGCTATGTTAAACAAGTTTATTTGTACATCTGTAACAGGATTTTCTTGTCCCTTTCCTTGACTTGACTGTTGACATAAATTCATTAGTTCCATTTATTTCAGACTGCAAAGCTCTAAGGACAGAGAAAAAAGTAATTTTCATCAAGAAGTTTCACAGTAATGCACTATTTGTGCCTAAGAGGTTCCAGGTCAAAATCCCAAGTAAATTTTCTCAGTTATCTACTCATTAATGCGTGGTGACTGTTAATGTCTACTGCCAATTAAAACAATTCATAGAAACGATTTCTTTAGTGAGAAATACCATTTTACAAATTAATTATTTTTGTCAAACCATACTGATAGCAACTGCACTTCACATATAAAAAAAGAGCAAGTTAGGAAGAGAAAAAAGAAAATCTCACCTTGCTTATTCTTTATATTCCTTGATATATTAGGAACTGAGGCATGAACATGCCATCAGGAGAATGTGCAGAAAAATCAAAGTATTTTAAGATTAAACAGTTGAAACTTAATATTGAGTAAACTGTTTCTGTTATCATTAAAATATTCAAACAATTCAAGTTATTATTGGTCACTAAATTTCCTTTGCAACAAATTCACTTCCCTGCTACAGAAAGCACAAAAGTACACAGAGTAGTGCAAGGGCATTTCCTTGTATAAAATGCTTGGCATATTACAGATGCCACAAGAAATACTTAAAGAGTCTAGCAACAGTAATCATAGTAATAACAGATCCATTGCCTTAGGAAAATACAGTTTAAAAAATCTGGTCAGACCAGCGTGCAAGAAGCTGTAAGTAATGCACTGATGGCATTACATGGCCTATTGCTTGGAGAACACCGCTCCAGGAAACGTCTTCTAATAATGCCATCCCACAGACTGACTTTGCTGCCTTGCTTTTATCACTTGAGTTCTTTTATTTCACTCATCTATATGACTTTTCCTAATGAAGTTTGAAAGCAATCTCCCCTTGAATACAATTGAAATTATTTAATCTGTTTTTCTCTTGAACCCAAAAGGTAGGAGTTATAAAACTTAAACTTACTGTTCAATAACTGTGATAAAAAACACAACCCATCTAACACAAATGCTTCAGTTTCTACAAACAATCAGAAAAATAGATTTCCCCAGCCTACAACACTGAAAATGAACAAGCCATATCTATTCTTTATGGCTTGTTACGGCCCAAACACTGGCTACACTTCACCTTTTCCTGACATAGCCATTACACACTTGGGGTTGGATATGAGCAGTACAATTCAGAGATGTAGTGAAAGACTTCTGAATCCTACCAAACATCTTGCTGTACTGCCCATTACTACTGTATATATATGAGAGGTAAGTCTAGTAATGGACTCCAGAGCTTATCATTGACAGCCTACATATGTAATTAAAAAATAGCTTCTAGAGGTAAAAGTTGCATTATGTAACAACTAGATTTTACTTAAGCATTCATGACAAAACACCAGAAGAGACAAATATGACTCTTTTCTTTAGTTTATTTGGAATTCAGGTGAACAATGTTTACGGTCTTATGTGGGAAAACTGCAGTCTTAGTTTTTAATAATAGACTTCTCTAAATAACACTATTACAGTTTGATTTGGCATGATTTCAAGGACAAATAAAAACTATTCTTTTGCTTCAGTATAACATCTGGCACATCATTGGGCTGGGTATCATTTTAGATTCATTACATGAAAGATAGCCTCATCTATTAGACGAGCCCTGTTATACTACACTAAATTTACTAACTGGAGTCTATGAAAAAATAGCCATTTTTTCTTCACAAGAGTAATCATGTTTTCTACAGTGGAATTGCAAATAAATATAAAGTTTTCAGAAGTGATCTGTTTAATAAATAAGCAATTTATAGGGCTAAATATTTTGTAATACCTTGGTAACATACAAAACGCTAAGCATCCTGTCGGTTCCAAAGTCCTGGAAATATGCTGGAATGGAGCATTGGCAAAACAAACTCACTAGTCCCGCAGGCACCAGCGGCAGATGATATTTCAAACAGAAAGGGAAAGGAAAGCAGTATTTTAATGGTATTAACAAGTCCTTACCTAGCGGCTGCCCTGCAATGATCCTGGCATTCTCTCCTGCCACCGCGGCCCTCGCGTGCCTCTCGCTCATGTACTGTACGAAGGCGTAGCCTTTGTGCACCGAGCAGCCCACGATCTTCCCGTACTTCGCAAAGATTGCTTCGATGTCACCTTTTTTGACAATTGCTGTGTTTAGATTACCGATGAAGACTCTGGAGTTGATGGACTTTGGGTCGTTCTTATTGGTGACATTGCTGGTCTGTGTTTTGCCGGTCATGGCTGGATCACTTGGCTTTAAACCTTAAATAAAGAGCAAAGAGAATTATGTTTCTAAGCATACAGTTACCCTGACTTTGGATGATTTTTCCACCAATAATTCACTTTTAATTTTTCACTTTGGGTGAATCTCGACTCAGAAGAATCAAATTATCAATAAAATCAACATAGCAAATTTTGAAATACTGCTCAAAAGTAAGATTTAAACTTTTTATTTTTATAGATGTGAAACATACCAATACATCACTTAATATAATGCTGTGATAGCAGAGCTTTACTGTAATCATATGTGGATTTCTGCTTAGGAATTCAATATTGACTTTCTAAGTACTTAGCCATCTAGAAAACTGCAAAGCAAGAGAATGAATCATTATCTATTGTCAAAGAAACGAACGTTCAAGGCCGTGTAGAGAGCAAACTCTTAAAATGAAAAACAACTCTGCTTTTGTTTGGTGTCAGTTAGAGCACATTTCTCACCAGTTAAATATCGCTGTGAGGTGTGCAAGGCAGGTAACATACAATTCTTTACTGCAATCAATATGTTTCTATCAGAACAATTTTCCCTGTAAATTCAGTACAAAAAAAGGAGTGAGAAAAGACAGTGGCTTATGTTCTGAGAATTAAAAAGTAGAAAAATAAACCACTTTAACTCAAGAACACAGATTTTCTTGCTTCTTTGCTCATTTATCTGAGATCACAAGTAGAAATGCATCCTGGTAAACCTCTGATGGGAATAACCACATTATTTCTGGGAAAGATTTGGTAAAAAGAAGAAAAAAACCCCAAAACTTCTTGTGTTCATCTAGCCTCACCCCTCTGAAGTGCATGTGATTTTCATCATTTGTATGCAAATTCCACCTGCCAGCATGTCTCTTTATTTACATATTTACATCAATTTACTTAGATGGAAACAAAACAAAAGAAATTGTCCCACATCTGCACTGGATTTTCTTTAGCTTTAGTAGACCACAGAAATGTGAAAAATATGCATAGCTTCAAGTAGACAAAATTTATTATGTAAGAAAAAAGTAATTTAGGCAGCAGTCAAATATAGGCCATGTCTTACAGCCAAGAACTATGTTACTATTTTTTAACCTCTTCATACTTTTGATTAGATCAGAGTAACAGGCAAGAAGAGAATCCAGTTATATACTTTTCACAGTTAAAACTCAGTTCATGCCTCAGAATGAAAAGATATAATAACTTCTATTCCGAACATCTAAATTGGAAGTTTTGTATTTTAAATCAGTAGCTACCATACATGAAGCTAGAAAAAAGAACCATTGTCACTGAACTCTGAAGAATACCTGCTGAACAAAACAGCCACAGTCCCAGCCATCAGCACTTTGACTGCCTCCATCCCAGAGGATCCAAATCCCACCTTCCAGACAAGAACATACAACAGAGATGTATGGGCAGTTCTCATAAGTCTCAGCAAACAGTCTGCTTTATTAAATGAATGTATGCAGCAGAGCTGCCAGCCAAATAGCTTTCACTTGACTAACAACTCAGCATGGCAACTTTATGTTACAGCATTTAGAGAAAGCATTGAAGAAAATAAGAAAAAGGGTGTTTTCCTCTAAGTTTATGTATTTTTAAATACATTGTGGAAACATAACGTACTGTATACATGAACACATTTCATCCTGGAAAACTGCCTTGAATGCAAACCTCTGACCTTTTTCATGAGACAAATTCAATATTGTATACAGTATACTGTATTTTTCTAGGTTATTGTGCAGATTGTGTGTGTTTGAAGTCATGTCTGTATATAGCTAACCTGAATATTGTGAACATTCTAAGTAGTACGCTTAGTACTGTAATATTATCAAGGCAAGCCATTTACAAAATGTAAATATAATGCACATTAATATCCATTTTGGCATAAAGTAGATTGCTGATGTTTTCTGAGACCCAGGAATTTTAACCCTATCTTAGATACATCTGTACTGCATAGGAGTCAAAATGACAACAACACAGCCATGTTTGCTTAAAGAGCCAGACTGACCCAAACTGAAGAGGTAACATGGCAGAGTAACAAGGTATGAGAGCAACAAGGTTAGTGCTGTTGCTGATGGACAGGGAACATCTGGTGTCTCCTGTGCTGCTGAGCTGCACAACACTTCAAATACCACTCTGATGGAGAGTATTGTGTTTGTCTTTGTGAAGATCCAGGGGAAAAAAAAGCTGTATCTGTTCTTATACAATTCTTAGCATCTTGTTGATACTATTTACATTTGTTGAGCATGTAGCTGAAGTTATTTTACTAAACAGCAGTTTATCACAAGTATGACTGGCTTAGAAAGCAGTAGTCTGGATGGGTACACCTGTCTCTTCCACTAAACTGCTGCATGACTCTTCAGTAAGATGCTTTTAGTGCCTCTGTTTCCACTTTTTAATCTTCAGACCAGCATTTTTTTGACTAAGTGCTATGTCTCAATGTTTTTTCATATAACTTCTAACACAATGATGTGACCTCAGTTGGAATGTTTAAGCATGACCAACCATTAAGCATAACCATAAAAAAAAATCCATGGAGAAAAAAAATCTACAGAAAATCTGCCAGAAGTCAAGATTCCCATGAAAATTATATGCAAACAAAACACTTTATTTATTACCACCAATGTTTTCTACCCCACACATTACCACCACAATGTTTTCTAAACACTCTACTACACTCTGTATTTCCTCAGTTGTTTAGCCATTTAACATGGGATTTGGTGAACTATTGTTATTTCATAAAAATCCTCAGTTTTGCCCAGTTTTTCAACGTACTAATTTAAATAGACTTTGAATAGGACATTGAATATTTCTCTGTTGTAGTTGTTCTTTGCAATGCAAATTTACAATATTTTTATAACACAAAGAAAAGTAGTTGTCTGGTGGGTTTTCTCATATTCAAATGAGCAGTCAGGAAAACGTGCTGCAGAAATTCAAAGGGTGCAAAAAATACTAACATGAATGATTGAGATTTGATTGCCTCGCTGGTCACAATACAACTGTGAATATTTCATAAAAATCAAAGATCTGTGGGATCTTCATTACAATGTGAAAGAATTTGTGGCAGCTTCTACACCTCACTTCCAATATACATCTGTGAATATTGAATTATACCCATATTCTCTGAGCTATCAGTAAAATCACAAACATTGTGCCTCATACAAATGCAGAAATAAATGAAATAGTGAGAGAAACATACTGGAAATAATCTAATTTCCTTGCAAGCTTTAATAAGGTATCTTGCTAATTTCCTATTATTGAAGTGATCCTTTCTGGTAATAAATACCTGCTATATGCCAAGCATATCTTTTAAAAAATGGTTTACAAATAACATTTAGCTGTCAGTGCACTTCATATTTATTTATTCAATGTACTTCATAACATACAGCATTGTTCTATGCAGTAGTTGATTTAATTATTCGACCAAGAAGTAAGGAATTTGTCTTGGTATAGTTAAAAAAAAAAAAAAGTTATAAATTAGGCCATTTCTTTTACTACATTGATCTCTAAAATTCTTTCTTAAACATTAAAATTTCTTAAACATTGACATTTCCATGTCAAACTGGAAGGAAAACACAAGTTACTAAAATGAGATTCCTATCATCCAGGAAGTACAAGTGAAAAGTTTAAATCAGTCAATTTGCAGTGCAAAAGAGGGGAGCAGAATTTAAGTCTAGGCTTCCTTCACTTTTCCAGCATTTTCTGACAAAATTTGGCTAAGCTCCAGCAGGACAATGTGTTGCTTTGTAGCTGTGAAACTCTACTTTCCATGAGATGCATATGTGAAGGCACAGCTCCACATCACAGGTGTTTCCCCCCGGGGGCTGTGCCTGGCACCAGGTGAAAACAACAATCCCTTTCCAGTTGTGCCATGGCCTTGTGCAGGGAAAACACAGAACTTGAAGCAAGGAGAAAGGGAGCAACTTGTCAAACTACATTCCAGTAACTCCCAAGCTTTTCTTTTAGGGAGTAGGATCAAGGCATGATCATAAAAGTTCTGTTGGACTTCTGCTCCCTGCCCCGCTTTATGCACTTTCACGATGATTCTTCACACAGTAAAATGCAAAATATGCCTTTGAACTGACAGTGATTTGCTCAAACTGCAAGAAAAATTTAAAGATATATAAAAGTTTGAGGATATTAGTTAAAGAGATTTTGAAAGAAATTAATTTCAGCATTTTCCCAATTGTACAACTGTTTCTTACTTTAAAATACTGAGAGGAACCCATGACCTCTAAAATTTCTACCAAATACTGAAATATTGTCTCTGGAATTGTCCTTATGCATTTTCCTATGCTGAATTAACCAACGAGGCTAACCTGTAACAACTCTGTAATAAGTAGAAAAATCAAGATAAATCTCTTTAGAAGACTAGGAAATATTTTTAATGATGACTTGGGTTTTCTGTCTTATTATTTTCTCTCATTTTTATTTTTTCGAAAGATCTATACCTAATTTTTCTTTAAAAAAATTGTCTTCATTACGTTTAGTAATACTTTCAGGAGCTTTTATGTATTCATGTTCTTTCATCTTGGAGCTGTTTATTTCCTTTCAACAATAAAACCTTTTAACTAAATAGAGAAAAGTCTACAAATTTGAATAAACTAAATATTACTTGCAGTGTCTTTGGGAAAAAATAGGGTCTACTGAGGAAAAACTGAAATAACAAAATTGAAAATCTTTAAGGAATAAAAATCCTCTCTGAAAATTAAATAAAACTGTGTTACTTTTATAGGGGTTTGATATCAAACTTTTATGTATTTATATTTTTTTACAAAG
>VZRH01006234.1:107672-159408 GCA_013397555.1 Urocynchramus pylzowi
ATTTTGAGACCTTGTTTACAGCTGGCCAGTAAGTAATCAACAGCCTGTATTAGATTTGTGTGATAGCAAAAGAGTAATTCTGTGGAGAAACATTTTTAAATATGAAAATTTCCATCACTGACAGGTTACTCTAAGCACCATTAAATTCCAAATCTTAATTTTCACTGTTTATTATAAGATGCTTGCACACTGAGATACATAGTGCACATTTGATTATTGCAAATCCTTCTTAAAAAGACAAAGCCCTTAACAGACACAGGGTTGAACACTTATGTTTGTTTCCACAATGAAATCCACAGTAGTAAGTACAGACTGTGAGAAATTAATTGCTGGGATATTTGGGGGCCAAGCTGAACATTCTGGCAAAAAATCAAACATCATAGTATTGGTCTTCATATAGACAAAAAAAGCAGCACTATGTGATGTGATCAGTCTCTGGGCAAAAACACCTCAGGTTTTGCTCTTTTCAGCATTTCCAAGCAATCTCTGCCCTTCTGCGATCCAGCCTCAGTTAAAAGCTGAACTTTTGTCAATATCAAGGTTCAATTGTTGCTTTAATAGCTGAGATTTTCTGAGATGTGCTATGTTTGAGCTTAAAGAATCAATACTTATTAAAATTTTTATAAAGAAAAAAAGATTTCGCCATAATATATTTTCTATACTTTTCAATTATCTTTTTAGAAACAGTGATAACATTAATATTTTTATAGTGTTGCAGAAAAATTTAAGATATTTAAGCATTTGAAATATCCTTCAATGCAAGATTTATCTTGCATTGGTACTTCATTGGTATTTTATGGAGAAAATTCAATATTCATATTAATTGCTTTAATGAGCAGTCATTAAAAGTATTTTATCTCTGTTAAATCACTACTTGACAAAACCCCTATAAAATTTTTCATATCTGTTGGAAACATGACCATGGATATTTCATGATGGCAGGGAGAAATGAGAAGGAGGGAAGAGAGGACAGAAAGCTATCAGATAAAATATATTTTTTCTTGGAGAAATTCTCTCTTCTTTATGTTTTAGATTAATTTTTATTGAATTACTATATCTAGGTCACAGAAATTAAGAAAAAAAAAATTTCATAAGATGCTTAGTCAAATTTGCATGAAAATATTCTGGACTTTTCCAGTCATCATTAAAGTCAAAGAATATGCTTCCTCTCTCTCCCTCTCAAAGATATCCTGCCTTTTTAAAAATTTATTTATTTATTTATTTATTTGTTTGTTTGTTTATTTTCATATGGTTTAGCTTTTTGCTCCCTTTCAATTACTTGAAAGAAGGGGTTGACACATCGTGTCTGCAGCATGGACAATGCTCCCTTCAAGCTGGCATTTCTGGAGCATAAGTGACAATATGCATCAATATGCCACATCGTGTACAAAATGAAGGACTGAAAAAAATAAAATGATATAGCAGATCTCACTTCATCTCCTGCTGTCACACTTCTCAAAGAGACAAATCCTGTCTTTGTGGAAGGTAAATAAAGCACATCTTCTTGTTAAAAAAAATAAAATTACTAGGGATTAATAGTAACACACCAACAAAAATAAGCACTTTCAAGGATATATTATTTTATATTTTTTGTTTAAGCTTTTGGAACACTAAGTGGAGGAATTGCACTCGGTCCCAGGAGTAGCACCACCCTCAAGGAGTGGGAGGAAAAAGGAAAAGGTCTGTACAGGTGGATGGAGCTGCAGCTTTTTATTGTCCTGCACTAACTCATGGTGCTGGAACCTTCTCCCACCCAAATGGGCTGGAGGAAATGGAACTTGTCAGCATAGAAAAATAGGGATTTTCCCTCCTATTCACATGCTCTTTGTTCTCAGGATGTAGAAAATAACCCTGTAAAGAAATACATTTCCCTAGTAAAATATTTGATGAACACTCAGGTATGGACCTCTTTCCTCCATCATATTTAAATCCTATAAAATACAAGGATTTATTTATACATGGTCAAGATGCAACTCTGGTGGCTAGGATAAAAAGTAATCATGATAGCACATACCAGTATACTTCTGCAAACAATAAAGTGAAATCAGGAGAAAAATAAATAAAAAACATAAGAATTATTTAGAATTTGAAGTGGAGTTTGAAATTGAGTAAAGACAATGCATTATCTAATTGTGTAATTTCTTACAGAGATACACGCTTCAAGGGAATACTCAAGAGATTTGGACATTGAAGTCACTTAGCAGATTCCATAATGGACCTTTGCTACTGTCCTGCAGATAATACTTCACCTTCCAAAATATCTCTAGGAGAGAGAGCACAATTTGGACATTTTTGAAACTAATTAGTAAATTAATTAATAATTTTAATTAGTAATTAAAATAAGGTGTTAAATCTAATACTTTTCTTTAACATGTTTTGGATCTATGTGCTGGATATGTCTATCCAGGAAATTATAATGGAATCTTTTTGTATTGGGATGCATTGATTTCACGTGCTGTCAGACTGGTTCTTGGAGAAGGAAATGAACAAGTTTGGGGCCTTTTGTTTGGTTTTTTTTTAAGCCAAAGGTAAACTTCCCTTCACTTCCAATATTTTGATCAGATCTATTTGTAGCCAGCTATCTCATCTCTTTTAAGTCATCATTTATCATTTATACAGCAAGATATTTTAATCTTCTCTAATCACTCATTCCTGCTGAATTTTTAATAATTTTTAGAGCATTTCTGACTTTCTATGATGGTCTAAATCTGTTTTCAGTCTTCAGTTTTGAGTGCAGTGGCAGTAAAATCTGCTGGACTGCTGTCTTTCTCTTCACTTGGTTACTTTGTGATACTATGGATCACCAAAAAAAAATCTTAGCTATATTTGCTGTCATATGTTATTTCCACCTAATCTTGTGTTCAGTAGAAATGCTTGGCGTCATTTGGCACTGTTCCTCCCTCTGTGTTTGTGCTTTCTCTTCAGCTTCATATCACTGTGAGGCTTAAATGAGCCTTGGCAAGAAAGACAGTCTCCTACTATTATTTTTTCATATTTCTAACCTTCCTAATAAACTCCATCAATTTTCTCTGCCCTCAAGGGAGTTAACAGTCACAATGTACAAGTTCTTCTGAAATTTTAATTAATGAATTGTTTTAATGATTTAGAATCTAAAGCTATTATTTAAAACTGTCTGGAATAAGGGTACCAATGTCATGGTTAGATGTTTCCCCAACACCACAACTCTTATTTCAATCCTTCTCTGTTACGTACCAAGCTGTTTTTGGGACACATGACATTAAACACAGCAAGGCTGATATGAAGAAATTTTTCAAATTATTCTTAAGGGAAGAAGATTATTTTGGAAAATTTGTCATGCTTTTTTGAAGTAAAATCTGATATTTACTGCTCATGGAAATGTTATAATCAGCTCATAGGTAGACTAATTTTGTGCTATCAAAGTCTCTGGCAAAACTTTCAGTAGCATTATTTTGACTAGCATTTTTAGCTCCCTTATGTTTCCTCTATTATTTTATAAGAGTTTGAAATTGGATTTGAGGAATGTCATGGTCTAGGCTGTTGAATACCAAACAAGAAGTCAAGAGCTTCCAAATTGTAATCCTAGCTCTGGTACAGACTTGATAAGAGACCTTGTGCAAGTCACTTAATATCTCCAGCTTGTTCTCTTTCTTCGGAAACTGGCAATAATACGGATGATATTCCAGCTCAGTGGGTTGTTGCATGAATGAAATTTAAAAATGCAAAACACCAGAAAAATGCTGCAGCTCTAGGAAGAGTAATATAAAATATACAGTTTAATTGAAAACATAAGAGTTTGTTTTGAGGATTAGTGGTATTCTTGTTTTTCTGATTTTTGTGTATTTCTAAGTATTTTCTATGAATGGGTATTTCTTATGTTTTATCCCCCATAATAGTTAATCAAAATATTTATTTTATCTTTCATAATGGTGAGAGGTATTTAAGAATACTTGAATTTCATAATCAGAGTCAAATTGGAATCCCATTTTCTGTTGTATCCACTCCATAATGGCCCTCTCACAATCACGTCTTGGGGATTTATGCCAGATGACCACACTGTGCCTCTGACTTACAGGAAGAGAAGCTATTACTGACAACAAAGTAATTCTGATATTTGACTCTGCCAGTAACTTTCCCAACATTATGCAGTAAATCACTGACATATTCTGCTTTTGGCTTTTCCATTTCATTCTTTTACCCTGTTTATTCAGCCTGATTCAGGCTAGATTTTTGTAGTGGTCAGGTGTCAACTGCATCTTTAAAATAAAAGCATGTCTGCAGACAACATCTGGTAGGCTGCCACATCCCTGCACTTCCTTGCTTTTATTCTTTAGACTGTACAGCATATCCTGAGTCAGGAACCCAAGGTAGTATGCTACCATTCACCACAAAACAGCTGAATGCTTTTTAAGTCTATCTACAAAGTCTGTTCTGTCTTTTCACACCCTAAATCTCATGAGCATATATCAAAGTTTAAAATTACAAAGGTAGTCAAGAAATATCTCATCACTGAGGATCTACAACAAGACATCTGGTATTTCTTTCCTTGATAAACTTTAGAGTTCATTGTGTGAAATGAATGTGAAAATGTGATTTGGAAATGCAAAATATGAACATGGGATTTTTCATGTGGGATAATGAGAATTTCCATCATCTATAAATATAAGACTCAGAAAGAAAAACTCATAGAAAATATGAATATGTATCTAATGATAATTTTGTTAGAGTTTTAAGTCCTGTATTTGGATCTGATTCAGCTCTTTTTTCCATCACAATCATGCAGCCGTGTGCAAAGTTCTTATAAACTAGATCCATAGTCTCTCCTTGGCATTTCATAAAAACTACTTCAAAGCTATCTGTGAAACAATTTTTCTACTATCATCTAAACATAAAGGCATCTAAAGTTTAATTTCACTTTGTTTTCTGAAACTTACAAGCAAATCAATGTTCGGAAGAAATGTTTTAAAGATTTAGTGGGTTAACATATATATGATGTTTAAGCCTGCCCCGATGCATACATTAACATGTCTTGCCTACGGACTACTTCAGTAATTTTTCTCTGTTGTGAATATTAAGGACACAATATCCAATTGCAGTACCTTTCTCATTTTAACAGATTTAGTATTTTAACAGATAGTTCAATATTTAGGACTTTCTCTGGGACAATGGATAGTTTATTTGGATTGTCTATTGCTGAAAATAAGAATTTGCAGTCTTGTTCTCCTGAGTCTGTGCCTTGGTTTTTTTAGCAATCATGGTAGCATGTCTGCTTCAGGCTCTTAGCTCTGTATCTCCCTACCTAGACTACCTTCAAGAACATTTGACATTTACATTGTAATTAAATCTGTGTGAATATTCATGCCAAAGCCTTAGTAGGTACTTTTAATTAAAAAAAAAATAACAGTTGTCTGTTTGTTTTTCAGTTACATGCTAAGACATGGAAATTAAATGAAAATTAGTATAGTAATATTTTCATTGCTACTGAGAGATCACAAAACCTGCGATTCCTACACTGTGCCCCACAGCACATAAAATTTCTGCCAGCTAGCTGAAGAAATGTTTTAGAAGCAAAGTATTCCAATACTGTGTATCATTGAGAATCCCTGAAATGCTATTTTAACTTTTCTTTCTAAAATAAATTGTATATGCACACAGAAAGTCTTATCTGCTCCCTCTTTAACTTTTTGCAAAAAGCCACATGAAAATTGTATGAGAAGCTTTTTTTCCCCAATATGTCTACAGTTTTGTAGTCTCAGCAATAACTTTCTGCTGCAGTGAATAGATACCAGTCAGATTTTAATTTAGTTTGGCATAATAGCAATTCTTAGTGGAGCTATGATTTTACTCTAGCACACATCTGATGCCCAAACACAATGATCATAATCCCTACTCAGCTAATTATTTTATTTATTTTATGCTCTTTTAGAGACTTGTTTAAACAAACACCATAGAATAGGAATGTGCCAAAGATAGTTCCCTAAAAAGATTACCCAAACATCAATCAGCCAGATTAAGGTGGACTTTTTCATATCATACAAACTCACCTGTTGGTGTAGCTTTTCTAGTAAAATATTTGAGCAAACTGTGATTTTCCAGGACAGTGTCTAATTATTTTATTTCAGCAGGTAATTCAGCCTCTGGGATCCAAATCTGTGTACATTTAAATGTTCTGTAATTTAGTGCTGGCTGCATATTCCTGGGCTAGGTTAATACTTGGCAAAGAGCTCAGAAAAGGAATCAATTTCTAGTCAGATATAAGTCTAAAGCATCATGCTTTTTTCTTGTACTGAATTCTTGTATTATAAATGTCATCACCATACCCCTGTAACACCTTTCTCATGTATTCTCTGCTTCTCCCCATGCTTCAGTCCATTCACACTATTTCTTACTCAAGTCCACTTTATTTTTTCTATGCCACCCCATCCTTCCTGCCGATTTTCTTCTTCCTTGAACCTGATGTATTTTATCACACAGATTTTATATCTGATTTTTTCTCTCTTAATGTAAAAAAAGAACCCAGGGTCTTTCAGCTGCATAGCATGTTTAAAAACTACAAAATAATTATTCTAGTAACACTGAGCATGCAAGACATGTTTTTTTTCCTTTGTTTTCACACTGTATGTACATATGGGAGGGACCATAAACAAGGAAAATATTTCCACTAAATTTTCAAATTGCAAAGTGGGTTAGGATTTATTTTTAAGGCAAAAAATGCAAGCCTGGAAGGAAAATTCTTAGACGCCTCAGTCGCAATCATAAAAATCCAAAATGTTTAACATAAATATAATTCATTTTATCTCTCCTGTATCACAGAAGATTGGAGAAATTTGAGTATAAAGAAACCTCCCTATGAATCTTACATTTAAATAATTTATATTATTGATTATACTTGATCTCCAGCATCATGCTGTAGAGCTGTAAAATATCTGATAGGAGTGCAGTAAAAGCTGGTTAGAGCAAATAACTTAGAATGAATAATTTATCTCTTAAATTTTCTAACCTGTAAAGATTTTGCTATAGCTCATGGTGTCACAATACCTAATCTCTGGTCTAATGGATTATATTATGAGAAGGATTCATTATTAAAGTAACTCTGCTTTAAAGTACAGTATAGCTTTCATTGATTTAATTGGGACAGAAATAGGTATTAATTGAAACAAGACATGTTTTGCTATGGCTTTTGTAGTATTCCCTCAGAGTGAGTCTGAAGTTATGATATTCACCAGCTTACAATGAGTTAGGATTTTTTTATTGTAAATATAGATCAGTTGTGAACACCTATTTTCTAGCACTTGCATTTCAACATTAAATGTTTTAAATATTCTTTAATTCTATTTAGTTTACATAGTTTAATTTTATCTAGTATGTTCAAGGTTTTAATTTGCTTCCAATTGATTCTTAGTGTGTTTCTCCCACCAAATTTGTTTAGGGAGCTCACAAATAAACATCAACAATACTCACACCAATGAAACTTGTCTACTCAGAGCTGAAATATAAAAAGACCAAAGCAGCAGACAAAGCTAATTACATGTGTGCATGAAATCTATGGAAGAATGTTGCTTATGTGTTTTCACTTGCCTTAAGTGATCAGCTTTGGCAGCTCAAATTGATTATTTTCAGTTTGTATTATCTTATCATCACAACTAATTAAAAGATATGCGATGCTGCATGCACTTAACTTGGTCTTGTCAACAAATATTAATTATTTTGGAACTAAAATATGCTCAGCAGGGACTACACTTGTCTTTTAACACTCAAGTCTCAGTTCCGCAATCACTTTACATACAACAGTCCTGGATTTTCAATAGCATTTTTAGTTATTCTAATGTGGCTATGTATTCTTATAGTCAATTTGGAAAAAAAAGGCAAAACAACAACAACAAAATTCTTACTGAAGAGCAGCTTATTGCTTTTCAAAAGTGTATAACTCCTTTGATAGCAACACAACATCATTTCCTACATACCTCATTTGTGCAACTGATGAGAACTGTCAAATAAGGAAGAGTGAGCTGGAGTTGAGTAACATAAATGTAATCATTGTGTCATTTAAAATAGACTTTTCTTATTTTTTACCCATGCTTGCCAATTTATGTAAGAATTGCTTCTAAAATTATCTAAATCACCTGTATACTTACAGCAAAAAGGTATTGATTCAATGCTTTTTGCTATTCTATCATATTCTTCATTGTAGAAAGGAGCTAGAATCCTTAAGAGAAAGGCATTTGAGGAAATGGTTGCTAGTCTCTTATTTCTTTCACTTTAATCAGTATGTTACTTTCACCCTTATCTTTGATATTTATATAAGGAAACTAAGTGCTATCATCTTCTATAAAAGAAAAAGTACGTTCACAATGGAAAAGTTTGTCATGATTAGGAGAATAATCTGGATGAAATTTTGCCACAGAAGTATTTCTTCCTCAAAAGTGATTTCCTTAGATATTTCTGGTAGTTTTTAGTGAGCTATTTCCTTTTCTGTCAACTCCTCTAAAGTGTATAATAAAAAAGAGTGTAAAGAAATGCATTTAAGAAAGAGTGGAAAATAGCAGTAATCTCTATTTTTTTATATTTTGGTAATCTGAAGATAGCAATTTACTATTTGGTGCATTTTTCTCCTTTCTGAATTTTTGGAAAGTCCTCGAAACAACCCACCCATTCTGAAAGGCTAAAGCTCTTTCAGGAATTGAGATCTTTGTCCAAGATGAATTATGAGTTCTGTGGGAGTGCACACATCTTCAGAACAGCAACAAATTATGTAGATCTGCACTATTTCTTGCTTTCCTCCTGCAGTAGTATACTAGAGATATGTGAAATGCTTGACTAATTTCGAAGGTAAGGTGTAGACTAAGGACAGTAAAGATGTCTGACAGAATAAAGACCTTGTTCTTCTGTTGTTTGTTGCTGTATGATCTATAAATGCTCAGTCAGGTAACTTACACATTTGGACTGTTTGACATGAGTATGAAGGGGTACATTAGTCTACATGAAAGTATGAGTAATACAGGCAGTCTTGTTGCAAAAGCAGATATTTGAAACTTGTCATGAGTAACATTTGCTTTGCAAAGCTTAAATAATCAAACAGGTTTCTTCACAGTTCTCTGTCTACCAAGACAACCCCTTCAAGGAGTTCCTCAGAAAAATAGGAAAATACCTAACATAAAGCTGTCCATCTGTTCAAACTTTTGATGATGGAATTTGTAGCAAAATATAGAGTGAACTTTTTCATAGAGCATCAATGACAAAAGTATGCCATATATGTAATAAAACTCTTCTCCTGGTTCATGGTGTTAGTGCTACCATAAATACTTTCACAGCTTTTGCCTTCATCCTACACTTCAGTAAATAAAAAATTAAGATATCCATAGAGTCATAATTTTCTGTAACCAAAACTTTGTCCAAAGATAGAACAGCATATTTCCATGCCATCTATCCAAACACCTATCTAGCTAACTTTTCAGAAAGACTTTGAGTCTTTTTTTTTTCTTATCTCTGTGCTAGAAATTCACTAAATGATTAAGGTGAAGAGCAGAAGAAATCTGCTGAGAATCTGAAAATATCAACACTCTCTCAGGCAACTCAGCTGTAAGGATTACTAAGAAACTGCTACAAGCTCAGTAAATGATACTGACACACACTTCTTCTCCCTTTATGTTTATGAAGTTTGTGCACTTTAAAGAGTATACTATAAAAATGTCGAATGCCGAAGTGTTGTTTTACAATTTTTTTTCCAGCTAGTAACATCTAAATAATCTTTAGACATTAACAATTTGCAAATAGAGGTATATTTTTAATTAATCTGAAATTACAGAATCAACTAAATGACATAAAAGATGCTGTAGAATGCCTGTTTCACCTGTTAACAGAACCTGCTCCAGGAAAAATTGTGGAGAGTAGGTTGTTGATTAAATTTAAAAAAGAAAAATTTTCAGATCAATTTAAACCAAAAATACTTACTCTAAAGCCATAGCAACAACCAGAAGGAAATACAGTGTTATGGATAACAGCTAGAAGACACAAAAAGGCAGGAAGACAGATATTTTAAAACATAAGTATATAGTAGAATTCTGTGCAATTTTTGAAGTATCCATTTAAAGTGCTTTGACTTTTACTCTCTCTCCATGTTTCATGCTGAAAGAACACAATAAATCTGACATAAAATTAAGTGCATCTGCTTGAAAAATTTTGCAGTTTTTCAGTGATTATTCCTCATGTGCCAAGTGGCATCACCTCAAAAACATTAACAAATTCTCTTTCATAATTTCTCCTGGTGGGAAGGGTGTTTTCTATCTCAAATATAATAGCAAATTAACAAATTTCTTGTCTCAAAATATCTCTATAAAAACATGGATTCAGCCTTAAGTCCCAATCAACTGCTCATACACACATGTAATTCCATTTGAAATACAGCCAAAGTGGTTGACAGAAAGACTTTAATGAGAATAGAGAGCACCAATGGCAGTATTCCATTATATCTTCCCACAAAACCTCTCTTAAGAATATTTTGTTTTACTCTATTGTAACATCTGCTAATGTTGTCATCAAGATTTTTTATTATTTTATCTCACAGAACAAGAATGTCCACAATGACAAGGCAATTTTAAAAGGATGCACACAAGGTTACCTACGCTTGGATGAACTGTATTCCATTCTGGCCTTGTTTCTGCACGTTTCAACAACAACAACAACAAAAAAAAGGAAGAGTCTGTTAAATCTTCCCTGAAAATTATATAGTTTGTGGTTACACAGTGTGTGTTGAAGGTATTCCCAGATGTTGTGGGTTATATAGCATTTCAAAATAAATTCTACAGGCACCATACCAATTGGAGGCTTACAGATGGCTGATTGTGAAAAGCCATTAGAAAGTCCAAGTCCATGTGGCAGTAATTTCTGACTGAAATGGTGCAGTGAATTGTATCCACTGCTTATTTAATTTTGGTTTTTTCCCCTTTTTAACAGCACTCAATATAGCAAAACCCCTTTCTGCCCCCGTCACAAACTTTCAAGACAGACAAGAAGGAAAAAACATAAAATGGAAAAAACATATCTACATGACTTTCCTCTTTATCTAGCTTCTCCTGAGTTCCAAGTGAATTGTTTTCCTGCCAATGTTTCCACTGTTTTCACAAAATTCTTGTGATTGCATGAGGCTGATATCACCAAATACGTCATTTAGTAGAAATAATAAAGACAAAATCCTGAAAATGAGTCCACTAGAGCTTATACCTCCAGTGCAGATGAAAGCTCTAGCAAAATTGCTGCATTTTCTCTCACCACTGACATTTTGAGCTCTCATTCCCTCTTTTCTTTTTTCTCAAGTGGAGAAGGAGGTCTTTGTAACTCAAAAACCACAGTGTTGCCCATGGGTACCATGAGGAAAAAGGTTGATTTTTAGTTATAATGGGGAGTCTTCCTATGCCCAAAACTTGTACTGATTTCTGTGAGTGCTTAGGATGCTGCCTGGAAAATATGAAAGAATTAAACACGGACAGATATAACATATTAAAAAAAAATTTCGTTTATCTGGATTTATGGAAGTGACATAAGATTAAAATTTTGATCTCCTGTGTCTCTTCTCCCATTGGAATCAGGCAGGACTTCTTTATCTACAGGTTTTTTTCCCCTCAGACTGCCACACTCTGACCCAAGCAAATGAGACAGTTAAGAAGCATTGCAAGGGAATTTGCTGCAGCCCAGCAATGCTTCTTACTAAATTATAGAAAGACGTCATTGTGTCATCCATGAAACTGTGAAAGCAGTTTGAGACTCAGTAGAAGTCATCAGGAACTACTCTTGTTTCTTTTGTATAAGGTCACCAGAAAAAGCTCTGGACTTAAAGCAAGCACCTGCAAAACCATGAGATACTGAATCCAAATTTTGAATCACCAGGGGTCTAATTTTGAATGTAAACAGAGTGCCCAATGCAGGGAAGATCAAAATGGCTAAAAGTACTGTGGAAAAACAAGCTGAGTTTGGGGAAAAAGAATTGGATGGAGCAAATTTACTCCCAAGTGTGTGAAAACAAGAAATGACTCACACAATGAGTTTCTTGGGTGCTATTTCCCTGGCCAAGAAAAATTTATTTTAATAGACTCAAACTCTTCACTTTACATTTATGGTGAGAAATAGCACTCACTTGTGAATGTTTATTATGTACAAAATCCTGAATTAGAAAGGTAGTAGGGAAACACTGCTTCATTTACATGAAGAGCATTGTATGCATCTGTCGTTAAGTGAATCAAGTTTTACAAGTCACTGCTTCTATGATTTTTATCTTCCTTGCTGGAGACAGCAATGCAAATAAGAGGCTTCAGAATGAGTGCAGACACTAAGATAAAAAGTAATACCAATCCAGAAATCTTTCTCCCCTCTTCCAGTTCCATTGTGATGCAAGATCATAGAATTACAGAATCATGGAGTATCTCAAGTTGGAAGGTACCAAGAAGGATCATTGAGTCCAACTCCTGGCCCTGAACAGGAGCATCCCCCAGAGTAACACCACGGTTTAATAGCCTTCTTATATTGTGGCCTCCAAAACTGCCCCCAGACCTCAAGATGCAGAGGAGAGAGCAAAGTTGCAGAGCAGAGTGGGATAATTCCCTCCCTTGCCTGGCTTGTGATGCTGTGCCTGATGCCCCCAGGACAGGGTTGGCCCTCCTGGCTGCCAGGGCACTGCTGACACATTCAACTGGCCATAGACCAGGACCCCCAGGTCCCTTTCCCCTGCACTGCTTTCCAGCATCTCATTCTCCACTCTGTCTGTACATCCAGGGTTGCCCCATCCCAGTGCAGAATCTGGCACTTTTCCCTTGTTTAACTTCAAGGGGCTGGTGATTGCCCAGCCCTCTGATTTATCGAGGTGTCTGCAGGGCCTCCCTGCCTTCGAGGGAGTCAACAGCTCCTCCCAGTTTTGTATCTGTAAACTTGCTCAGTGTCCCTTCCAAGTCCTGCATCCAGGTCATTCATGAAGATGTTAAAGAGCACAGGGCCTCAGATGGAGCCCTGTGGAGCCCCACTAGTGACAGATCACCAGTCTGATGTCACCCCACTCCCTGTAACCCTTTGTGCCCAACCTGTGAGCCAGTTGCTCACCCATCACAGGATGGGTTTATCCAGCTGTGAGCTGGATACTTTATTCAGAAGGATTCCATGAGACAGCATTGAAATCTTCACTGAAATCCAGAAAGATCACATCAGCTGGGTTCTCTTCATCAACCAGGTGGGTTACCTTGCCATAAAAGGAAAAAAAAAAGGTTTGACAAGCAGGATTGTCCTCTCATGAAGCTGTGCTGGTTGTGATCAATGGTTGCATTGACTTTCAAATGTATTTCAACACCTCCCAGAATAATCTTCTCCATAACTTTACCAGGCAATGAAGGGAGACTGACAATCCTGTGATTTCTGGGGTCCTCCTTCTAGCTCTTCTTGAAAACAGTTTACCAGCTTATAGTCAGTTGGCACTTCTACAGATTCCCAAGACCACACAAAAATCATCAAGACAGGTTTTGCACTGACATCAGCCAGTTCTTTAAGGATTTTTGGATGAATGCCATGAGGACCCATAGATAGAGCAGCAGATCTCACACAATTTCATTGTCGACTGAGAGCTGATCATTCTTGCAGTCCTAGTCCTCCAGCTCAGGTCACTGAGAAACCTTTGGTCCATCATTCATGTTGAAGACAGAGGCAAAAAATGAGATAAACACCTCTGCCTTGTCTCTGTCCCTGTTTATGAGGTGACCAGCCTCACCCTGTACTGGGCAGATATTATTTTTACACTGTCTTTTGACAATAGCATAAGATTATATAATTTATGGTACTTAGGCCAAATTTCTGTCTGAACATAACCTCCATTTATCTTCTCATTTCAAATACAGTAAAATTGAGGCTTATCCTAATTTGCTGGTGAGTTTGTAGACTTTTGTGTTGAAGAGTTTTTCCTCCTTGTCTAGGTCAAACACAATGACATCACTTTTTTGAATGTATGAAACTCTGGATAATATTATGTACTTTGAAAAATCTAGTCCTGAAGTACTTCAAATTTTGCCACAAAATCAGCATATGATTCTGTTCTCTATTATTTTTGCAACTCTGTTTAGGAAAACAGCATAATATCTCCCCCAGCAATATGGCATAAGAATTCACCTAATATAGTGGTCCTTGCCAGGAAAACTCATGAAGAATTCTGTGTGAAAAACATGCTTAAAATGCAAAGGAACCACTTTTTGAACAAATAAAAAAAAAAAGATATTGATTACTGATAATTAAATGAATGCTATCATCTATCCTGGGCAGTGAATGAAGAGTGATCCTGTGGAAAAATCACTATATGCAATAGTTTAATCCAAACTCAGCCTGACGAGACACAGCCCAAACAAGAGCAAATTAGAAATCAAGAGTATTCAAAAAAGTAATCAAAAATTGTCATTTCCCTGATGTTGACCTTAGGTTGTAACAACAAAACCCCAACACCTTCAAAAAAACCCAAACCAAAAACCCAAGCAAACTTTTGTTTGCAATTACGCAGTAATAAAACAAATCAATCCATGCCCCTGTGCCCTGTACCCTCTCAAAAAAACCCCAAACCACATGAATAAGTGTAAATCTAAGTATCCAACAAGTATAAATCTATTCACACATGCCAGGAAAACATTTTGAGCCCTGGTCTTCTGTGGTAGATTACTGAAGGCACATTTACTTCACACATCACTGAAGCACTCATAGTAATTCCTTATGAAATAGTTGTGTTCTCAGAACTTCTCAGTGATGACTGTACTTAAAATTTAACCTAGGTGTTTTCTATAGTCATATATGGTTTGTAACTATAAAGATTTTTGTCAGACGTTTTGAATTTTTTCATAAGACTGAAGTTTGGCAGATTTTCTTAAAAGTGATCCTGTTTAAATCTTTACCTAGATACCACCATCTCTGACATCCAAATATGAGTAATATGAACATGTCTGCAAATGCTGAGATTAGCTCAGCTGATTAGAGCATGGTACTAAGCCCAAGGTCATGGGTTTGATCTTCACTTAAGGGTTGGACTTGATGATCCTCATGGGCTTCTTGCAACTCTGAATACATAGATACTGATGAATATTTGCCACTTATCATCTCTGAAAGAGAATTCTGTACTTCTGAAACCAAATTTTTTTTTTCTTTGTTTAAATAATGGTTTTGGATAGACTGGCTTTTTCAACAGGATTTAAAAGCTATGAAAACTGAACGAATCCAAGTTTTCTGAGTGGTTTGCTAAAAGGAAATTATTTCAATATGGAAGAGTCTTTAAAAGTTTTGGAATCTCTTGCATGCATCCCCCCCAAAGTTAGAAACTTTATAATTTGCAATTTAAATGTTGGTTGGTTTTGTGGTGGGATTTTGTTTGTTTGTCTACTTGTTTGTTTTCTTCATAATATGTAGGACTGGGAACATATTAAGGTGAAAAAAATTAAGAAGAATAATATTTTCACAGAGTCATATCATATTGTAAGTTGAAATAAAAGGGAAAAAAGTCTTTAAGGAAGTATTATTAAAATATATATGAATTTTTTATTTCTCAGCCAGAGGAGACATAGAAAGATCTAGAGTAATTAAATCTTTCATGTTTTGGCCTGTGTATGCTAATAGGGGACAAAATGAGCCTGACTTGTTTGAAAAAGTTATCTAGTGGACTTTGAAATGTCTCTGGTAATTAATAAAAGCTAAGTAAATTTAGAGTTAATAATAGATGCCAAAAAAAAATTCTACAAAGGTTATGGTACTTTCACAGAAGACAAAAGAGCTGCACTAGGTTAGTTGCAGATTTGGGGAAACAACTCACAAAGTAAAAGAATTTATTTTAATCTTCACTCATCTGCTTAAATCTCCCTGAGATTCCTTTCAGAAGCTCAGTCTATAACTTCTTCTATCTTTCTCTTCCACCTCTTGTTCCACAGAGGAATAATGGAACATTTGTCCAACATTTAAAAAACAGTGTTCATGAAATATTTTTTAGTTAATAGTTTTATTTTTAGTTTTTTATCTCTGGAAAATTAGTCAGATCTGTAAGGAGATACACTTCAGAGATTGTATGTCAGTATATTGGGAAGAAGAATGTGTTCGTGAAATGTCAGTGTATTTGGCAGAAGGATACGTTCAGGAAAGTAACAGACAAATTTTCACCATATAGGTAGAAGGTTTACAAACAGCTGATTATAAGTCTCAAATAAATTCCAACAAGTCTTGATAGTACTCAAAATTCTTTTCTCCTGAAAAAAGTATCCTTGATTTTTTCTAGATTCCAAATTCTTTTTCTAGACTCACATCATTGAATAAATAGCAAAATACAGAAATAATTGTTAAAAACTGTTCAAAAACCTCATCTACTTCTACAGTTTTTTCTTCTAAAATGGCCAACAAAAGCAAAGCACAATCAGAGAAAACTCTGCAATACACCTTCTACATATGTGGCCTCCGTAAATCATCAGACAGCTTCTGACATAAATAAATTCAAAATACTGAATAAAGCTGATTGGAGAGGACATTCAAGGCTGAAATGGGTGATCACATTTAAATGTACATAGCAGAATGAAATATCCCTTATGATCTGCAGCTCTTTGAAAAGGAAAGTGAAAAAAATTAGATTCCACCTTCATAATTAATATTATTTATAAATTTACCCTGCAAGCAAAGGAAAGTGGAAATTAGGAAAGAATAAATTGCATACACTCTCTAAAGGATTTGTAAGAATTTGTTAGAGCTAGTAATCTGTAATTGGAAGGAAGTCCAGCTCTTAACACAGTTTTACCTCTGAAGTTAGGCTAGATTTACTTATACATACCTTGATGATGAAAACAAGACTGCTTAGGTATTCCCCAAAATTACAGAAGTCATTACAGAAAGAACCTTGCATTTCATCAGTCCTAATTTTACACTCCAAAAAGGAGAAAATTAAACTCTCCTCTCCCAGTCCCATTGTTTATGTCAGAAAACTAGGAATAATTTGGTTTTTAGAGTGTCAAAAATTTGAAATGGTGGACACACACATATTTTTAGGGTAAGCAGTATGGTGCCTGCAAATCTGCAGAAGAGCTATTAGAATGCTTTTATAAAAAATGAGTGGAGCAAAAGCTACAAAAGCATAGCTGTGCCATTGCAAAAAAAAACAGTCTTCTAGGTCTCCCAGTAGTGCCTGCTCTGGAGCAATGGGTGCCTGTCTCATGCTGTGGTCACTGGGAACCAACAGTGGAACAATGACTGAAAATAGATGAAGTGATATTGTTGATGCCTCCATTTCCTTGAGAAACAGGGTGTGGGTTATGGACCTCTTCCAAGAGATCCAGTTTATAGCCACTCTTCAGCCTGTGGGTCAGAATAGCTGCACAGTGCCCTAATCACTGATCTTGGGGGATGGCCATGCTACCCTGCCCTGCTTTAAACACAGTCTCAGGTTAAGTGTCACAAACGGATATTGCAAGTACCAAATTCTACCTGCAAGTAGCAAGGGGTAATAATAACTTCTATAGGCTACCACTAAATCCAGTGCATCCATAGATGAATCTGTCTTTGTTAGAAAAAGTAGGAGATCAGTTCTGCTAAGTTCAGCTGAGCTGAATGAAAGCTCACTGCACCAGTAATCCCTGCAATTTCAATGGGACCATGGAGTACGGCAGTACTTAAACTGCAAGCTGTGGGATCTAGCTAAATCACTTAAGTCTAAGAATTATAGCTGAGTAGTGGAGCATAAAAAAAGGTGAATTTTTTTTTTAATTAAAACATACAAGTTCCCATGTTGCTATGCGAATGTATGGTAACAGAAAATACAGAATAGCCAAAACATAATGACAATTAAACCAGTTGTTCTTTTGTTCTTTCATAAAAAAGTATCAATATTGTTTTGCTTTTTCAAAACTGAATGAAAACCAGCTTTCTTTATGTGGTCACTGTCCACAAAAAAGCTTCCATAAATACGTGTATGAATGTGCACTGGTCTGAGGATCTGTGCTGGTGCTCTGCTCAGATATTGCTCAGGGAACTTGAAGATAGCATCAAACACAACATGATGTGACTGCAGTAGCCAATTGAAAAAGCAAAGTTGGTTGCAAACAGCAAACTTGAACATTCACAAACTGCAATAACAAATTCGGGCAGTTCTGTATCATGTATAAACACAGAGATCAAAGCAAAAAGCACTTTTTTACAACAGTACTTTTGACATGGGTAAATTTAGAGATAAAGACAGAGATGGAATCATCACAATGGTATCTATAAATATAAACTTAAAAACTTCAAAGCCAAAGCAATATGTTATTTTCTGCAAATGGGATACCTAGTCAGGACATGTAGTTTAGACATGAATCTGAAAAGAACTGGCAAATTGGTATAACATTCTGTTCTGTGCTGCTTTTATTAGAAGGAGCCTTCTGTTGCTTACTTTTAAACAGACATATAAATCACATTTAATCATAATCATACAATTAGTAGTGCTAATTATTCTGGATAATGTGTTTTAACTCATATTGCATAAGCTGCTCAAGTTTTTGGTTTCTGACTCTTGCAAAGAATGGAGAAAATTAGCTCACATGCTCCCATTTAGAGCAGAAAAGCCAATGTGTTTGAGCAGAAGAAAGACTAACTTATTTCAGCTATGTCTACCCGTAAATATAGAAATATGTTGACACTATAATGGAAATAATTTAAAATACCATCTCAAAATCAAAGATCTGGCTAATATACTGAATTAACATATTTTAAATTTCCTGTAGTGTAAATTAAATTGTTATTGGATTACTGCATTAAAGAAAACTAAAATATGGCTACATATAAACTGAAACAGTTTATCAATTATCATCTGGTACATAGTAAGATGATACCACATAGAAGGGCATTTCAGTCCCAAAGTTTAGCATTGCACTGTCTACAGTTTCTGGCTTTGGATTTTATTTTTCTGTAACCAATAATGACTGTAAGCAAGTTGGCACAGCCACACAAACAAAAAGATATGAGGCATAGTGTGGTCTGTGCAAGTGTCTTATGTTTACTTTCTGGCTGGACAAATTTTTGACAACCAGTGTAGAAGACATTTCATATATTTTTCCTGTTTTCTGATTTGTTCTGTCCATCACATTCTAATGCTTATTTGTAAGTCCTACTCAAAACAACACTTTGCTTTCAGCTTCATTTTTATAATCTAGACATGAGGTCTTTCTGCTCATAAACTTAATTCCCAGAAAACCTCACCCACTCTTTACTATACTGCACTATACTGTACTTTACCTTCATTATTTTCCTACTATTAAAATACTTGAGTAAAATTTATAGTTCAAATGCTAGAGCTGTTGGTGCAGCTTGCTGCTGTGCTCTCCAACCTACGTTTCAGATATCATCTTAAAATGAAAATGTTCTTGAAAAATCAGCATCCAAAAATTTGTATGACTTACAAAACTGCAACAAGGTAAGTATCCCCAAAAAATACACACAATAATTTTTATAACTCTGATGCTTCCTCTAACACCATACAGTTCATCTTGCCATGCTTCAGCAGTCCTGAATATGTGCACAATCAAACCAAGGAGCTCATGGGCCATAGCTACAGGCAGTCCTCTCACAGAGATCTATTTCTGCTTCTTAATTATGTCATCATTAGAATATAACCAGTAGCATGTCTTCCAGAGGGGTAAGCATTCATTAAGGCAGACAGATCAGACTGTGGTCCATTGAGAGTAATGAAGTGGAAACACCCACATTAGTTCTAAAGCCCTTGAGACCATTCCTGTGATATCCTCTGTAGTCCACTGTCAGGCACCTTATATTGTAACTGTGCAAGTGAAACAATTATCCATACAGTTTATATTTCTGTAGTTTTCTGGGTCAGAAGGAAAATCTCATCTAGTGTCTTTATACTGCTTAAACCTAACTTTAACTCTCAGGTTTTGGTTTTGAGATTTTTTTTATTGAAACATGGGGTTTTTGTTTACTATCTTCACTTAATTCATAGTCAAGGGAAAATCATGAAGTGGGAAGATGGCCTGACTTCAAATAAATAAAAGGTTTCCACTGTAAAAGGAAATAATGTACTCTCCATACACCAGATGGAAACAGAAAAAATGCTAAGTTAAACTACATAAAGTAATGCAGATAAAAACTGTAGCAAAATATGTAAAGTAAATACAGTGTAAATGTACACTAAAACTTCTGAATATACATGTCTTATGAGGTTAGGAGACCTTTATTTCTGGAGCTCTTTAGAATTGGACATATATCAATATAATTCTTGACAGATATATTTAAACCTTGTTTCAGAACAGGGAACAGATTATATAGTCTTAAAATGCCTTCTGGATCTGTTTTTCACATTTCAGTGATTATTTGCTATGTTAGGAAAAGATCAGAAAACACCATTAAAGTTTAGCAAACCAAAATGCTAATTGTTGTACAAGTCCTGTTTTAAGAGGTAAATCCTTCCTTGGAGAATTTATGATCTCATTTCAGATAAGACACAAGGAGATGTTATAACAATCAAATGCATGGTGGATGGCACAACAGTGACAGACCATAACTTTAGAGTTTGTTATTATCAAAGAGCAATTTTTGCTTTCAATCACGTAAAAGATGTAAAAAAAAGATAGTTTCGTGAAATAGACGGCCACTGTTCTACCAACCATGTATGTCTGAGTGATGGGTTATTCTGGAAGCAGCATCTGTTTGGACAAATAGACATGTTAGCTTGTGGTGAACCAGGAGGGGACAATTTCCATTGCTGTAATATCACAACAGTCAGAAATGTGCCTGCTCTTCCCACACATCTGCACCTTGCATATCTCATTGGTCTCCCTCAGCTCCTTACCAAGTCCTGAGGGCAGCTTGGATCACAAGCTCAATTTTAATGTTCTGAGTTGCTCTCTGAAGGGGACTCTCCCTCTCCAAAGAATCCTAAAACTGTTTAGGTTGGAAAAGACCTTTAAGACCTTTAAGATTATCAAGTCCACTGAAAATCATAAAACCTAAGCATTAGCAAATGGATCGACTGAGAGAATGACAGTAGGGCTTTCAACATTTGTTAAAGTTCAACTTAAAGAATACGGTTCCTTCCTCTGTTATAATTAAAATCAAATGAACTTTGCATTTTGCTAAATAGTATATTTTTACCTATTAAAAGCCTGTTCCTTTGAAAAGTTGAAAAGTTATGTAAGACTTGCCACTGTGACTCACAAAGCTTGTGTAGAAAGAATTCTGCAGCAAGTACTGCATAAAAGGAGCCCAGTTTCAGAAAGCTTCACCAAAACACTTTCCTAAACATAAAAACATATAATCTGAGAGCAGTCTGCTTTCTTTTGCTAAGCTTTGAATTTTGTTTTTGTGAAGTTAAATCTAATAATTTTATCTGGTTGGAAAAAACTTTTCCACAGATGTTCCTAAATCAAGACTAAAAAGAGCCTTTTGAAAGTCTATGGACTGTGATTTTCAACAATTTGGCATAACCTACCTTTTCTTCCTTCAATATCTTCACTTTCTTAACTCTAAAGGTACAACTAGTGTTAGCTTTCTTTTCCCAGCTGATTTAACCTTTCCTGCTGAAATTATCTTTGGCTAGGAGCCCACTTTATTGTGAAATCTCCACTTTTTAAAGCTCCAGTTCTTTTAATCATCTTTATGGTTGCACTGGTAGAATGGGCAATAATTCAGTTAGCCATGAAGCAAAATAGAACATTCCTTCATGCTTCTAAGAACACCCACAATAAAACATTTTGATGATGTAACCCATAATATCACAACCTTTAATTTCCCAAAATAGGTTAGTCCTCTGAGATGACAGTAACAAGAATTTCCTGTGACAAGATCCAATTCTTTTCTCATGCTGTCTAACAACAAGCGTTTCCATTAAATTTTTCTTAATATAAAAAGCCTGAAAACTTTCCTGAGAAACAGACTGGTTTGCATAATATGCAGATTATTTCAGTTGCTTGATCACTGTAATAAATGCCAGAGAAGATAAACAAGCACTCTTTGCAAATGAAGCATTGCATATAAATTTCATTTTTATTAGAATGACACTTGGTGACCTATTCTGGAACCTTAAATTGATGAGATTTTCCTAACCAGGCATGGTTTCTAATATTAAGTTAATGAATATAAAAAGGAAAAACTTCCACAATTCTTATTTAAAAAATACATACATAAGAAACCTCATTAAAAACTTGGGATGGAGAATTTAAAATGCTTGAACAGTCAGAGATTATTACAAAGCCAGAAGAACAACATTTCATGAATAAATCAAAAGGTATTAAGATTAAACAAACATGTAAAGTTTGAAAATTAAAGGAGGTCAATTAATGAAAGCAACAAATTAATTTAATTTTCATTTAAGCACTTGACATTAAACTTGCTGCTATAAAAACAAACTCAATTTCAAGGTGTTTGATGCAGAAAAGCATGCTGCAAGGAGGCCAGAATTTGTCTCAAAGCTTCAATTTCCCGATTGCTGAGGTAAGACAAACTATACGTTTATCCTGACTGCTACAAGTATACTGAATTAAAGTCATATTATATTCAAATCATACTTCATTTCAAATCAAAGAAATCAAGTTGAACATCGAGCACAACAGAGAAATGATGGGTTTATTTGCAAGTGGACAAGCTGCAATATATGACACGTAGTATATTCCCTTTAGACACCAATGTGGGTGCTACAACTTATTTGAACTGGAATGAAGGTGCACTTCTGATGAATGATACAAAGAAAGATCTGAAAGCATATCAGCCCAGGGAAACAAGAGAAGGATGTTTATATGCATTGACCTGCTCCACTGTATTGAGACAAAATCCTGAGTCACGGTGATAAAATGGCTGGATGTGCATTCCATTAGTAAGATCCCAATGAAAACTTTTTAATGTTTTCCACTGCCACTGAAGAATTATATGAAACAGGACCAGGAGCCACAGCTCCTCACAGTAAATGTGATTTTTCCTGCACACATAATTCTCCAGAATAAAAAGAATAAAAAGACAATTTTTTTTTTCCTATGTAACAAAACCTGATAATTACACAATCACAGAGCTGGCAAGTATTTTTCCAGTGCTTGTCCATACAAACTTCCTTATGGACAATCCACATTTAAATCTTAAAGATGAAAGACAAGTGGAAGATGGCATCTGATCTTGAAATATTTGCAAAGAAATTACTTAAGTATTTATAAAATACTTTAATCAAAACTTGATAAGGGATTTCATTGATATTAATATCAATTCCATTGGTATTTTGAAGAATGGCTAATAACACAAAAATAATGCTTTGGAAATACAATTTACCTTAGTCTTCACTGCTTTTTGTGCTAAGTAAATTAATTATGTCACTGACATTTTAATTGCTAAAGGAGCTAATAATGAGAATTAAATTTTCTCCCATTCTTGCAGCAGACATGCCACCTACTAGAACATGTCTGGTCAATGACAAAAAGATATGTCTAGCTCTAGATACTGGTTTGAATCTTCTCTGCCTACTCAAACTGAGCAGTAGTCTTTAGGGAAACATACACAAAAAGATTCAGGTGGTAGAGGGAAATTGAGCATGGGAAGAGATTACTTACCTCTTATCTAACTATGTGCCTAAAAGAATAAAGGAATCATCCTTTTTTTTTTTTTAATTTCTGATTTTATAAGCCAATATTTCATTACAGAATGGAATTTATGTAGGAAAAAAACCCCAAAACATCAGGGTGCAAGGTAAGGAGAAAAGCCTTATTAGTTTCAAAAATAAAACATCTAATATGTGGCTGAGCCTCCGGGTAGGATTGTGTTCCTTGGTGAAGCTTACCCTGCTCACAGCACCCTAGGAGGTATAAAGTGAAAATGCTCCTGCACTCTGGCAGCACTGGAGCATGCACATCCAGATGTCTGAGCTTTTAACTTGGTACATACTAATGAAAAGTCATGCATGGTTAGTTCCAGATAAATAATATATTCTTCTACTGAGAGCTGTTTATTTTCCTATTCCTCAGAGTTAATCTAAAACAACAGATTTTTTTTTTTTTTCCCAAAACAGCAAGTCAGTTTCCAAAGGTATCCTCTGCATAAGTAATTTTTAATCTCTATTTTACTGACAGGGTAGCTTTTGAAAGGAGACAGGGTGACAGACAAGCACATACTGAATCTGTAGTAGCAAAAACCTTAGTCAGTCTTCTGTTGGCTCACAACACTGTACCCTGGCCTTTCAGAGGATTCTTTTCTACAGTGTAAGAATTAAACTTTTCCTGGTGTAGTTATTTTAAACCTTTTAAAAACACATGTTTTTTAAGAAACACAGTCTTTTATGAATTGTGTTGTCATATTGCATCAGGCATTTAATAATTCTTATTGAAAATCCTTGCTTGAGGCCTTGGAACTGATGATACAATTTGTTCTACTCCTAGATATACAGTATTTGAGCTATTGTGTCAGAAGCATGGGAAAATTAGTTACCTATCTATTTCATGGCTTGCTGAAAATCACCAGACCTTAGAACTCTCATGAGAACATGGGACCCTCTCAATTACCATTACTGATCAAGCTTACCAATGTTTTCTTAAGTCAAATACATACATATTTTAAACTACTTTATATTTTTAATCAAGATTACTTCCTATTTATATTGGGGGGTTTTAATTCATAGAGCTTCTTTTTGTATTCATTCTGTGTTGTATGGTTGAATTTTAAATTTTGAGTAAAAAAAAAGCAATTATGCATTTTTATTTGCATAGAGAGATACATAGAGATGCTACAGCTGAACAGTAATTCTGTGCCTCTCCTTAGTGTTTGAGAGAGTATCAAATCCAGCAGATACTGTTCAGCATCATGGAAGAGAAGCAGAACTTAAAAGCATAACAAAGTCCTCTCTGGGACTGTGAGTTGGGTAGCTTGAAATGCTGACAACATGCCATCTGTGTTTCACTGAGGGTTAGCTACTGTTTAAATGATTGTGATTAACAGTCAGAGCTTTATACACTAACAAGCCAAGTTTGATTGTAATTCTTTGGAGAATAATCATCTCTCTACCCTGCAATTATACACAATGAGTGTTGAATCAGAAGCAAAGAAAAGGAACATGAAATAACTTTCAGACTTGGAAAAGCAGGCTATTGAACATAAATCAGAGGTGAGATGATTGGTGAGAACTGTGATTCAATGTAATACTGGTGGTATAAAATAAAAAGATCTAAAGAAATGTCAATTTAAAAAGTTACTGGGAAAAAATAAGGAACATATCAAGAACATAACTTACATCAAATGGGCAGAAAAGCATCATATAAAGGGAAAAAAAATCACAAGCCCATGAACACTGGATTTTGCAACAGAATTGTGAACTGTAGAAAAATTTTGACTTTCCTTCATGCTTATATTTTTTGCTAACAGCTAAGTGCTGAATCAACACTTTCACTTGTGCCCACTCACAAGAGATGTGCTCTTGCCTTTACTTTCAACTTGACCTGAAACTGTAAAAAGCAAGGTTTATGAACAATATAAAGTTCCATCAAAATCTTTGAGTCAAGTTTAATTTTGTTGAGAAAGGAGGAAGACTACTAATGTCTAAGAGCAGGATTACAGCAGGAAACGAATCTTATTTACAATGAAGACACAAGGGGATATTTTTAAAAGGTGGGAGGTAAAAAAAAGATTAATGATTAAATTAACATGATTCATCTGTTTAAAACATGTTTAAGAAACAGATGTCAGTATCATAAATTGTTCATAATTTCTATTCCTTTGTGACAAGCAGTCTATTAGCTGATGTTACACCACACAGAAACTAGAAACCATACATGTAACTCCTGGAGGTGATTTGGATTCATGAAAGGATTAGTAGAATATGTTTATCAATTCCCTTCCAAACTCTGAAAGCAAACAGTAGAGTCAAACTTGTGTTTGAAGGATTTAGGAAAAGAGTGGAATATTTAGCTTAGGAGAGTGAAAATGCTTCCCTGAAGTGATCTCTTGTTCTCAGTCCCAAAGTAGGGCTATTGGGCATTTGACAATGATTACACCTTGAGTGTTACAGCTCCCTTTTCAACCCTTTCCTGTTCTGTATCTTGCACCAAGTCTGGTTCTCACCCTCATCTTTTGATTCCGTATTTTGCTGCCTCAGGGACAGACTTTGGTGCCGCTGGACTGAGAAAGAAAAGAGTATGAATATGCAGCATGACAGAAAAGAATGGTGAGAGACGTGGAGTCTGGTTTGCTACACCCACTGCTAGCAAAGTAGGTGGGACAGGGGAGAATCTGCCTCCCAGATTTGCAACCTCCTCCATATTTCCTGCCTCTGAAAGAGAGAAGCTGCCTCTGATGGCTCTGCTTCAGGCAAGCCAGACGGCTTGGCCAGAGTGGCTGCTTTTTGCAGAGTGCTATTCAGAGCAGCTCCCAGCTCCTCACAGGTCTGGAACGTCCCACACCTTCACTCCTTCCAGCACCACACAGCTCCCTTCCCTCCCCCAGCTCTTCTGCCTCCACACCATTGTGGCTTGCTCTCCTGTTCAGTGCACCTACAGTTTTGCTGCTTTTCATCATACAGGAGGGTTAAAGAACTTGCCATTTATAGGCCACATCTGCTCTCTTCTCCAGTTACAAATCTTCTCTTTGCCTGATTAGCTTCTATTTTGCCAATTTGATGCTTTTCTTGAGCACCCACTCCATCACTCCCTGCTTCTCTAAAAGCCAGTGGAGAAAGAAATACTTATCCATTTATTTTTTAATTTATTTTTTTTCCCACTTAATTTTCTCTTGCTAGCTCAACACTCTCATTTTCACACTCCTTACCCAAACATACACATTCTTATTTAGGTGTTTATTCACTTCAGGAAAGGGAGTTAAACCTCTGAGCTTTTCTGGGTTAGCTCTTTTTTTTTTTTTTTAAAGAAATAATTGCAAAAATATCTACTCTAAAAGAGTAGAGCTTCCCAGAACCATTTCATATAGAGATACACACACACATCAAAAGGAAAAAATATTCCAGAGTCATTTGAGATAACTATATCAGATTATCTAGTATCCCTTATCTTGGAATAACAACATATCCTGTTCTGCTGGTATTTATCTCCAGGGAAAGGACAGAGATTATGCAACACTAGTGTTTTAAGGGCTCATAGTATGAGTTAGAATTTAAATGTGACAACTGTACTGAAGGCTGATTTTGAAATACAAAGCAAAAGAAATCAACTAATTTTACATAACAAATTTTTTGAAGTCCAAATCTTTGCTCAATTGATAAGTCAAATTTTTTTTTTGTAGAATGAACACATTGGAACTAGAAAATTATTCTTATCTCATTGCATCCATTGGTAAGAATATGAGATTTTTCTTACCATATGAAGGATATTGGCTTCTTCATGGCCTTTTTTACAATCTCTCTGGTAGCTGACATGATGGTATCTCAGCAACTCTGATCCCTACAGAGGCTCTGAGGTGTCTGAGATGCATTGTTCATCTTCATCAGGCTTTACTATGCATTCCTCTTTCTAGTTAGCATTATTCTTTGCAAGAATCATATGGATACTCCAGAACTACCAACACACTTCAAAATGTAACAGTACAAGCACATAAAAAAATAAGAAGTTCATCTACTCTTTCATAAACAGGGATGAAACCTCTTTTTTATTTTTTAATGTTTCCTCTACTAATTTATTGCATGGCCACAGCAGTTCTGATTCTGAACTATGGACTAGGCTACAATTGATTTCTGCATATTTTGCAGAAGATCTAGGGAGCACTGGTGAGCCATGAAACATTCCTCAGTACCCTAGACAGTTCTGTCAGGGGACTTATGTCAGAGAGGTATTACTCTTGTCACTAGACTGGACATAGAAATGTCTTCCAAATTGGCCAGATGTTGATGCACACACTCAAGAAAATGACTGGATAAGAATAAAAAAATCAATATAAGATAACTCAGATTTTCTCAGCAGACAGGAAAACTCTGAGGAAAAATGCCTTTCTTTGAGCATAAGAATAATGGTGATCCCATGGTGTTCCAGTTAGTTCACTTGATTTGCTTAGAGAAATCACAGAGAAGCTGCTGAGAGGAGAGAACCGTGAACTTGTTGCAAAAGAGAAGTATTTTGTTTATTAACATCTTAGACCAAAGACAACCCATGTTCATTTTCCAATTAAGGGTACAGAGTTGAGTGCACCTCACATAATTTTTCTTTAATTCATTCAGAACAATGCCTACACATGCAGTCAGCAGAATAAATTCTTTTTCCAGTGTAGGAAAGGGAGAAAACATTACAGTGTTAGGTTGACTCTTATAAAGTCTGAAATACTTTAGATTTAGTGTCCAAAGAATTGTATCCAAAAGAAAAAAGAAGGGTAAATTCTGCCTGGAACTCTGCATTAAGACTAAACCACAGAGTTAGAGGAGCTATGACTTAAAGCTCTCTTATGGGAAGAGGTGATGTAGGTTAAGAACTCTCAAATACCAGCTATAACTCTACTAGAAATGATCAACTGACATTTTATTCCATGTACCTATTTTTGTACTGTGTTTATCTTAAAGCCATGAGCTAGATCCCAAACAGGCTTAAGTTTACATTGTAAACATCCCATTGTTATTGGCTTGGAAAAAGGCAGTTGAAGTGCAGTAATCAATGTCTGAAATAGACCCGTGCTACAAATAATATTGTGTCTATATTTTTCAAATATGTTTGTATCAATATTTTGAGATTAATAAAAGTGTGCATATTTTTCCAAAAAGAAAGCTGTATTCCTGTCTTTGCTCTGGGAATATATTTGCAGAAATTGAACTCTGCTTTTTTATGAGCTTCAGAAATAAAATATGCATAAAATTAAATGCACCTACATAGGCAGTATTCTGCATTCTTGCACAGAGAGGTTTTATAAGTGAATCCATTTTCTGCATGTCACCTTTGAGGAGGACAGCATTTTCTTTTTTTTGTGTGAATCAAAGAATAAAGCATATAAAAATTTTCCCAGACAGATTCCATCATTGTACTTTGCATCATTAATTGGATGCTAGTGGAAAGAAGTAACCATTCAAACTCCTTGCCTGAAGATATTAGAAAGATATTACCATTTAAAATCTAATTATGGTCTCAGAGCAATCCTCAGTCCTGTTTCAGAACCTTATGTCAATGGAAATTGGATGGGAGAAATACTGACCATCAATCAGATAAGATTAAAAAAATATCTCCATTCAAAGGAGTCTTCAGAAATTAAATCAATTTGCTGATGATTAAATAGAAAGTCTTTAACAACAATCTCCTAACATATTTCACAATGGAAATCCTATAGATTTGAAGTTGGCAAAAGAAAATGCTCAGCTTTGACCTGCTTATCTTCGTACAAGTTCAAGTGAAGGCATGGCTGGTGCCCATAGCTCAGTAGGTTGGCTTCTTCTGTATGGATCAGTAAATCACAGAGGAAAAACCATTTAATGCATAATGTACATTTTAAGTGGTTCTACATAGGGTCATTAAATCCCCACAAAATGACAGAATGGGCACTGTGATTATTGTATAAAGAGAAAATTAAAGCTAAGGTGGTACAGACCTCGCTTTTGAGAAGCACCACATTTAGAGCTGCAGCCATTGACACTGTTAAGGTGAGCATCCAGGGCACAGGATCCCACCCAGCACAGACATATCCACAGCAATGCTGTGAAACCTGTACCCCAAATGCTCCCAGTCCTTGACAGAAGTACTCACATTACTGCAGCTGGGAGCACACCCTGCCCTTGGGCTTTAGAGGACAGGAATTTTAAATGCAATGTAAGCTCCCCAGTTTTTGTCTAGGTTTTGTCCGTGTGACTGGCAACCAAAATAAATAATTAACTTCTGGTTTAAGTTTCTGTATATTAGTGTTTGCTTACAGAATCTTTGCAATGAAAGTAAACAAGTAGTGTCTCCTCTTCCCTTTTTCTGTCTTTTTTAAAAATTATTTTCTGTTTCTTTCCAGCTTTCTCTGTTTGTATCCATCACTGATGTAGATGAAGAGGGAACAAACAGTTCTAATTCCCAAAATCAAATGTCAGACCAAAATGTGCTTCCAGATGAATTCACCCTAATTCTTAGTAATTTAAAATAATTCCAGTTTAGCTAAATTCCAAACGATTTCTTCCTTTTTATAATGCATTAAACAAAATGTCACTGAACAGTAGTATCTCTCTCTCTCTCTCTCAAACACACACACACAGACCCACATGAATATCACTGGCTATAAACTGTGTACAATAGAGAGGCAATAAATATAAATATAGATTATTTTTGATGATATCTTTTCTTTTTATAAAAGACTGGTTTTCTGACAGACTGACTTACTAAGAGATTTTATTTAAAATCATAAATGACTTCTAGCCACTGATCTAAATTAAATTAATATTATAGAGATAGTGCTACAAGTAAATGTATAATGAGGAATAGTTCAGGTTGAACAAAAGCAAGTTTGAAATATTCATCATATAAGGGAATCATCATTCTATTTTACATTCCAAGAGTAATTGACATTGTAATACAAATGTCCTTAAGAATGTGTTTAGAAAAAATAATCTTTGAAACAGTGATGAACCATCTCTGCTACCACTCAGAGATTGCATGATATGCAGAAAGTGTATTCTGTTATGCATGTAACAATAACATCCATTAATTTCCCCCGTTTATTTTCATTCCTTTCATGAGACCCTGAAAAACTCACAAAACCAGACCTGTCTGATTCCCAAGATCTGAGACAGCATGAAAGGCTAGATAGCATTACCATACTATACCATTATCCACTGGTGAATCCAAAAATGCCTCAATAGTCCTGACCTCAGAAGCTTTCCATATTGTCAGCTCTTTCCAACTCGTTCCAGCATACTACAGAACAAAGATACTGCAAATGCAAACCCTCTTTGGAGATCATGAAGAGAGAAGTTTAGATCAATAAAGACAACATATTATTTTATTAATAATATGTTAATTTATTAATTTAACTTTTTAAGAGATATATATGGGCACATTAGATAGACCTCTGAGGCTGAAGCCTCCCTGTTCTGCAGGTTACACAGAACACTGACATTTTTTCTCACATCTGTCTTTTATCTTTATCTCTGGCATCATCAGGCCCTGATCCTTCAACCTGATTGGTTTTCCCAATTCCTGATTAGCCACAGGGATAAGAAATTCTCCATGTGCAGAGTAGAGCTACAGGAGCAGCCCCGGTGCGGGTGGGCACTCGGCACAGAGAGGGAAGCAGCACAAGGCTCCAAGCTGCAATCCTTTGAGAGCACCCTCCTCAGGGCTTGTTTATTATCCACAAAGCAACAGCAAGTCAACTGCAGAACACATGGCAATGGTCCCCAGAGGCTCTCCAAGGTCCAGTCACGCAGGACAGAAGGTCACACTCTCCCCTTGGATTGCAATCTTGTTTTTCCTTCTTGCTCCAGCAGCTATATGGCCAGACAGAATGGTTTAAATGCTTTAGTGGCTATGTTTACTTCTCACTACAATGTTTACATCTAAACTAAACAGACAGAAATTGAAATTCAGTGGAATTTTTGATTGTGAAAAAAAAATTCTCAGCCCCACATGTTCATGGCAAACAACGGCCATAAAATTAGGGCTTTTTTCCCTGCAGCTAAAAGCTGGTAGAATATAAATACAAAGAGTTTTCCCAAAACAATAACCAAAACCATTTTCAATCTAGGTATTCTGTATGTCGGCTGATTTATTAGGGTACTTTTCTCAACCCCCAGCAATATTTATCTGATTGGGCCACTGCCAAAAAATGAAACCATTTGGAATTCAGAGCTCAAAACCACCTGTTTTTCTATCTGTTACTATACAGCCCTCTAGTATGAGCATGCAAAAGAAATAAAAACAACTTTTAAAGCCTGTCAGCCTCAGAGTACTGTTCCCCCCTGCCTCTAATTTGTATTTTTCTTTAAAAGCAGTAATAAATTGAGGACCACCCTTTGGATCTGGTCCAGAGTCAAATGACTTAGAAAACAGGATATAAACCTGATATATGAGTTTTGATACAAAGCTGCAGTAGAAAAATCCCACACTGCATTCTAAAAACATTCTCTCTTTGGATTAAAAGGCTGTTGCTCATATTAGCAGAGAAATAGACTTGAGAAAGCTTTTTTTTTTACTTATGACTTCTCTAGAGTAACATAAGCAGACAAACTACCACACAACCAATTTTGGTGCTGCAGTGCCCCTGTGGTACCTACCCCATCAGAAGGCACTGGGAGCACACAGAAAAGTGAGTGCTTAGCTGGAGAGACAGAGTTGGTGGTGCTTATTTCTACACCAGCCTAGCTGTGATGCAGAATTCACACAAATCTGGCACCATGAGGCAAGCCCACGCTGAGGGGTGTGTGCAAGGCAAGTGTAACAGTGAAGAAATAGTCAAATACACATCCAGATTATAGGCAAGCCTTGAGGGCAGCATACTAAACCATACAATCATGTGACTTGTAGGCTGCAGAAATACCTTGCAGAGTAATAATTATTTCTTGCAAGCATAAAAGTACAATTTTTATTAGCCCAGTTACAGTGACTTCTGATCTAACTATTACAGTTTATTCTTCATAATGACAGAACTGAAGCTGATATTTACAGTTATCCATTTCTCTGGTGCTTAACTCTGACTTTCTGTGTGTTGGTATGGTGACTCATCATCTCTTAAATCACTTCATGACTCAAAGTGTGGTGGCTGTCTGTGAAGTTTCGCCTTTGGTGCATGTCCAGAACTGCTCCTGCCTGTGTAGCTAAATCACTCACCTCCAGCAGATCAGGAGCAGAGCTATCAAATCAGCTGGAGGACCAGTGGGACCCAGCTCAATCTAACTAACACTAACATCCTAAAATCCCGATTAGAGCTTTTAATTAATTACATTACAGCACTCCTGAAATGAAGCTTAACCACCTGGCTATATAGCCACCATTACAGTACAGGAAGTATCCAAATTCATGAGTCATTGTAGGGATTATTCTTCAAATATGAAATACCAAGAATGTTTTTTATCTGATATACCAGCACATACTTTATCATCATAGTAGAGTTACCAAGTGCATAGACATGACCAAAAATTAAGACTGTGGTCCTAGAAATCAAGGTTCACTATTTTTTCTACTTTTGTTTAGTGGAATAAAACATTTTTAATACATTTTTGCAGCAATGAGTCAACAATGTCCTAAAGTATGAGTCAGGAATATGGAAGAAATTTTTAACGTTTTGGCATTTTACTACTTTTGATTTGCTCTGCACCACCTTGACTTGACTTTTATGGCTGCTCTAAATTTCATTGCTCCTCAAAGGTACTACAATACTGGGAAGGAGTATCCATATAGAATCACACAATGCTTTAGATTGGAAGGGACCTTGAAAGAGCACCTAATCCAACCATCCCTGCCACACACAGGGTCATCTACCACTATATGAGGTTTCTCAAAGCCCCATCCAATCTGGTCTTGAACAATTCCAGTGATGTGGCATTCACAACTTCTCTGGGCATCCTGTTCCAGTGTCTCACCACACACAGAGTAAAATATGCCTTCTGTATGTTCAATCTAATCCATATTATTGTTTCCAGGCTGCTTTTGTCCATGATACCCTCAGAACACAGAACTGGCCCTAAATACTTCATCTTCTCCCTCTATGTTGCAGAAACTAAGCAGTGGATATAGTCTTGCAACCACCTATTTGTGTGCTTTTATCTGGTAATGTGGTACACAGCAAGGAAAGTTCTGATTGGAATACTGACATATACATTTTATTCTCATGCAATAGTCATGTCTAGCAGCAGACAGCTAAGAGAAAGAACAGAAGGATAGGCTATTTTGATTGTAGAAGTGGAAATCTCTGCTAAGTAGAAAAAACTTAAAGCATTTCTCTAAACAAAGTTGGAAAGGTCAGGCTAATGCTGAGACAGCTTGCCTTGCAGGGAACAACCCCTCCTTTGTGTAACTGGTAATGGAGAAGAGTAACTACATTCAGTCTGCAGGAAACCACTTATCAAACAGGTCAGAGAATTCATATTGCAGAAGGTAGACCATTGTCTATAATGGGAGTAGTTTCATTAATAAACAGGAGCTTGATGTTCAGAGAAATGCTGTCAGACTTGCCCTTTAGAACATTGATCCAGTGCTGGTAAACATCAGAAAGAGGACAGAAAGCTTGCTGCAAGTACAAGCCATGGATATTATGTCATCGAATTGCAGTGAAAACAAAATAACAGGAATAACACAAATTTGATGAGCCCATATTGCCAAATATTTTTCTCAGTAATACAGCACCTGCAAACAATATGCATTGCTGCTCATAAGGAAAAACTCATTTTGATAATCTAAATATTTGCCTGCTAGTCCCAACTGATTTGTCAGTAACGGTGCTAATGTGCTAGGAATGGTAATGCAATGATTTTGAACACAGTTTTATGCTTCCTTTGATATTCCAAGTGTCTCAGATGTTGTCCCTGAACAAGAAAATCACATAATTACTTCTGCAAAGAGACTTGTCATAATCTAATGTAATAATAAAAATCTAATGATTAGTATGGACCTCTTCTTTCTTTAGAACACGAACCCTGAAATGTTAAACTCAATATGGAACAGCCAACAAATGCACAGATTTTCAATAAAACTGGTCTTGTGCTGATAAAATCATAGCCTGCTAGTGTTTCTCTTAGGTAGATAAATATGAATGTGGAGGCTGAACAGCGCGTAACTTTCCTACAGAGTTTTTCATTTGTATTGTGTTGGTTACCTCAAGTTCTCCATTCAATTTATCTGGTTTCTTTTATGAATACAACAAACATCTACTGCCCAATTTCTCAGCACCAGTTTTCAGTTGCTTCTCTACTTTCTCTTTCCAAGCTATTTACCTCCCACAAACAACTGAGCCTCAGGAGACTAAAATGTGATACAGTAAGTGAACTTTCCTGTTATAAAGAAAAGGATTCACAAAACAGATAAAAATCCAGACAATAAAGAGCTTGAGATAAGATTCGTTTCTTTATAACACTAAATTTTGCCCATGATTCAGCAGCTAGCAATAAGATAAAACCAGACACAAACCTGCACAGCTTCGTGGAACACATGGGATATGAAAAAGCAGGAGTGAGAAACCCAAACTGAAAGGGAAAAAGAATCCCAAAATATCAAAGATATTGAGTTCAAAAAAAAAAAAAAAAAAAAAAAAAAAAAAAAAAAAAAAAAATAAAAAAATTCATCAAAAAATCCTGCGCAGGCAGATGTTTTTGCCAGCTTTATCTCATGTTTGAAGAATTGCTGGTTAGAGCTATAATAAAATTACAGTTTGCCAAGGCTCACATTCATACCTTGAAGGGGAGGGACACTGCACAGCTCTCATTCCTCTAGTTTAGCTCTTTCATTACTTCTTTCTTCCTTGGTTCAAACAATCCCTGCTTTGTGCTGCCTGCAGGCTGCTCCCAGTGATGAGGTACTGGTGGACATGAGATGCAGCACAAGAGGGCAGCTGCCACAGTCTAAGGATTCCTGATTTTTTGTGTCTGTGCTTGAGACTTCTTGGGTGTTGTGGGGGAAACACCCTCAAAAAGAAATGCTCTTTGAGAAGTAGGAACCTGCAAGTCAAGTTCAAGGATGTCATTCCCAAACTCTGAAGCAGAGTGCTCTGTACAGAAAGCTATTCCTCAAAAGAAAAGAGATGGCACTGACATCTGCCTCTGAAGGATGACAAAATGGCATTGAAATATAGCACCACTGCAGACAAGAAAACCTCTGCTGTTTTCTTCTGAGGGCAGGAGAAGCACAGAAAGTGTTGTGCTGTTTGAAAAGAGAAGAGGTGTATCCTACACAGTCATCTTTCATTTCTCTACCCACCCATTCCTTAGCTATCTCAGAGATTAATAGTAAATTTAGAAGCAAACTTGCTTGGTTCAATCTGGTTCTCCTGGTAGAAAAATGTTCACTGTGAATAAAGGGATGTAGAAGAGAAAAGTGAAGCAGCAGCAGTTTACTTAAAACTAAGGTGACTGCAATAAGAGAGGGAGCAACAACAATCAAAAATTGCTGAGATCTCTGAAAAAAAGAAGAGATTTCAGACATGAAAATTATTATGTGGTTTGGGTAGACTTTCTCTGCTCTCCCGGTTGGATGTTTACTCCCTCCCTCCTTTTACTCTACCTAGCCTGTCCCACACACAACCTTTGCTGCTACTGTGCAGCAGGCAGCCAGACAAGTTAAACAGGTTACTGTGACCCAGCTGGTGCCCCTTTTACACATGAAAACAAATCCCATGCTTATCTAGTGCATTTAGATAAAAAGTCTCTTGTGCAAACTGGCTGTTACTTTATGAAGTACTTTCCACGGGCAGCCTCATTTTAGGCCATCCTAGGCTCTGCCAGAGTATGCTCCCCAAAATCCAGAGGCAAAAAGAATACAAAAATACATTTTAAAAAACTGAAAGTAAGTGATGGTGGGAATCAAACATAAGGGAGGAAACAGCCACATGAATCACACACAAAATCACTTAATGACAAAATAAAAGAATTTTCCTTAAACCAGAAAAGTGAGATTGAGATTAAAAGCATTTTACAAATAATTAAAATATGACTTTGATCCTCAGTGGTACTCAGATATTCATCTTCCATTGGCAGTCTAAATTACTATGTGGTAGCTTTATTAGAAATACAACACAGCTCACAAATTACCAAACATATATCTTTGAATACCTTCTAGAATTAGCTTTCATGCTTGAGTGACCTAAGTAGTAGTTGATTTTTTGAGAAATATAAATATTCATGAAAACTGATGATTCCTTAAAATCCCACCAATCAATAAAATACAAGCAGTACTCTAAATGTCACCAGTTGCAGCCTGCACCTTTCTTGCGTAGAAGAATCAATGCCCGTAAGCAGAATAATCAGTGACTGCAGAAATATCTGTGTAATTACCAAAAAACCAAAACAAAACTAAACAAAAAAACCCAAAAAATTAAAAAAAACCACACCAACAACTTCATCCCAAAGATCTAATCCTAATCCTAAGAGTCATACAAAGGACTAGTTTCACTTTGTTCTGAATAGAGACAATGAATAACTACTAGAGCAAATATTCCCAGGCAAGTGTTTCAAGGATTAATTCCCAAATCTATAAAGACACCATGTTAAAAGCTCAGGTAGAGTTGTTTTCTACATTTATATAATTTACATTTGAATACAATTACATAAAAATAAGCAATTTACCATTAAAGCTATGCTGGGAAATGGAAATAATTGCTAGAGGTTTTTTTTTCCTCCATCAGTTATCGAAAAAAGCAATTTGAAATTGAGTAAAAAGGGAGATATAATCTCAACTGTAGGTGTTGTGAAAACTGTTCAGTGAAAATTAAAATACTAGTTTGTGCTGCAGCCATAAATTACTAAACTAATTATCTAGTAGCAGGCATAACCGAATCATTCAAAGGGGTAATTAGCAATCAGACATAATGAGTACTGCTACTATTTCTTGTCATACTGTATTTAGCTTCTGTGCAGCCTAGAGGAACTGAATTATTTCCTACCCTTCTAGGAGGGCATTACTGCTATATTGAGTGCATCAAGCCATATTATTACTCCCAGTAGTTTAATTCTTCACTGGACTGCACAATTCTGGTTTCCCCTGTCAAAGTTTTGCCTGATCTCCTGGGTCCTTTTAAGCAGGTTTCATCTTCACAGTTTCTTCCTTGGCCTTAGTATACATGTGAACTGCAACATAATCAAATTACATGGCTCTTTTATGATCTTTATTGTATTGCTGTCCGTGAACATATGCTGCATCTTATAGATCATGCTTTTATAGTTCTTGGATTTCATATGCAGTTTAAAACACATGAAAAACATGGTGTTTTTCATAAAAACTACATATCCAGAGACTGTTGAGGGAAGTTAGACTGATAATGACTTTTAAGATACGAAGGGTATCTTAAATATGTGGGTGCAAACCCACATATTCTGTTGAACTAAGGTGCAATTGGAGACCCCTCCTTTTTTTTTTTTTTCTAGTGAGTTCAATACCCACATTTCACAACAAGGAATAAAAACTTCAAAAAAACAAGTAAGTGTTGCTTTTATCTGAAAAAATATAGCACACAGAATCAATATTTCTCACTTAATACATTCTGTTTGGGATCTGTTTTAATTTGTCTTTGAATGTGAAAGTGTATTTTCAGACAGAGAATCACAAAATTATAGAATATGCTGAGCTGGAGGGGACTCATCAGGATCACCAAGTCCAAATCCTGGCTCTGCACAGGAAACCTCAAGAATCACACCATGGTGTTGTAGAGTGTTGTTTAAACACTGGAACTCTGTCAGGTTTGGTGCTGTGACCACTTCCCTGGGGAGCCTGTTCCAGTGCTCAGCCACCCTCTGGCTGAAAAACTTTCTCCTATTATCCAACATAAACCTCCCCTGACTCAGCTTCATGCCAGTTCCTTGAGCCCTGTCACTGGTCAAGAGAGTGAAGAGATCAGTACTTTCTCCTCCACTTCCCCTTGTGAGGATGTTGAAGACCACAATGAGGTCTCCCCTCAATCTCTTCTCTTAGCTGAACAAACCAAGTGATCTCATGCCTTATTGTCACAAGCTTCACATTACTGTTGGCCTCTAATTTTGCTCAGTTTTTATATGTGCACATATGCAAAAATATATCACAGAATATATCAGTCAGATTTTGACACCATCCTTGCCTTTTTGCAGCACAAGTCAAGGACCATCTGGAGGTGCTGATCACTTATGAAAACTGGTGGAAGCAGAATTCTGTAGTGAAGGAAGTGTTACACTGATACGAAAATTCCAAAGCTTCAAATACTATAATTTAACATATTATGTTAAGATCAGATATAGTGCTAAATAATATTAATAAATAATAAGCGATTAATTATCAACTATAAAGTTTTCTGTCATCATCTGAAGCTACAAGCAAAATTTTATGATGCCCTGCAACAATATCAAGGGTTCTACTTGGTTCTAAAGTTTTTATGGAGTGACCAAGTCCTTACTTGTAGGGATCTGGTCTAATACCAAGCTGCCAAGGCTGAATTCCTTGTTATGAGTTGAGAAGATGGCATCAATGCAGAAATCATTGGTACTATTTTCCAGAAGATATTTCCACACAAAATATAGTATAACTACACGAAATATAGTATATCTCACATATCAGCATGAGTAGACCCCACTTTCTTACACAACATTTCTTTTCTTTTGTTTTGAAACTTGTTTGCTGCTGTGGTGGAAGCAAATGGGCTGGGTTATTGACCAGCCTACCTGTGGACGGGCTCTTCATCACATCAGATGTTGCTTGCTCAGTTTTGTGCTTCTACAAAGGCCATTATTTGGCACATAACAATTTTGTCCTCATTCATACAAACAGATTAACAAAATTTAGTGCCAAATTAACATTCCTGGCTGAGCAAACACTGACTGCAACACTAGGGCTGCTCCATTTAAAACACAGACCAGGGACTTTATGAGGTGCATCTATTTTTTAATCAGTATGCACATGGCAGTAGTACTCCACTCTGAATAGTCTTTACTTAAACCAAATCTTAGTTTGTTCCATTCATTTCCAGAATATGTTACTTTTATTTGAAAAGGATCCCACCCTTGAGAAACTGCTCAGCCTGGAACATCTACATATGCATATTAGCTGATAAGCTGAAAAGAGTTTTTTGTATTTTCTTTTTGGTCAAGAACCCCTGCAAATATATTGTGTTCAAACTAAAGACCTCAAGAGTTTTGACAGCAGCTTCCTTGCACTGTAACTATGAGTTACATGACTTTATATTGTTTTATTCAAATAGCATCTAAGATGTTAAGATACCCCAGTCCTGGAAACAGGCTATGAAGATGCATAGATAGAGTTCAAAATAAACCAGATTATTAGTTTTGTTTATGAAACAAACACATTGCATTTCATAAAATCCATAGTTTTAAATAGACTGTTATTAGTCAGAGAAAGAAGGAACTTTGAATTCACATAATTTTCCTTAAAACAATTAAAAAACATGCATTTTTTTAGCAGATTTCTGAAATTTCTCTTTAGCAAGACATTGCAATAAATAAACTGGCTTTAGAATTGTAAACTAATAATTTTTTATTTGGAATAATTATGAGTTCCATATTGCCATACATGCCATACATTGTCATAATGTTCCATCCTCAAGGAACATTATGACAACCTCACTTGTATACTTTTGTAGCATTTCCCAAGCATCTGCATTTTGCTTGCTGTTTAAAAAATACAGCAATAAGGTAGAATTAGTAAATGATTAAGTAAAGACTGATGCACAGAAAGAAGTTTTAAATGGATCACAGTTGAAATTTGTGATTATATCTTACTAGTTTCCTCATGGGACAATTTTTGGAATTTGTGCAGCCATAAAAGCTAAGCCTTTATTCTCACCACAATTTCACTTTATGTAATTCTTCTATGGAATAATTTATCATTCTTATTTGAAGTCAAACAGTCACTATAAAAACTAATATTCCTTCAAGAAATTTGAAGCTCTCTGTTTTTTATTTTATTCATCTGCTCACTTCATTCTGCCTTCTCTTTTTGTTATCAAAAGAGGAATTAGGCCATTTTTATTCAAAATGCACATCACACAGATGGGTTAAAGCTTTTCCACTTTGATCTTATAAAAACCTCTGCAACTTCTTGATCAAAGAACTCCTTCCTAAGATCTGAGTTGTGCACCCGTGGGCTGTTTCACTGAAATTGGTGAGAATGGGACTCTTTCCAGGAGCATATCTTGCAAGGCTGGCCTTGAACAAGTGAAGGTAGGGTACTAATGTTCACTAACTCATTCATATTTCCTCTTTGCTGGCAGTGGTTTCCTCATTATCAAGCTTTCCATATCTCGAAAAAGTGATGTTTCTGCTATGTAATATCTACATGTCTTCACATTCTGCAAGTATGAAGATTTAATCAATCTTTATCTCAATTTATTCTCCACATTTGCTATTAAAATTAGTTTCATTTCAGTCAAGTGATAGTAGATTTCATAGGTATGAAAATTTCATAGGTATGACAGCCCAGCATACAAAAACTTCTAATCAATAAATATTTTTCCCCACTTTTACACATTTATTTACAAAAGTCAGTCTTAGATGCATTAAGAAACATTACTTGCAATAAAATTTGGACAAATAGTATCCTGAAAAAAGTTTAAAAGGTATCATAAGTATACTTTACAAAATGTGTATACACAAAAATATGTAAAAGTTAAGGTTTTTTTTTTAATGATCTAACTATCTTAGCAGAAGCAAGTTAAATAAAGAAATAATCTAGAATGTGAAAACGCGTGAGTTATAGTTCTGGATCTACCTGTGTGATTTCAACAGTGCTGTTAGGCTTGACCTACTCCTCTGCATCCATTCTGGTCCTGCTGGCAAGATACCCTCCCTTAATTGTTCTGTTGCCTGTGGTGTCTCAATCCTGGAAATCATCAAATTACTATGGTTTATTGCACTCTAGAAACATCTTTGTGTAAGGCAACCAGAGAGGGCATAAACAGAAGTAAATGTTTCTTCTTAAATATTGTTCCTAAGTGTGAACTTCATTTTATACACTATCGTTTCAAGCATAGCCATAACCTTTATTCAAATATCAAATGGCTTTTGAGATTCATTAAAGCTGAACAAGACAAATGCTTTTTCTTTCCCTTTTCCACAATGCCAGCCCAGAAGTTGCTGGTTCTAACATGCCGTGGATTCAGGCTAAATTTCATGTTAAAACCATAGGATCTCTTTCCAGATCCTATGTCACCACAAAAATAGCAAAAATTCATTGTGCTAAAACCATCTGTCTCCATTTCCATGGTTATTGTCTAACAAGCCTTTAAATGTTGTTCCAACCACTGACCACACAGGTCAGTTGGTAACCATTTTCTCATGCCTTTTCAGGCATTTAACTGTGTTTTACATAAATATTTAAAACTCAGGTGGTAAGTATGCTTAGACTTGCATTGAGAATAAATTTATATTCTTGGGTGTTCCACCACCCAAGGGGTTTGGGTACATGAAACCTGTGATTATATTGGTCTAAGACCAGCATACAAAAACTTATGGGAGCAATCTCGGAAGTGCAATTCCTTCTGAGTTAAGTTCCCACTGGACAATTTTGTGGGGAAAAAACCAGAAGGCATAATTGGTGTCTTTTGGAATACAACTAATCCTGTCCTTCCTATTGCTTTTGATAGCAGGAAGCAAACTATACTCTGAAGGGGAAGGAAATGTTTTGAGGCCTTGTGCTATCCTGTACTAGGTCTTGAAATCATACATTACATACAGTTACAAAGGAAAGGTTTTCTAGATTAGAAGTCAGATAAAAGTACCACAAACTAATTTTTTGCAATTTAAATAACTGACATAAGATATATGTTGTTTTAAAAAAGTAACTTGACTACTTTGGTGGCAGATATTAAGACACATTTTCAAAATTTCTGTAGAAATCTTTTTCTAAATGTCACCAGCTTTTATTCTTTATTTAAATCTACAGGTTGCATCTAATGTATCTTCCAGCAAAGCAAGATAATGAAAAGAACAGAAGGTACTTTAAGAAACAAACTTTTAAAAAGCATCTGCATTTCTAAAGTCCTCCCGTGGACTAAACTTAGCCATATGATTGCAACTGAAAGCAGAATTGTGCTCAGGTTTTAAATGTGTGGTTCTACTGACAAATACTGAGGGCAGAAATTATAACCTCAGATATGCTTCAGCAGCTGGAGTCCAGGGCATGTTTAAAGGCAGAATTTGCCTTTAAGAAGTGAAATAAAGGACAGTTTAGTAACATTCAAGGGAGGATACACACCTAAACATTACACCAAGAGTGCACAGTGGAAAAACTCTATCTAACAAATTAGAATCCAGATTTTTAAAGTAAAATATTTTTAGTATAGATATATATTGCATACTATGTAAAATCCAACAAAAGCTTGTCTCCAGTTGTCTAGATAAAGCTGATAATTTTTCTTTCCTGTTTTGGAACTAAAGAATCCTTTTGCTCTTTTGCAGTGCTTATATTTTGAGCTAGTTAAGACAGATTACGGATGAACTTTTCAGCTATGAAGCAGAGCAGCTTTTGAATCTATATTTAGCCATTGCTCTTTGTGTTATTTTTACTCTGTAAAAGTATAAACAGCTTGAAATATAATTCTTTTTTCCACAGTAATTAAAAAAAATTTCTCCCTAAGAGAAATTTAAAACTTACTCCCATACCATCAAGTTTTTATGCTGTCAGCATCAGAATACTATGTTTATTATGCAAAAACTCTGAAGTTTCTATCTTTGCATCCCTTCAAGCACTGTAAGTGTATTCTTTTCTAGGCTGCTTTTAAAATCTTAATAGATTGAAATCTATTATATTTAGAAATGAAGAGTTGCATTCCATATAAAACCCTATCTCATTTTATTTCAAGTGCTGCATAAACAAAAATCCATATCTGCTATTTATATTCAATTTACAGAAAGAAACAGAAAAAACTCACATGAAGAGTCTAGTTACTGTCATTTTATGATTTTATGACACTGCATTTGCTCTAGAGCACAGCTAAATCCAACTCCAAATGCAACTATTGCTATTATCTAAAACATCATGATGGCAGCATGGTGTCAAAGATTGACATCTACTTTCTCAAGTTCAACATTTGACTGCACTTTCATTTGGCTGAATGAAAATATTGTAATGCATCCAATGTCTCATAACAACATGCAGATACATCAGACACTGCGGGAAAGCTCAGTGCACTTCATTAAACTACTGTCTTTCAGCACCATTCCTAACTTTAAAATACTTCAAATAAAACATCTTTGTGTAGCTTTTCCATTTCAAAATGGATGATCACAATAAAAAAAACCCACAAATTCTTGAATCCCTTAGCTCTGATTATAGTCTGATTTCACAGCACTCTTTAGGTTTTAAAAGGTAACTTTTCAGTTCATATATATTTGTAATAAATACAGAGCAAACACAGAAATTAAGTTATAAGGCTTCTAAATATAAATATTTTATCCTTATTAATTAAAACCTCAAATTCCTACTGTGCTAGTAGAAATATTATAAGGAAAACGATATGGTAAAACCTAGAAAAAGTAAGGGGATTTTTTTTGTTGTTTGGGGCTTTTTTTTTGCTTATTCCATAAAAGAGAAGGCGAAATTCCAGTTAAAGTCTTAGCACGTAAAAAAAGCACATGTCCCTAAAGGGAGAACTGTTCTCTGTTAACTTTGCTAGAAGTTTTCACTTACAAATGGGACCAGAAATATCCAGGTTCCTGTGCTAGGGAGTTTTGATTCCTTTTTCAAAGAATTAGACAAAATCAGAACAATATTCACAGAAAGAGCATTGAATAGCTTTGAGCTACTGACATGTACATCAATTTAGCAGTTCTTGCTGTAGCCATGTATTTCAGTGGCTGCCAGCCTCCATGGGATCTTGGCTTCCCTGGATAGTTTTAGCAAAAACTTATCAGAATTTTGCTGCAACAACATCACCATTATACAGCTTCTTACCATATCTTTGCCTTCTTTTTATACTGAGGGCATTCCAGAGGGAATCAAAGCTTGCAGAATAAGCTATTTTCAGGGAAGCCAGTTCAGCATAAATCAAGGAAGCAGTCTCCAAGACAGTAAGGCTTGCTGGCAGAGATAGCAGTCTTGTATCTAATATAACATGTCTAGCATGGGCAAACATCATGGTGTGAAAGCTTCTGGAGACAAGTGTTATAATAGCTGTCTGCAGCACTGACAGAAAAAGAAAACAGTACAAAAGGAAGAAAAATCCAGATATTTTCCATACTAAATAATCAAAGATGAACAGAAGGTAATTATTATTTTATGAATGGAGTTAGATTATCCTAAGAACACCAGACAACATCTCTCCTGGAAAGCAATATTGCTAGCTCAATTCTGATAAGGGGAAAAATGTTCAGTTTTCTTCCCCAAAGGAAAAAAAAAAAAAACATTTGTATACAATTTGACCTACTGGAAGTTTTGAAAATCATGGATTGTCTACTTGTCCTTGACCATAATTCAGAATCCTGTCTCCAGTGGACACTTCAAAGCTCGTTATACTAGCTTTTAGAGTAGTTTTAGAAGAGAGTAGCTAAAGACTTGCTATTATTAGAACATGAGTTTAATTTTGCAGAAAGTTCAAGTATTGGATACATTAACCTGAAACATTAACCTGAAAGAGATGCTACATTAAAAAGCCCAGATCATTTCCCCTGGCAGACTAGAATTAAAAAAAAATCTTTATTAAAAAAATGATGTATCAATGTCATTTTGGTTTGTAAGAATCGAGAAATTAGTGAAAACTTCACATATGTATGTACTTTAATTACAGAACTAGCATAAAACATATACACACTTGCAGGACTTTTCTTCTGAGAAAAAATCCTCTGCACTCCATCCCCAGACACACAAACAAACAAACAAACAAACAAACAAACAAACCTACATATGTATGAACTTAATACTGTATCCCTCTACAAGCTTTCAGTTTGGGTGATTTGGGTTTTTTTACATTTTAACTTTTATTTATTTTTCATAAGTAACTCTAAAACTTGTGAGAAATTTCAAAGGAATAAAGAATATAACTAGGGCTGAGAATCTACTGAAAAATTCACCTCAAAATTGCTACTTTAATTTTCCATCTCTGAACAATTTACTATAGTTTAATTGAAATAGATGGAAAGATAGAAATAAGAGCCATACCTATGAAAATGAATGCACTAAGGACAATTGTCAGAAGTCTTTTACTCAAAAATATTCAAATCACAGAATATTAGATATGCACAGTTTATTATAATCTTAGTACATTTGAATCATTTAAATCTTTCTCCTTTCATGAGCCATTAAAAATCACAATTTTTTACTGAAAATCTAACTGGATTTTTTAGGTCTCGTGGCTGAAAGGAAATATTTGAAAGTTGAAACTTTGGGAAAAGTAGCAGTTGAAAGTTTCAGTTTGAAAATGTGTAGTATTTTGAGTGTTGAAATCAGTTCACTCACAGTTTTCACTCACACTGATTGATTTTTCTAGTCCTATCTTCAATAAAACACACACATCATTCATGAATGTGGTGGACATTTAAGGTCTGAATCCTGTGTGGGATGACCTGCAGGGATTTGCTTACTCCTTGATCTGTTTTATTCATAACTTTACACAAAATATAGACGGTTCACTTCTCCTCATCTAAGATTTCCAGCCATGTGCTAAAACAAGCAGATAACATTAAGGCACTAGATAATATTCTATTTAAAATCTGTTGCTGTCTCAAACTACTGGGAGGGTTTATCTGTTACTTTGAAAGGAAGAACCCACCAAGTTATATTTCTGATGTGGCTTCATGTGACCTCTGTTTCTTACAGGTTTTCCTCCAAGGCAGCACTAGCAGAAAGGCAATGGGTGCTGCCTAAAGAACTTCAGCAATCTGAATTCCAAGGGATTGCTTACAGCTGAACCAAAAGTATACTTATATTTTCAAGCCCTGAGTCAGCTAATTAGAACACAGGGTGTTTAAGAAACACTATATCTCAACTACAAAGTACAGTTTTGAAGAGTACTCATTATTACTAAAATTGTTGATACTAAGTATTAGTATTAGTATTAGTATTAGAACTGAATTAATGCAATAGAAAAGCATGTAGATCAGCATCACAGAGCAGAAACTACCACAAGCTTTGAAGAAGTCAATCTGTTTACAAAGGAGTCAACCCTGAAATCACATGTCACAGGCATCACTAAAGGCACACATGGATTTCTCCACTCAGAGTATGCACAATATTTTGAGAAGTGCAAAATGTGCATTTTGAGAAGGGTAAAGTGTCACTCATTTAATAGTTAAAGAATCAAAAAGTAAGCAGGGAAGTATAAATATTACAGGATAAGTTTCAAGTTTGTTACCTTTTTAACTGTTCTGTCAATGATCATTACTCCCAGGTTACTTAAGGAATTGAAATAGCTGCAATCTTTCAGAGGAAATTCAGTGAGTTAAATTTACCATTAAATGATAGACCAAGAACGTACTAATAGTTCATTGCATTATTTCACCTGACTCCCTTTTGCTCCCTTTTATATAAAGACAGCTGCCCTACCCCAGCAGAATAAATACCAAATTGTCAGAACTGTAAAAATTCAGTCTCCCATCCTCAGTTCACACACGTATTGTTTTACACAGCAAGTAATTAATTTAGAGTGCAAATGCTCATTTGTAATTGATACAGTAGCTTGCTCTTCTAGAAAATTTGTGCAACCATGGTACATACTGTCAGCTACTCACATGAGCCAGCCACGTGCCACTGAGTATTGCAGAAAAGTTGTTACAATTATTAGGGGACTAATATCAACCACAATTCCTAATGCCTGTAAGTAGATGGACTGACCCACTGTTTTTTCTCCTCTTCTTAGCTCCAGATAACATCAACCACTACTTAATATCAAGCACAGAATATCAGACTAATATTTGTTACTTGTATCAATTAATATTTATTTCTTAATTTAAACATTTTTTAATGATTACACTGGCAGATATTTTTTGGGACTAATTAGAGATTGGGAAGGACAAGCTAAGTAAAGCACACTAATAATGATCCACAGAGCATTATTTTGGCATTATGCCCTAAATCTCTATGCTGAAAGACATAAAAACAATGAAGTAATGGTCTGAAAGCTCTGCTCCCTTGAGAACAGAACAAAAATCTCAGCTGAGACAGAAATGAATATTCAATAAAGCAAATTCTTAACTGCTGAAACTAATTATTAGGAAGCTTTTGCTATAGCTTATGGCAGTTGGAACCCATTATAGAAACACTAAAATACTCAATAAACTAAGCAATATTTTTTCCAAGTTATAACCTTAGAAATTAGATTCTGATTATTTCATGTCCTCTTCATGTCAGAAATAAGATGACATAAAACATATAAAGAGCAGAACATGACCCACTGAAAATGAAATAAATCTGTAAACATAAAATGACACAGATGAATGCCTGTGGTCTCCTTAAATCAGGGTTTGAAAAGAACTTCTGAAAAAGTGTAGAAGTGACAAGTATTTAAAAATTTTAATGGGTTTATGTTAAGGTTTTAATTTTAGAAAAAGGAAACTTTTTATAAATATAAAAAAATAATTATGAAGGTATAAAACAGCTGTAAGAATGTTTCAGTACTGAATAAGTTGCATAGAATAGGATTTATGGATGCATTTTTGAATTTTGTATTAAAAGTTTATTTCAAGGGCATGTTTTACTTAATCATAGATTTAGGGTATTTTTATATTTATGAGTTTCAAGGCACGTGAAACTGTTTAGTGACACAATTCATTGGGCTGAACGGAACCAAGTTTCCAGAAGTGCAGTCTTAGAAACCCATTAATTTCAAACTATCCAAAGTTTTCTAAATCCCTGGTAAAACACTACACACTGAATCATATTTGCACAGTTCCCAATGTAAGTAAATAAAAGCAAAACAAGAAATATCTGTGGAATCATGCTCATCAAACAACTAAATGGCAAACTCCTATAAAAACAATACCTTGAAGTTATTAACAATCTGTAATTGTCCTGATTTATGAAATCAGGAGCCAAGTCCAAGTTCAATGGGCATCAGAAGGGCTGGGGTAAAAATTCAAACAATTCTCTCTTCCTCAGACACTCCTTGCTTCACAGGAAAAAAAAAGAAAACAGCACTTACAATCAAAATATTTTCCAGTGAACTTTAGCAGCTTTTAACAACACTTTGATGAAGTTATTGCTAATTTCTAATGATTCCATTTCATGAAAGAAACACTGCCTATAAATTATAGGTGAGGCTGTTCCTCAAGTTCTCCACCTTAGTGTATTCCTTGACATCGTGTCAATGAACGCTGTTTTCAAGTCTGAAACTTGAAAATACTATTTTCAAGTATTGCAAACTATTGCAGTGGTATTAGTTTCCCTATTGTACTTTAAATATTCCAAAACTGTTTAGGATAATAACCTGCTATACACTGACCCTTGTTCATGCATATGTGCTTCATACTTTCACAGAACATGAAACAGAAAGAGTTTAAACACTGGGCTAAATCATTCTTGTTTGGACTTACAATACTTTTCCCCATCCTCAGTCCCTGAGCTGCAGGCCCAGATTTTGATCACCTGCTCACAAAAGCACAGAGCATTTTGAAAGAAGAATTTATCAGGTCATGATGGAGATAGATTTACTTTCCCTTAATTTACCAAAACTGAGTGGATTCACTAAACATTCCAACTTAACAAAGTAAACCCTGGCCAATCAAAGAATTTCCATAGGGGGATTACTTTCTAATTATCAATATCCTTTTAATCTAAGTAACTGAAACACTCTCAGAAATAATGTCTTTCATTATCATAATTATAGCTTGTAGAAAAAACATGCAGTGGCACCACTGAGTTGATACTTGAAAAAAATTTATTACCATCTAGGCAATCAGCAACTAAACAAAGAAAACAAACTTTGAAACCAACAGAATTATCTAGGTGTATGATTTCCCAGAATTCTAAAACATGAGTTATAAACAACAAGAATTTACATTACATTAATCTCATATTTTTGAGAGCTGGTTGCTCCCACAGCCTATCAGGAGTACTCACCACTTTATGCTTTCCATTGCCTCATGCAGGATAGGAAGTGTCAGGTTCCAAAAACCAACTAAGTAATGGAATTCTGCTCAAAACAGAGCAAATGCCTGCTAAGGTATAAGTCTACCCTTTTTTTAAGTATTATAATTTGAGAAGAAAAAAAAAAATAACTGTCCAGAAGCTAGTCCAGCTTCTCAAGAATATTGAGAATGTTCCAATTACTGTTGTATCTGGGCTATGAACATATTATCCTCTGCTTCTGTGTCCCTGATCTTAAATACCTTGTATGCTAACCCTCTTTAAAACTTAGCTGCTCATTAATTGATGCTATTTTTCACTTATTCAAGTCAACCTAAGATGCTACACTACAGCTGAAGCACAGCTGACCTTCAGACCTCCTCTCCAAATGCTAAACTCAACCACCACACTGTTCATAATTGCAGCAGATGGTTATAGGCTTAATATGCACATATGAACTTAATAAGGTCTGTTCTTTGCTCCAAAGAAAAGGAAATGGAAATGTATCAAGGTCATCTGCTCTCCAAAGTAAGGAGGTGTTGGGGGGTGAAGGCAGCAGCACTGGAGGGAGGACAAGGATGAGAGAAAAGCTGGAGGCAGAATAAGAAAAGACGTCCTTGCCATGGTGGCCCAGTCCTTCTGTAGTGCTGATTCTACATTGGTAGTTAATGGAAACTGAGATATGCTGATGATTCCAGTACTTTGTCTCCAGTTTATTTATTTTTTAAAGCTACTCCATTTCTATGATAACTAGTTTCTTAATTTCATCATAAAAATTTAATAATTGATAGTGATTAGTAGTGCTGCAGATAATTGGTGTAGTTTAACCCCAGAAAGCAAGTAAGTATGGCACAGAAGCTCATTCACTGACATCCTGCTGGGGAGGAGAACCAGGGCAAAAGGAAAGGCTCATGTGTTGAGATAAGAACAGTTTAATAATTGAAACAAAGTAGAACATACTAATAATACTATTAATGATAATAGTGATGATGATGATGATGATGATGATGATGATAATAATAATAATGGTGGTAGTAATGAATAAGAGAGAGAGATGACTGATACCAAGACAATCCCCACACAATGATTTGCCCTTCCTGGACAACTCCCAACAGTGCATTTACTGAACATTCTATGGTATGGAAGTCTTTGGTTACTTCAGCTCAGGTATCCTGGCCATGCTCCCTCCCAGATTCTTGTGCCCCTGCTCACTGGCAGAGCTCAGGAAACTGAAACATCTTAGATTTGGAGAAAACACTGCTCAGCAAAACCTAAAACATCAGTGTGTTATCAACATAATTCTCATCCTAAATTCAAAACACAGCATTGTACTAGCTACTAAGAGGAAAACTAACTCTCTCCCAGCTGAAACCAGGATAATAGTCATCATAAGAACTGTCTCCATTACTACTAATGAAAAGTCCCTTTAATTTAGCACATGTAATGCAGCAGCTGTCTCAAACAGCTAAAACAAATTTTAAAATTCATGCTACCTTCCATCAAGTAATTTTTATTTCTCACCTAACTCCTTCTAAATATGTTTTTTATTGGTGCCTTTGTACATTAACTTTACCAGCTCATAGAGATACCGGAATATGAATCAGCAATTATATTAATGAATACAAATCACTCTCTACACTGGATAATGAGCATAATACTGAATATTGCAGTGTGCCTCATCATTATAACAAATAATTAAATATCCATTTAGTCAGTGTAAATGTTGCTTGATTTCAGACTTATGTCAAGAGAAACCTAGTTTGGGCTTACTAGCATTTGGCAAATTTGAGAAATCAGAAGACAAATTTGAGGCAGGTGGTTGTCTTAAATATCCTTGAAACACTTGTGTAAATGAAGACCTATACAGCTGTGAAGTACAACAGCATAAGCTCAAGAAGCAGAGTCATGGAAGAGGGTATTAGTCATGTTGATTAAATTAATGGTATATGAAGTTTGGTAATCATCTTTCCAAGATTAGCTAATTAGCTACTTCCAGGCAAGTTGTGAATTGCTGTATCACAGTTTTATGGATAAAATCCCCTTATTAGGTAAGTGTATTCCTAATCCTTCAGAGTCACCAAATGTCTGGAAGGGCGAAAGCTTCTTTTTTTTTTTTTCTCTCTCTCTCTCTCTCTCTCTCTCTTTCTCTCACTCTCTCGTGCCCTTCCTTCCTTCCTTCCTTCCTT
>VZRH01006234.1:161142-195498 GCA_013397555.1 Urocynchramus pylzowi
AAAAAAAAAAAAAAAAAAAAGCAACCCACATAGATTTTTACTTTTTGTATTCCTGAAGAGATGAACTCTAGATGAACTGCCTACAAAGTTGGAATTCTGGCAGTGCTTATATATTGGAAACATGTTTCCGGGGGATGGAGGGGGTGGAAATCAGTGCTGGATGACTTGGACTGATGGGACCTGAGTTTATGAGACCATGAAATAGCAACAAAGATATTACTTGTGAGGTTTTACAGTGCTTAAGGTAAGATATACTGGGAGAATCACAGTACTGCCTCCCCAAATGTGCTTTCTTATCTCTTCCCTTGCGAAAGCCCTGATACTCATGCGATTGCATACAAGGAAATTTCAGAAGATAATTCAAGATTTCACCCTTTGGGGATTTGAGCTTTTGATCACATCTTTCTGAAACACCTCGTTGCTTGATGCTTCAAGGCTGCTGTCTGTAAAGGAAAAGTCTAAGAGAAGTCTGAGACCAGTCAAAAGCATAGGACTATAGCAGCTCCTGCTTTGGTGAATTTGGGCTGATGGATAACCATACCTCATAGCCTGCATTTCACACAGACCAAGGCATTGAAAAAGTCTTGCCACTTTTTTTGTCATACAAAGTAAGTTTAAATGACTTAACCAGTCTGGACCTAGACACCATAATTTGGTGTCTGGGTGAAAATTGGTCATAATTAGTGACACTGTGTGCTGGGTATTTTAAAATAGATCTATGATATAAACAGGGTAAGATTTCTCCACAGTGTTGTCACTAATAGCTGTGACTCACTGATATTTTTTAAACTCCTCAAGTGATATAGCTCCAATCCATTTAGAGACTTCATTTTTCATGAAGTCTAGCATCTTAGCACTTCAACAGGCCATAAAATATCTTTATGAAGTTTGGCAACAGTGTTATGCACAAACTGAAAGCTAGAGAGTTTCACTTTGTCAGATTCAGTGATGTGGCAGATTTATGGATAGAAGGGAAAAAAGGACAGCAGCTAGCTTCCTCTCCATATAGTACTGTTTATTAAAAATTGTAAACATGTGCATAAAGTCCCCTCAATAATCAGCTTGCACTGTCCTCTGACTCAGGAAAAATAACATCTGTGTATATGCCCTTCTCATCCCCACAAGATTAGCTTGATTCATTTCATATTTTCTTGTTCCTTTATCATACATGACAAAAGCTGGTAATTTATGCAGGATATACCTTTATAAGTTCTACCTTCTCCCAATGTACTTGGTTTATTCCATTGTCATCTTTAAAACCTTTAAATAAGCATCTCTGTGCTATAACTTACCACAGTCAGAGAAGACATTAAGTACGTGCAAAAAATAACCTAATCTGAAGCACATCAGGTCTCACCTTGCTCCTGTATTGCAAGGTCCAAATAAAATTGCTTTACTGATTTATACCAATGGCTTGTCTGTTCCAGTAACCAAGAATAGCTAATAGCAGATATTTCTGAAAAAAATTAATGTCCATCATTATATTGGGCTACTTATATTTCCATTTAATTGATTCATTTCAGAAAATACACTAGTTAGACATATTTTTAGTGTATTCAAATGTGTGCCATGTCTTTAATCTGAAACACTTATTAAACAGACCCCTCTGTTGTAAAGAAAGAACTCTATAAGTAAAGAAAGAACTCTATAAGTTTAAAATAAGTATTTATAGAAATGAAAATTATGGATCTCATTTTCTGCCCCTCACTTCTAAACAAAAAGTCAGAGAATGGTTGAATGTGGAAGGGACCTTTGTAGATCATCTTGTCCAAGACCCTAATATCAGTGAAATGGGAGAATTTTTTCTTCTCTATATGAGTTTTCTTTCTCCTTTATATATTTTCCCCATATATTTTCTTCCTCATCTCTCTTCCCTCCTCTGAAGAGAGAAAACACTCAAAAATAATAACAACATTTTTTACCCTGTCTTAGATTAAGTGAAATACTTTCTCTAATAAATACCATGACATCATGACATTTTAAGAACAAGGACCTCTCTTGTTCCTCCACTTCTGCAGGTATTATTCATATTTCTTATGGCTGTTTCAGTAACCTCCATACTGACTATGAATTACTAGTAAAAATGTGAGATTTGTTCAAGAATGCTTTTCTATCTAAAGTTTTGATTATTTCAGCTTAATAGAATTCATCCTCCAAGTATAGTGAGCTTATTTAGGATCAATAAAATGAAGATAAAAATGTAAGAACGGGATTTGATATTAATTTCTGTCCTCCTGCTCTAGCTGGCTAATCCTAGAAATGGGAAATAAACAAAAATGCCTAAGGCCTAAGTTATACTCACTCTGAAATTAAGTCATTTGTTAATACCATTTTATTGCATTGGTTTCTCTTTGCTGCAGAGCAATGCTGAGAGTAGTCAAGTTTTTGTATTCCTTTAGATGAATAAATATAGAACATATATGATTAAATTGTTGCATGGATAAGACTACACAATTTTATGAAAAATATTTTAAGATCTGACTTTTATTCCACAGTAATTTCTTGTTAAGTTTGAGACCAGAAGATAGAAGTTGCAAAAGGCCTGCAAAAAATAATTAATTCCTTACATCTATGATCCAGACATTATACAGAAGGCATGCAAGAAAGATTTATGCTGAAATTTATCCTCTCTCTCATCACAGTCAGACATCTGACTGTTCACTTATTTATTAGTTTGTCTTTTTACTTTTTCCCAAAAAAGGCTTGAACCCATGAATTAGGAACAATTTCCAAGAAATATTTTCTAGTAATAGATTTTCTAAATTATGGTTGATGAAGAGGAAGATGTTTCTTTTTAAACATAAAGCATTAAATTATCAGGAAATTAGTCATTTCAATGGGATAACTTATTTTCTTTTTTCTAGATGATTAGTTTGCTAATTTTTTTTTCCATTAAAGGTTTGTGACAACATACAAACTTTTATTTAAGTTATTGGAAACTATATCTTTCTATCTTCTGATAGTACAGATTATACCAATGAAAAAAAGTAGATTTTTTATTTGAAAATTTGCCACAGACAAATGTTGCTTTACCAGTGATTTTAACTTCTCTCTGTTTGCAGGTTTCAGTCTTCTGTAGTTTACACACAACCTTATTATGCTGGTCTGATTTAATAGACTTTAACATTTTTAAGGTTGCTTTTCCCTCATTAATGAGTTCAGCAAGATCCAGTCAAAGACCTAAGAGAGTTCAATAAGGACATTTGTATGTTTCTCAGCATTTTTCATGGAAAAAGTAGGATTTTTTAAATTATTCTAAGGAAATAAAAATTCTCAAATAACTACAGATATTTAGAATTTCTTTATTAGCACACTTGGAAAGAAAATCCTTAATTCAAGTGTTCACCACTGTCTATTCATTTGGAGGAAAAAATGATGGCATTGACCTCTTAGTAAGTTATGCAATATGTTAAGACTCTTGAGCCAGCAAGCAGAACAGCAGAACAACAGAACAGCTGCTTACTCTTCAGCCTATATTGTATTTTATGATAATCATTGTGATTATTGGTTTTGCAGTGTATTATAGTTCTAAGAAAATACTTTGAGAACTGATTATAGAGGTAAAATCTTCCTAAAATATCTATTCTTAAAATACTCATTCACATAGAAGATAGCTTGGTTGTAAAGGTACTGCAGTATAGAGGAAAAAAAACCTGAACATTAGAAAAAGCAATCATTTCTAGTTGAACAGGATCCCATGATCTAAAAATGTGCAAACATGAGTTGTCACAAGCACAAACAGAGAAATCAATAGAGGCTACCAGTCAATACACAACAAAATATCAGTCACGGTTTACTTCCTGACCCAGTTTGAAAGGTAAACATATCAAAGCATGCATGATGACCTTCACAAGGATATCTGAACAAGTACTGCATTTTCAGCTGTGTAGAAATAGGGCCATGCCCTGGGCTAACTTTCCTCCACCTGCTCTGAAGTACTGCTTTGGCACTACAGACACTGATTCTGGCAGCAGCGAGGATGAGGATCCCCTCCCTGGAAAAAGGCTCTGCTCTCCTGCTGGCCTGTGCTGTCTTGCACCACACTATGACATGTGTGCTACTGACATCCAAACAGTATGAGCAATTCTTTACTGTCCACAGCCTCCTAGATGCTCACTGCCTAAAAATCTGTGACTAATAGATGAGTAATTAAATTTTGTTTTCCTAATGATTATGTGTTCAGGTTATGTCTTGATTGATCATGGTAGGACAGCCTTAGAGGGTTCATCCAAAAAAAATAGCCAGCGGTATAGCACTGGTAAAAATTTCATTAATCAGCAATATCTTGTATGAATGTCTGTCTATGGATGATATCTAATTTCATCTATCCTCTGTGGCTCCCAAAGCATGCAGGATTTATGGAGTAACACTCATGTCATACTTGATCAATTAATTCAGAACAAGCCAGAAATGTATAGTGTGTGACATTTACTAGAATAACTGAAAATACCACTATTATAAAAAACATCAAATCTATTATTCAGGTGTATTTTCTCATTTAATTGGACTGTCCCACATAAAAAAAAAACGCTCCCAGTTTCTCTAGATGAGCCTAAAGATTTACTTCATTGAAACCATGAGCAGTCTGGGGAAAGAAATTTTGTGTCCAGAGCAGCCTGTTTCTGGAAGTTTGTGTTGTGACACAGGGAAAATTTGCTCACAGAGAGCCAAAAATGGTCTGTTTCTGTATAAGGAAGACACTGTAATAAAGATCAGATATGACCTCATGGAGAAGCACTTGTCCTGCTGAAAAGCAGTGCTTTCAAGCCTAGAGGTTTTCACTGTAGCTGCAGCACTTCAGTCAGCTTTTATAGAAGATAGAGCATCTCCAATTCCCTTGCCAGAGAGCTCTCAGAAGTCATGAAGTCCAAGTGGCTTCCAGGGAGCAGAAAGAGATTTCTGCTAACAAATTCAGCTCAATGCATGTATGGTTGTTAAAAAAGTGCAACAAGGACCTTACGGAGCCAGAAAAGCCTCAGGTACAAGTGACAGCATTCCCCAGTTATCATTTTACCTCCAAGAGTTGCTTGAATGAGTTGCTCTGAGATACACAGCTGTAAGGAATATCTGGGATCATTTATCAACAACAAATTGATAGTTTGTATCAATACTCACTATTGCACTTTGTGGAGAGTTCTTTAAACAAACATACTGTGGGTAGAGAAGAAAAAAGATGGTCATAAAATCAGAACCATGTTGTGTATGTGGACTTTAATACTTTGGATTGGAGAAAACCTGTAATTAATTTTTAAAGCTTGTACCTCCACAACTGAAATATACAGTCAAAGAAACAAGGTGGAATATCATCAATGCTGAAAGTTCTGAGAAAGTCACTGTACCAGTCAAAGGATCATTCATTTTAACAGCATACAGTTTGATAGTCCAAGGTTATCTGACTTAAAATGAGAAATAGATATAGGTAGCTTTAAAAACAAGCAGGAAAATTATGACATATTGGAAGAAATAGCCTGCAGCAACAAGACCTTGGACTGTCACCTCATTAGATTTCAAAGTGTCAGAGGCAGCCAGGATCAATACCTGAGTGACAGACCAACATGGAAAATTATTTGGATGTTTCAGAAGTGTGCTGCAGCTTCCACAACTGGTTTAGAGTCTTCAGATTCTATTTTAAAACAACAGATTCTAAAGCAGAACATACCATAATTTAAAAAATTATTCTCATGTTTAGCCCTCCTCAATAAGTGACTGTACCACCTCTTTCCATTCCAAAGTTCATTAGCATAAATAGCTGTCTTTAGATAGATTGAAAATGCTACTTTATACTTAAACCTCCAGCACTAACAGAATTCAGATATAATGCTTCAATAAGACTGAAATAAGTTAATACCTCTGATGTGGGAAGGTTTAGATTTCCAGTAGAAGTAGCTTCTGTTTAAACTTTTCCAAAAACAATCATTATTTAAAAAAAAACACATAATAAAATATTCTTAAATTAAAGATAATGATTTAGAAAATGTGTTTAGACTTAAAGTCTTGTTTTAATTTCCAGAAGCTTGAACTTACAGAGTGTTGATTGCCCTAGACAGTCCATAGGGACAGAAAACATGCTATTTCTTCCACTTTTTAAATTTTGGCATCTAAATACAGGATAACAAAGGAAAAACAGTCTACTAATTAAGAACTTTCAGTCTTAAACAACAGCTTATGCTAAAGCAGGTGCAGCTGCCACATAATAGGGCCCTTTTGCTTGACTACAGCAGCTTAGGATTCACAAAGGTTTATCAAAAATAATAATGCAGTAAATTTATTGTTTGCCTTGAACCAATTAAAATTATGGGCTTAAATCCATAAATTTAAGGTGAAGAAGCGTGTCTCACCATCAATACATATGTAGGTTATTGCACACAAAATTTAAGATGCGAGCTGGTACCCTTTTCCAGGAATGAAAAACTTCTAGATTAATAAGGTTTGAGATAGAGACAGCTCTTATCTAGGGTACAGAGTTTTCAATCCTGAGTTAAAACTTCATAAAGGCTGTTAAAATTCATTCTGCAAAATAATGAAGAATGGCCATTTCCTTGAGAGGACTTTGTGACTTTCTCCTATTTGTCTTCAGAAGCAATTGTGAAATGCAAGGGTCACAGGAGGCCACAAGAATTTGAATTTCTACATAAACCTGAGCAGTAGCCTTCAGTGTTGATTTCACTGTCTATATCCAAGACTGCAGAAACCAGCATGTGGTAATCAAGGCTAGCTCGCAAAGAAATATGTAGGAGAAAGCTACAAGGCATTGAACATTTTTCATCTTTACTTGTGTATGGCACTTATTCTTCTTAGTCAGTTTTAGATTGCTCATGAATAACATATGCTGTGCCTTTTTTTTTTTTTTTTTTTGGCACTGCATTGATCTGTTAAACCTCCATTGCATTACACATATTTGCATACTCACATCTACCATAAAATTTTGTTGATATATCTGCCAGCCTAAGAGCATCAAAGCTGCCACTGGCTTGAACACAACTCATTAATTTCATTGTTCTACCAAACAACTGTAAGGAAGTAAATCAGATGCTTTGAGGTAACACAGCAATGCCACTTAGCATGACAGTACTGCAGTTTCTTATGAACAACATGATATAGTGTAATACAAGGAGACAGAAAACACAAATGATAAAAACCCAATTACTTGCTGATAAAAATATGTAAATATTCTCTTCATGCTGACAGTCCACAGAACTGCCTTATAGCTAACAGCAAGATGAAGCTTAGGTCTCAGACATTTGATATATGAGAAAATGTCTTAAATTCTTCTGATCTGAGCTCCATAATGACCCCCTCAAGGTTGCAGGCTTTATACCTGACAGATCATTGTTTTATAGTTTAATACATTTTCTTCCAACAAAGCAGTGCATAAACAAGTGCTTTAGCAATTAAACAAATGTTGCAGGGGCATGTAATGGTACCCATACCTCATTTCTATGAGCTTGGTTATCTATATAATAGAGTTAATTGCTCCCACAGTGAGGGACAGCACGGACTTCTGCCAGCCCTATTTAAAGGAGCCTTCTACTGTGTGTGAGCAGCATGAAAAACAAACAAATTCACTGTGCAGCTACAGAAACTCTTGGAAGTGCTGTGTCCCCTAGAAAGGGAGAAATAACAGCAGTGGCACATCTGGCCCCTCACAACAGGTGGAGAGAGTAATTAAGTTTATGAAAGGCAGAGCCCTCTAAATAAAATCTATGGGGTTTGTGACAAATTCATTGGACTAAGAAGCCCTCTTAAGCTCCTGCAGAAATTTTTCTCTTCTTCTGTGAAATGGAAACTAGCTGTAACAGGAACAACTCCAAAAGACAGAATACATGGATAAGGGAAGTTTAATCCTGAATAAATCAAAACTCCTTAAGCAACAGACATGTTGATTTTAGCAGCTTTATTAAATGGCTAAGAGAGTTATAAAAGCAGTAAGGAAATAGATTTGGTAATTCTGGAAATTCTTCCATTTTGGTATTTCTAAGGTGTCAAATAGCAGAAATTATTTTGTTAATAAACTAGGAAAATAAAAAAGAAGAATCAAGTAATCTAAGTTAAATTTCAAGCAAAAAAGGAACTGAGACCAGTATCAGGTACCCCTGTTCTATGGAATCAAACAAGGGGAACCCTCTGTAGATTTATGGTGGGATTTCTGAGGAATTTCATCAGGTTGATAAAAATGAGGGGGATGTTAGTATGTAAACGAGGAGTGTTACTTGAAACAGAAACACAATGAGAATTTTCTATTGTTCCAGTGAAAAGAAATATCATTCTTTCTAAGATATGAAATCCTTTTAAACATATACTTCAGGAAATTGGGAAAATTAACATTTAAACTCAATTACAGCATACTGGAATACAAGTTCTTAGATTTAAATGCTTCAGTAACAGAAGATAAAGAAAACTGTTGAAAAAAAAGAGGAGTGCCTAAATAAATGAATGGTGATATTAAACTGCTTCAGTAGAAGTCATTAGTGAACAGGCAGTTATCAAGGCATCTATGTTCAACTTATATAGTTATAGTTTATATTAGATGGTATGGAGCTGGCAATATAAAGCATCAGTGATTTCTTGAGTTTCAGTAAGAAAACAACAATAGTTTATGCAACAGCAAACTCCTCTTCTGCCTTACTTGGGGAAGTGTAGCAGTGAATTTTGCTTCTCAGAAAACTTGTTCAGAAATTGCAATTCACTAACTACCACTTAACAGTGAGAAAGCAGCTACAAGCTTCCAATCAAAAAGGAACTAGGCTGCTGAAGATAAATTAAAAGGTACAAATAATATTTAAATGTCTGTTTATGTGTGAATATATGCATTTCTTTATGCAAACATATACACATGCATACATTTCAGAGTTCATGTTAATATGCTGTTCCCTAATCTGGGTATGTAATCAAAGAAATAACTTGAGGCTGACATTTTCTGTTCTGAGCTTGTACCATGTGAATAAGCCTGTTGATTCAAATGAGTGTGGCCTAAGAGTTTCAGAAAAGGCTGGAGGGCTGCACTGATGCAGTAGTGTGATGCTTACATAAAACATTTTTTCATTATACCAATCGACTTTTATTACTGAAGAAAATCAGTTCAGTTGCAAAAAGCATTTAGTGTGTCAGCAAAATAATTTTCTGTTCAGCCTTTAAGTTTTTCAAAGAAAGGGCAGTCAACTTGTTTCTTGCCAACAAATCAAAATGAAAAGCCATAACAATTTTGTAGCAGTTTCAAAGGCAAACTGCTGTAAAAGATTTTAAGCAAAGTTCCTGAAATCTGTTTTTGTGTTGTTAAAACAGGATAATATCATTTGAGTAGTATGAGCTTAGCAAACAGCAATATTCTTGTAGACTATAGAACACTGAGGACTCCAAAGGTATTGGTATATAAAGTCTGCCAGTAAATTTTACATACATATGTGGTAAATTCTAAAGGTTTTAATGTGACAACAAAATAAGATTTCTTGATCTCTATTTCCAGTAACAATATACCATCAAGAATCAAAAGTAAACTCTTTGAACTAGTAGCAGTCTAAAACTTTTAGGAAGGAGAATAATAGAGAGAAGGTTTGTGAACCTCTTCATTAGTGTCATTCTCTATGGACTAGAAAAAGGTATAGCAGTGCTTTGCAAACTGCTGAGAAGCAGCACAGGCAGCACACATGCTGTCAAAGTGCAACACAGCACAGGATCAGTCCATAATGAGTTCTAAGGGATGGTACAGGGCAGCCCAGTGATGATAGATGAGGTAGAATCTCTGGGGAGTCATCCCTTCTTGTACAGTGATACTTACAACCAGAGCAGCACAGCAGCCTCAGGACCATCCACAGCCAAATAAAAGGATGTTTTCTATTGGTAGAAATTTTCTATAGAGCTTGGGCTTGGTGTTGTGCTGAGGAAAAAAACACTCCTTAACCTGGGAGGTCTATCAACTGATGTTGATCAAACCTGCACTCCATTGGAGAAAGCTTCTGATGATTTTTCAAACTGGCTTTATTTTAGATTTCTTCTTTTGAGCACAAATTGTCAACAGAAAGCTACTGCAACAATGGCTGATGAAATTCCTCAATATACAAAAAAGAAATTTTCAGGCAGAATGACTATATGTGCAATACTGAGACAACCGTTTTTACTGCATCCAGTTTTTACACTTCAAAAATGGAAAAAATTGAGTAGCATTGACTTGCCATTCATAAGAACTTGCTTTTGACCTGACAAAAATCTAATTGATGTAAATATGGCACAGAGTGGCACATAGAAAAGCACTGTGTAAAACTAGAAAATAGAATTTTTCTTATGTCTAAGAAACAGCTGTGAAAATCATGAGTAGGAGTTGGACTCTCAGCTGAATAATTGATAAACATTTAATCAATGATGATTAAAGGATATGAAAAACTCTCCATTGCTAGATGCATTGTTTCCCATAAATTGCTCTAGGATACCTTTTAATCAGAGCTTACTCAGGTGTATAGAGGTATGACTGAGGAATTAATTCTGTGAGCTGTTATATAGGGCTGTTCCAGAAACATTAATAGTCCCTCTGACATTCAGGTCCACAAATTTCTGGAATAGATCTTAAAATGTGAGAGTGGCATGCTCATTTTTCTTTTCCATAGAGAAAGGTTGTCCTGGCCATGAAATCCACATAGTTTTGCTGCACTAGGAGCAGGGTTTATAATCCTCGCAGGGGAGGTAATGTTGGTAACAAGAATTGAAAGCACTGCATGGGATGAGATATGGCTGAAGAGACAACACTCAGAAGAATGCAGGCTGACAGAAAGGAGCCAAGAGGAAAAACAGGATTTGATGGGGCTGATGTGGCACAAGGGAAACATAAGCAGCCAGGAAAGCCTTGTGGACCAAAGGAAATGAATGTCACCAAGCTAGCCTAGGTACATACCTCTCAGCATGCTCTATGGGGCTCAAAAGCTAAAATGAAAAGGATGGGCGAATAGGAAAGGCAGCCTTTGCATAAGTAGAATACTTTTAGAAGTAAAACCATATGCAAAAAAAAAAAAAAAAAAAAAAAAAAAAAAAAAAAAAAAGAGAAAAAAGCTGCCTGGTTTTAGGCAATTCACATGGTCCACAATACAGATGAGCAAATTTCTGTCTCTGGACCACTGTAGTTATTCTCCAAGGCAGTAAAAGATTCAGTATCACTTGTGTGTTTCTGCAAAGAGATAGTCTGTGCACAGGCAGGGATTTGAATAATTTACAGCAGAATGTCATTAATCCTACCACTCCAGGACCTTATCAAAGTACAGATTAATGAGAGGTCATATAACTTCAATGTGCTACTGCTAGCACAAGCAATCACTCTGCCGCTGAACTATTATACTTCCTTACTGAGCATGAACATTTTAATGAAAATAACAACTTTGTGTGGCTGTACAAGAAAACAAGTGTTTTAGCAGAGATCACGGCAACTTAACTTTTGGGCTAAGCTAATTTAGATTAATTAAATCTGAAATATTTATGTTCCACTATATGAAAGTTAAGAAACAGAGTTAAATAGACAAATAAATGAATTTGACAGCACTGTCCTCAATTATATCCTGCTTTTTAAGGATTCTCTGTTCCACAGACTAAAGAATCAAAATATGGCCTGCATTTCTCTAAAGTTGGGGGTAACATGTTAATCTGAGAGAATCTTTTCCCTTCACTCCAGCTGTCTTGCATGGCAGAGATTTCCTAGCACCAGAGCAGCAGAGGGGAGTTTCTAGCCCAGCCCCAGCAGGTGTGGCTGAGCCGGGGTTGCTGTTGGTTCGCGGGAGCCAGCGCCTGTTCCGTAGCACTGACTCGCCACAGCGAGTGACGCATCGGCCAGCGCTGCAGACTCTGCTGCCTGGCAGGAAAATAACGTGGTTCTAATGGGCTTCATTAATGCTAACGACTCCACCTGTAAAAGCACCGTAAATCCAACTGCCTGCACAACGGTGCTCTCGGAGTGAAGTCTATATAATACTATATATAGCAATATTCAATCAGCAAAATGGTCGCTGATGGCTAAAATGTTTACTCAGCCAGTGGAAGAACAGAAACTGAGATTCAATGAACTGACAACGTACAGGACATATAGTTTCCTAACTGACCCTTTGTATGTACACTATCTTCCCAGATGAAAGAAGATAATCAGCATTTAAAAGAGTTTGCTTTCTGTGCTGAGCTAATATTTACTGGACTGCAGACATACAGTGAAAATAGCCTCAGGGAAACAACTACTCTTTCATTTCAGCTCTGTCCATGAGGTAACACTAATATGATACTACACAGAAGTGAGTGAAGGAGACAAGGTTTAGATATCATAATTTGTTGCAGCAAAATATCTGAATAATGCTGACCTGCTAGTAGGACAAGGCAGTATTCCTCTTACGTGAGCAGAATTAATAATATTAATTTTGCTGGAACTTCATCTCTACTAGATGTTTAAAACTAAAGCTCATTTCAGTGACATCACCACAACTTTGAAGCAAAATGTTAAGAATTGTATCTGAAGAGGTATGTAAGATTCTAGAAAATAATGATGATTAATAACAAGATGACAGGGTTAACTAAAAAGGGAAACTTTAAAGCTTGTAAAACCAAAAACGTTCTGTTAACTCAGAAGTGGATTAGAGTGTTCAAAGTGCTTCAGGACTCAACACCATGTAAAGGCTGATTTATACTCCAGGCATCATAATGCCTACCTACTTCAGAATGACAAATAGCACCGTGCTGAGATCTCAATGGCAGCCCCAGAGCACTAACAGCAAATGTCTTCCATCTTAATAGCTGAGCCTCTGCAATTCTCCTCACTTAAAATTCTGAGCATTTAACTCTTCTCGTTGCATCTAAATCCAGATACAAAAACTTCAAATCAAACTATTTACCTCAAGTGAAATCTATGAATTATTCATAAGCAGCAAGGAGTCAGAAAGCAAACAAGTTGAAGAGTGTGTTAATGAAGTCTAGAGTTTAAAATACAATGGTATAAAAGCTATGATAGATCTTTTCTAACCTTATAAGAAAGAATATTGGTTTCTGTAACAATGAAAAATCCCAATGAACAGGGAAAGATACACAGTTCAGGTGTCTTGTTGTCAGTGACTGATGCTGCTAACAGAATCACATAGATTGCTGCAGAGAAAGAGCTGCTGTTTAAAGCAATTCCTGATGAAGGAGCTGAAGTGTTCAGATTGAGTCCTATTCATCCTGCCCCTGTGAAGAAGTATTGATCCTTAAAATAGCTATAAGGAGCTGCAATTCAATTAAAATGAAGTACAAAAGTCAAGAAAACACATAGAAATGCAGGACATGCTATGACAACACTTACCTAACAATAATTTTTGACTCTTTAAGACCAGGAAAAAAACCCCACTTATTATGTCATTTCACTGTGAGGATCAAGGTTTTGTGTTTTCCTCTTTCAACAAATCCTCTTTATAAGATAGATGCTACTAAAATGCATGGTTGATTTGTCTGGGATATCGGTGACAAGCCAGCACTGTCATCAAATAGAATCTGCCTTCTAAGCTGGTTGCTGACTTATTTTGAATTGAGTTAATCTTAACCACTTATCCACAAATGTGAATAGGAGACAGAGAGAAAGGTTCTGAACTAGCAATAGCCTTACCTGTCACAAATTCAGGGAGATTGGTGACTTCAACCAAGTTTTTCTGCATTGCTGGTAAACAATGAATTCATTCTTCTGTGTTACTGATTAGCAACATAGGTGCACAGACAGTCTGATTATTTTGAAGTAATGGGAGTAATTAATTTGAGGAGGGGTTTTATATCAGATCATATACTTCAAACGGTATTTGCAGCAATTTTCTTTTTTACACAATGGAAAAATAGCATTCTTTCACAAACTTGGCTGCTTAATAAAAGTACATTTCTACCTCAATAATGAGAATATAAATCTTACTTTTGGAGAATATTACACTAGTAATAAAAGTCTCTCAGAAACAGGCATTTTCCTAAATAACACTAGTGAAGGTGTAGATATGTAGTACTGTTACTACAAAGGCAAACTGGAGAAGAATTTTTTGAGTTTTTAAGTACTTATTGTCTGAGTCTGACTCAACAGAAGTAAAGCAAAGTAGCTACCACTTTTGTATCCATTTAGAGTATTAATGTATGGAAACTGTTTGCTGATTAGTGTATTTTGAAGATTAAGTACATGCAGAAGTCTGCTTAATTATGGAGAAGGAGGATGGATTTCTGCATAAGACATCTCAGTCTTGGGATATGTAAATTAGGTTTTCAGATCAAAGGCTTTCAAAAGGCAAGCAACTTAATTTTTTTTTTTTTAAGTCTTGTTTCCCCACTGTTGTATATATTTCTTGGAATCCTGAAAGGATAAGGAACCTTTCCGTACATCTGTTAATAGGGACTACAGATACATATAAGCAAAATTTAAATAGCATTCATTGTAAATAATGCTGTTCAGTGGCAAATATTTTAAATGCAAAAAGACTATTAAATTGTTCAGGATCAGATACAAAATCACAGTCATTTGATAAAGCAGTCCTTTCTAGCATCAAGGTGATCTTTTGTGATAAATCTTACTAGAGCTATCTATGGATTAATATATTTATTTTTAAATTAACTTTTAGCCCTACTTTTGAGACATTTGGATAAAATTATCATTACTGACATAATATTGAAATGTGCCTCTTCTCCCTCTGCTTAGATAGTAGAAATTACCTGGCAGTGCTAGGAGAAAGGGGCCAAGAGGGACATCCTTTCTCAGGACTCCAGTACAGAAAACATAGTTGAAATAGTCTTGACTGAGGAATAACTACATCATGGAGATTCACCGAAAATGCCTCCATTCCCCACCCATCAAAGTCTTCAAGTCTCATCTCTTTATATGCAATGTAGACAAATCACACATTGAAAGAGTAAGGTCCAAAACCACCCCTCATTTATTTACAGAAAAAGCTTCAAATGTGTTGTTGCAGGTCAAGAAAAATGAACATCAGTGCTGATGGCAAGAAGTGTCATTTAAGAATCTGGTCTGTGCTTTGAAGTCTATGAAATGGAGAACTAAATGTAATTCTATGAGGTAGAAATAAATTAAGAATAAATGTCTGAGGAAGGACTGCTTCTCAAGTTTATTTAGTCTGCTATGCTGAAAGAGTCAACATCTCCACCTGCCATGATTAACTCATGACGTAAAGGGATTCCTAGTAGCAACCAAACCCAATACAGAAAATGATCTGAGTAACAAAAAGAGTACAAAGAATGAATGACATCATCCTTGGACTTTGTATGGGAGAAAGGGGAGGGAAAAACTGACTGACTTCTGGTAATTCTGACTTCTAATTGGACACGCTTACTTCTTCTCCAACACACACCACTTTTCTCCTTTTAAATAAAAATGCAGTCCCTCAAATTATCCAGCCTGTGTTGGCAATTTCTGTCTCTTATCATAGGCTGGCAAAGGGATGCACTTGTGGACATGTTCACTAGTGAACCCTTTATTGTCCAGCTCAGAGAATGGTCTCCTTACTGCTACTTGGCACTTCCTCCTGTCCGATTTGTGACATGGAAATTCTCTCATGTACTGGGCTGAACTCTTGCAAAGGGAGACTCCTGCCATGTCTGGGCAGAGGGGCAAGCATAAATCACCAAGTAGCTGTGCTTTAAGGGCCAAGTGCCCAAGTTATCTAAAGAGGGTGTTTGAAACTCTGCTAAACTACATAAAATGTCTTCAGAGAACCCGAAAAAGCCTAGGTGAACAAAAGCAGAGAAATGATGCTATTTGCTCTCCATTCATAGCTCTTTTTCTTCTGGGAAACTGCAGCATTAAAAAAAATGAAAAAAAAATCGCCTATCACCATCTGTGTTTACCTTGCAGTTTTGCTTCTGAAATAACCCATGCTAAAGAAAGTTTCAAAACTTTTCTTAGCTGTGTTTTATCAAAGTAGGAGCCTTTCCCCATGAAAGGTAAATAATATTTCTGATTGTTAGCTTTCACAGTTTACTGGTTTTTATCATAATGCTACTTTTGGAAATAACAGCATTAAAGATTACTTGGTGGTCGTATCTCACCTTCACTGGTAATGTTCTAAGTGATCACTGAAATGTATTTCAAGATTTGGCTTTGGTATCTCCAGTTCACATTATTAAGCAAATGAACAATATGGGTGAGAAACAACTTAAGAAAATTTCAATTAAGCAACCATCATAAAAGAACTGATAATCTCAGACAATGTATGGAATAGGTACAAAATCCACTCTCTCACCAAACTATTGCATACCTTTCACAGCAGCAGCATAAGTAACAGTCACACTTCTGTGAATATCTAGTTTACCAGCCCATTTTGCCTGGAATCAGTGTGAATAAACCAAGAAGATAGTTTTACCAACTTTACACCATTTGTTTATGGAAGCTTGTTCTCAAACTGCTCTTCCACATGGTGACACTTTTGTAACTGCAGCCACACTTTAAGCAAACTACAGAAGGCATCTGCTGTGCTTCACAGGAATGTGCAAGGAACAGTATGGCAGGATAACACTAGTTTTATGCCAAGTCACTGGCACAGACTCTTTTAATGGCTAGAAAAATCAAGAAAGCATGCAAAAATCATATTCTAGGTTCAATAAGGCAAAGCAAACATCACCACCTGAAAGGATTAGAATACCAAATGAAATTACCTTAGAAACAAAGACTGCTTTCAAGCGGATAACAGTATAATCCCTTTATGAAAGTGCTTCTACACAAAGTACTGTTTCCTTCTGAAACATTCCTTCTTCTCCCCCCAGAGCTTCACATGAGTGACTCATGTGCTGTAAAACCCTTCAGGGCAGAAACTTTCCATCTATACATGTAGGTAAGTAATTCAAAGTAGGGGATGTTAATTTATTTGCTCAGATTTCCTGCAAATTTCTGAGGATTTAAAATAGAGCAAGGCCTGAACTCCCACTCACTTGATCTCAGGGCTGCCATTGTGAAACAAATTCTAGTACTGAGTGATATAGTGACCTCTGCATTCAAGTTTGGTATTGCTTTTACTAAATTTATTTCTGGGGTTTCTAAAAAGGATTTTATCTTTTATTGAGCCACAGTAAAACATAATGCTTAAATATTACAGTTGCTGCATATTTAATGTTTTAGAAGATTTAAGCCCATATATATATAAAAGTTAAGTCTCATCAGCTGTAATTTCAGAAGACCCATTTTTTTTTTTCCAATCATGTATTGGGAAAACAGTGATTCACTGGAAAACCACTGATTTTGTGATGCAAAATGGTGATTCTGTGAACTGGTAATTCTTCTAATATAAATCTTTATGTACATTTTACCTTCTTTGATTTTATTATTCACTAAGGACTTAAATAAATTATGTATGATTCATGAAATAACTCTTAAACTCACTGAAAATCTGAGCTTCCAGGTGTTACCAATTATATCATTTTCAGGGTGATCTGCCTCATTAATACATTCTACTTGTTCATCTGTATGTATGATGTTTGGGATTTGGCAAATGAAAAGCTTTAGATATGATAAATTGTGAAATAGAAGACCTTTATAATCGTGGAAATAGTGTTTTCAGAAGATGTTGTGAACATTCCTACTTTTTCAAAGTTTACCTAATACATGTCTTCCACAACAGCTTTATAGGTAATTTGTGTAAAGAAAAATTAAATAATTTTTGTTTATGCATTATTCAATGCTATTGAAAATTAAAATCTAACATATCGGGCTCAAAAGAAAGAATTCAAGTACTTGGAAAGTCTACATTTCATTCCTGCTGCTTAGTTATACTTTGGATCAGGACAAAAAAATCCCATCTGTTCTTCAGTCCACTGACTATAAAATCTTTAAAGATTTTTTTTTTTTNAACATATCGGGCTCAAAAGAAAGAATTCAAGTACTTGGAAAGTCTACATTTCATTCCTGCTGCTTAGTTATACTTTGGATCAGGACAAAAAAAATCCCATCTGTTCTTCAGTCCACTGACTATAAAATCTTTAAAGATTTTTTTTTTTTAAACCCTTGTAATGATTTTTTATATTTTAAGTTTCAGGTGTACCCTAATTTTTTAAAAGGTACTCTTTAGTCCTTGGTAGTCTGTTCAATCAACCTCAGTGACATAGAAATGTAGAAGTTTCCTACTTGGAGATTAGTAGCCATTATTTTTGGAGAAAATAGTGTTCAGTGGATGTGGAGAAGTTAGGGTGAAATGTTGGATAGATAAAAAATACAAAAATTCCCATTCATTGTTCTGCAGAAAACATTATGTTTCCCAATTAAAATATGAGTATTATAATCACAATTTTAATATTATGGTTGTGTAAAGAAGACTTGTATATCCATTTTTGGTTTTGTCATCTTATGTTTGCTCATTCATTGATCTTTCCAGTCCTTTATATCATAATTCAAATTATGAATTAAACAGGTTGTGTCTAGAACTGCCAATGCCGTTGATTCAATAACCTCAATTGAATTCTTTAAATCACTATCTGGGACTTCTTTCTTAATTCTAAAGTTCAAATAATTTATTTCATTTTAATATTAAAAATTAAATGACATTTATTATTGTATTACATATTATACAAAGATGCTCCTAAGTTTAATAGTTTAAAAAAAACCTGCGAGTTTAAGTAAATACCATCTTTCTCTCTTGTCTACAAAAGATGTACATATTTTGTAAGCCTGTCTTTGCATGCCAAATGGTTTTAGAGTTTGCTTCGTCTTTTCAAACACAGTGAATTTGCAACCACATATTATCAAATGAGGCCATTTATTATACTAGTCAGAATTTTTTGCCTAGTAAATATCAGCACTTATTAAAACCTAATCCATGACATTTCATTGGGAAGAGGGAACATTTTCGTGGCTAATACATGCCATCAGCTTCCCTAGCCTCAGAATTACTTGAAGAGTGCTTTAGCATTGGTTTTGTTTGTTAGTTTTTGGGTTTTTGTTTGGTTTTTTTTTTTTTTTTTCTTTTTTAATTTTACTTCCTTTTCTCAGAGGTGTTATTTTTGTTTATTTGAAAGTAGCTGTTATCACACTGGCTGCCAAAATATATTGCAGATTTTTCTATGCCTTCAGCAAGAACACCAGCAAGTTGAGAGGAGAACACACTCTCCCCCTTCTGCCATAAGGAACCTCAGAGACAATCAATGGCAAGCCATTGTTTGTGGTTAGATCCTATCTGCTCTTCTGGAGAGGAAAGCTGAGGATGCAAATAACATTTGCAGAGCAAGATTTCACTTTCAGGAGAAGGATGAGAGAACAGTCATTGAAAACTGTAAAACCAACACTGGATGAAAAGAGAAGCCAGCAGATGGCTAGAAATTACACTTCTGATTTGGGTTATTTACAGTGTCCTGGGAAATAATTGAATCCTTGTTCACCTGAGCATAGAGGCTGACTGATGTGCACACTGAAGGTAAAAGGTATTTGTCTTAAGACCAAAATCCCAGCTACTTTTTGTTTCACCAGTGCTGCAGCCATGAGTTTTGTATTCTTTTAGGCAGATCCCATACTCTAAAAGGGCACAGCTTGACCTAAGGAGACTTATTATAAAACAGAGTAAGAAACTTGTCAAAAAAGGCACATTAATATACTGCTTGGAGTTCCAAAGATGAAAATGTCAAAGAATTTGTTTCAGTGGCTTATTTTTTTCCAATATAGGCTAGAGAAATTAAAGCCTTTTCCTTCTGGTAGTATCACTTTCCTGGGCTACTACTCACCAAATGCAATAGTATTAGAATTTTTTCCAATATTTCTTCCAATATTTTTTCTCCATTAATACATAAAGAGATGCACAGCACTGAAACATGCTTCACTTCTAATGTGACAGGAAAAATTGCAGACAAAAAAATGAATTACAAGCCTTAGGAAGCTTATAAGATATTCCTTCAACTGTAAAACTCTGTGCCTATAGAAGATTCTTGATTTAAAGTATGGCTCTTTGAGAATTTCTCTTTTATATAACTTAAAAATCCCCTTAGCCCTTTGTGACTGCCAGCTCCTAAAAACTGAGGTCCAGCAAGAAAGACTGCTTGATCATGAAGTTCTCCATGTGGCCCATTCTATGTGTTTTGTGCAGCTTGAGAAAAGCATTTAACTGTGTAACTGTTGGATCCACTGAACTTCAGTTGGAACAGCTTTACCAAAAAGTTGTGTTCGCTGAAAGTGCTGCTGTATTTTTTAAAAGCCATCAATTCACAGCTAATATGAAAACTTTTAAATCTTGCTAATAATGGATCTTAATAGCAGCTTCCAGACAGCAATTAGTCAGTTTATCCCTAAAATCAATATAATGAAGGAGGTTATGGCTCAGTAACGTTCCTAGTTACTCTAGGTCCTGGTCAATTCCTTAAACCTGTCCTATCACTCCTACCCTTCTACCTTCTGCATATCCATGAGGCAACTGCTACAGAAATAACAAGTATTAAAAAAAAAAATTGCATACCCATTCACAGGTATGTGCATCTTTCCAAGCTGCTGACAGAACACTCTTCCCTATGCAGATTTTCCCAAACAAAACTTTCCTCCTTCTGGCTGGGAATATGGGAAGGAACGGAGTGACAGGATAAAGTGCAGGGAAGTAAACTAGCATGAATTTTGCAATGTAATGAGACATATTACAGCAAGAAAGGATAAAAGCATGAGAATAAAACAATCTACAACGTTTGAGGGTTGCTACCCAAAGCACAAAATAAGCTACATAGTCTTTCTCACAGTTCCTTACTGTTTGAGCTCTGCTGGTATCCAACCTACATGATGCTGGCCTCACTCCATTCTGGTCACATAGCACCCGGAATTGCTTTTCAGCCATCTTATTCAGGCTGTATGTAGAAAAAAAAACCAACAAAAATAACCCCCAAAAAACCCAAAAAACAAAGCAAAAAAAAAATCAAAAAAAACCCCCAACCTCCCCAACCCCCCCATAAAACCAACAAAACCAACAAAAAACTCCATAAAAAACGACCACCACCAACAAAAACCCAAAAACAAACCAACCAACCAACCAAACAAACAAAAACCCAGAAAAAACCCAAATCAAACAAACAAACAAAAAACAACAACAAAACCAACAACAACAACAAAAAAAAACCCACAAGATTTTTTTTTTTTTTTGCTTATTTTGTGTCGTCTTAAAGCAAAACCCAAAACCCCTTGAATTCTTCAGACTACTGGTGTACTACTGGGGTTACTATAACAATTATATTCCACTTAACACTTCTGCCTCTTTAAAGAACTAGAGACTGGAACAAATAAATGGAGATAACTATAATCTCACATGTTTCTATGTATTTTATATTTTCCCCTAATGAAGTCATTATTATTATCAGAGCAGACCAACATTTAGTGCTGGATAATTTAAGACAGATTTAAATTCAAGAAGCTGTATACCAGCTGATGGAAAAAGCTGGGTACTTACAAGTGAAGATGGTTTATGTTTGGGCAGTACGGGTGTAATTTTTGACAAGAGCCACCAAACTAGATCTGTATAATATACCATATAAGTGGCAATCAACAAGGAATTTTATGAACAGGGTGTGGAATCCAGTCACCAAGTATGAATGAAATTGGAAAAGGCTGCCTATGGCATTGATACCTAGATTTTGTTGTATTTTGTATTGGTTAAAATGACATACATCCAAGAACTAATCTAATAATTAGAGATACAAAAAGTATTAAGGAATTATTGCCTAGCACCCTAGGGTTTAAAAAATTCAGCATAGGTTTATCCTATAAACTAAACATTAATCATATATCTTGAGCCTAATTTTGTTAATTTTAGCAAAAAAAAAAAAATTAAATGAAAAATCAATTTACTTAATGAAAATTACATCCACTTTTTAAAATCAGTTCCATGACATTTAAACATCTGANCTTGAGCCTAATTTTGTTAATTTTAGCAAAAAAAAAAAAAAATTAAATGAAAAATCAATTCACTTAATGAAAATTACATCCACTTTTTAAGATCAGTTCCATAACATTTAAACATCTGAAAGCCATTTGAGTGAATCAAAATTAGGAGTTTTTGTAATGTTGTGAGACTGAAAGATATAGTAAAATAAAAGAAGCTCATCATTTTTACCCTTTCATTGTCTGGAGTCACTGCTGTCTAAACTTGAAGAAAGAGATTCACAATACCGTGTTCTTTCAGTTATACACATGTATACATATGTATATAAATGGGAAAATTTAAAAATCAATCCTTTTTTTTCATGTGGCTCAACTGCTGCTCAAAATGTTGCTTTGGTTCTGTTGTCTTTCTCTTTGGAAAGAAAACCATGCACTAAGTGCACTATTTTGTGTATTTTATGTAAGCTTTTAAAAACAACTGTACAGGGAAGTTGTTTACCAAACATTATTATTTCAATGTATTTATTCAACATATTTCTGATTCAATTTAATTATGAGCTATATCACTTGCTTTATGTGCATATACACATTGCTAGTCATGAAAATACAGCCCAGCATCTCTTTCCTTACTATTTCATCTTTTCTGAATATCTGAGCTATTTTCTTTAATCTCAATTTTCTCTCTGTGATGCACACCACACAAAAACACATCAACCAATGAAAGGGAACTCTGATAACCTACATTTATTAAAACTGAAATACCTGGCCTATTTTTGAGACAGGTAAAGTGCTTTATCCTCTCTATAGCCCTATATTCAGCAAGAGGCTGAATCTGTATGTACTTAGCATAATGATTTGTGTTATTCAAGTGTTTCAAGAAGATGAAGTAGTTTCTTCTAAGAATGACTTTGATTCAGCAGCAGAATGATACACGTTAATATTCAGCAAGAACATGGCTAGGTGGAATTGATTAAAATATATTGCCAACTCTGCTTTAAATAAATCTTTTTACAATAGATTTTACATTGTAAAAGTAACTATATAATATTTAAAATGTTTTCAGAAATTCCACCTAAAGTAGTATAGGTCAAGTGCTTCTGCCCTAGTTACACATACAAAAATATTATATTCTAAGTAGCTAAAACATTGGAAATGCCAACACAGTATATTTTATATGCATCTAGACCATTGATATTGAAGTAGGCATAGTGTTCTGGGAAAATATCAGTGTTCTCCAACAGCATTTAAATACTGACCTTAATGCCCAAGCTAATAGCAACACTTACAACTTTCCATTTATGGTGGAGTGAGTGATGATATTTTTCATCTTATAAAAAGAATGCATGTATCCAGTGTATGTATATGCATGTTTGTGCACATGAGTGTATATGCGTGGCAGCACATAAAAGCTTCAGTTTATATACTTTTAGTAGGAATTCAGCTGGCATTTGATGAAAAAATAGATTCTTCAGGTAAAAGCATTTTTTCAACTACAACATGTTATTGTTTCGTGGTCATTTGAAAGCAGTGGTGTACCCAGTTCCAACACTGTATTGGGCTATACACTGTGTTTTAAAACAGCTTTTTTAAGAAAAATATTGCTGCTAGAGAAAAAATAATCAAAACTATAAAAAAAAATCTTTAAGGTCAGGCATATTACATTCTGATTTAAATTATTGCTTAACATTGTGAATTTAAATTCACCCTATAAACTATAGCCTTTAAGACGATGAAGACACCTAACAAGTTAATCCTTGAGCACATGATGGTCCTGTGTCCCACTTTAGCAGCTGGCTAGAAAGGAAGCAGCTGCACTCTGAAGATAACTGCACTCAGAACACCCTACAGACACAGGAGGGTACAGCTCTGAGTCTATGGACCCACTTGATAGTGCCTACTACAGAGAGTAGGGCAACATTTGTGCATCCAGCACCATTCACACCGAGATACCAGAAATACAGCAGGAAGTCAGAGACACTCAGCATCACTGTGCTGTCCCTGAAGCTGAAGCAACCAGAGGAGGGACCCATCAGAAATGCTTATTTCACAAACATTGAGATTTCAGGCATTGGAATTTGCACATTTTAGACATTGGAATATGCTGTTCAGGGAAGTAGGGGATTCATCCTTGGGAACATTCAAAAGGCATGGATGTGAGACTTGGGGCTATGGTTCAGTGGAGAACACAGCTGTGGTGGATTAATTGGTGGACTCAATGATAACAGGGGCTTTTTCCCACTTAAATGATTCAAGGATTCTATGATTGCAGAAAGGTCAAACCGCTTTGGAAATGAGTGGTGCATCTTGTACATGTTAGGCTCAAAGCTTAATGTGAAAATCTTGTAAGTTCTGTTGTAATTACATAAAGCTATCTGAAGAGATCTGAAATTATAATAAGTCAAATGGGTGCTAAGTTGAAAATTGGGATATCTGTATTTCCTTGCATTTGGAGACATAAAAGTATTTTAAGGTAAAATGGGACATGAAATAACACTCATGTTAACATATTTCTCAGTTTATCATAAGACTGGCTTATTGTGCTGACTCTAGATTTTGTGGTCTTAAACAATTTATGAATAAGAGCAGAGGGCTAGGCACAAAACCTTCAGTAAATTATGAATAAATTGTTAGAATAGAATTTCTCTATCCTTCTGTTTGAAGTTCTGCTATTAGAATTTTACTCTATTGAATAATGTATCACTGAGGAAGGAAAAAAAAATTTTGTAAGAACTGGAGAGAGGACCAGGGATTTCCTTTAGAAAACAACTTAACACAACAGAATATAAGAGCCCTTACATGTTAATATTTAAGACAGAGCTTTATTGAAACAAATTTAATTTTCTCAATGACAATCTGCAGAACTGAATTCTTCCCAAATGAATGACACAGGCGCTTCTGTGGAAATAACTAATTGGAACACAATTATTCATGGTGGTACTGAAAGTGATGCAGAAACTGTCACTTCAAGTTTGTAAACTGCCAATCTACATGAAGTCTTTTAAAAATTGCAATAAAAAAATTAACATTTTTTATAATTAAGATTTTTGAATCATTGATGATCCGACCCTTGAAGAACATGGCTGCAGTAACAGTCCATTAAGAAAGGCAAGCTGTAGGAAGTAGGGTTTTTTCTACAGAAAAAAAAAAAAAAACATTTTCATCACATGAGCAGATTTTGCTGCATTGTCTAGCTGTGCAAAACCCCTAAAACAATCCTTTGGGTTTTTTCTGGGGAAAAAAAAAATCTTAGAAACAATTCTTTTTTATGAATTATTTAAAAAATGTTTCCCCAGATTTCAGAGACATTTACCATTCGTGTAAATTTTATTAGTGAAAAATGTTTTCTCAGCTTCATGTAGACTATTCCTGCGAGTTACCTCTCTGTGCATTCAGTTAGTTGCTTGGTTTTTTTTTCAGATTGAATTAAAGCCTTTTAAATTAGGCAGAGCTATAGTAAATTCCTTGGCCCCAAAGGATTAAAGTTTGATAATCTGTGTGAAATAGCATGTACTGTATTTAGGGTAAGCAAAGATAATCATACAAGGACAAATATAGTAGCCAAAAGCACAGATTCTTTCTTCAAGCTACCATGGTACAGCAAGATTAGACCTTCCAAATCATTGTGGAATTAGGATAGTTTCTGCTATGTGTCCAGACAGTTTGTGTTTTCAGATACTAGTACAGATCCATGTTTGTGATTTGGAACTTAAGGAACTCCTTAAGGAAGGAGAAAGGAGGAGAAGGATAAATTCCTTCCCTCTGTCAGTCACTGGTTAATTATGACATCTTTTGCAAAAAGCCTCGTGGCAAATTAACTTCCTGTGTCCCCCCCTTGACCTCCCAAATCCAGAACAGGACTGTCCACACCTCAACTTTTGAACACTAAAGCACCTTCTCCTCAGTTGTAATGTTGGCAAAGCTGTTGTGTGGGAAGTAGACTAGGTATTACACACACTGAACAGTCATTTTTTCTTCAAATGTATCAAGCCTTTTTTCATCTCTCCTTTAACCTACTCTTCACTTAAAAAAAAAAAATTGTTTAGAATCAAGTCCTACTTTAAAATATGAATGTTTTATAGAAAAACTTATTAGCAAACTGATACTGATTTTTAGCTACTGATTGTTAGCTACAGTTTTGAAGACCTTCCTAAACCCCTAATAACAAAACCACAACAAGACTAGAGGCAAGACTGCAGCATTTTTTCCCTAAATGAAAACTTTTTCATGATTACTGAATTGCTTTACTATTCACACTCCTGAATATACTCTGAATACTTAGTTATCTTGTACAACAAATAGTTACCCAACTGAAATCAATACAGGCCAGGAGTAGCAAAACGTACACTGTTAGAAACTCAAAAGCTAAAGGGTTTCTAGGTATGAGGTCCAAGTAAAAAAATATACCAGTTTTGGTAAGACTAATTAATTATCTGTTAATATAATCTATTAAGGGTTCTTTATGCACAAGATGTGCATAAGCACAAACTTATAACGAGTTTAAGCTGTTTGCATCAGTAAAGCAGCATTTAAGATACCATCATGAGTCCAAGAAAAGCAGAAAGAGACAGAGTCATTAACAAAAATATTCATAAGAATGAAAAATGTCAACAAAGAACAAATATTAGTAATGTGGGAGTTTAGCACATCAGGAATTCTAGAGACAAATCTTTAGCCACGACACTATGACAAATCCTGCATCAGCTGAAGGCCTGTTCAGATGTGGAGCCTCAATGGAGCTGTCAGTCCTAAGAGACTGGAATGTTTTAGAGCTGCCCTGACCTGTACATGGCCAGAACCACCTCGGACTGCAGCAGTTCTCCCAACACTTCTGCTTGGATGCTTCTGTCCCTTCCAAAATTCACCATGTCCCCCTGTTTTAAGGGGAGTTTTTCCACTCTCAAGTGAGTTTGGAAACATGAGTGGAAACCTTTTCACTCACAGAAATGCTTTCAGGAAACCACAGTGGCCATTTGAAAGTGGGCATTTTTTTTCCTGCTGTGATCACCTTGAGAAGTTTCTCAAGTACTCTTAAAACCCTGTTTTTCTAGGCATATATTTCCTCAGAAAAAGCATTATAACAGAGCATAGCTGAATGTCTATAGACATTCAGAAATGTGAAGCCTGCTCTTTCAATCAGACATTGCAGATGATGTTTTTCAGTCTTACAGTAATACCATCTATATTATGCAAATAAGTATTGTATTGAAAATAATCTGAACAGTACATGTTTTTGTGCTCAGCATGACTAAGTTATCAAAAAATGTAACTTCTCATATTAATTAAATATGCAAGACCATCTGAAATTTGACAGAACTCAATGAAAAAACTCAAATGGGTCTTGGCGGCCCTTAAAATCAAGTAAATCTTGTAAGATGTAACATTTGCTTGCAAGGAAAAAAGAAAATTTTAAATGAAAATGTGTTTAACATTTGAATTTTATAATGTCTTCTTATAAACCACTTCTGGAGATTATTGGTAAGCAACAGAAAATAAAGAAAAGTTTCTAGGGCTATCTCACCTCAGACAAGCACTGATTTGTTTTCTGAAGATTATGTACAATTCTTTTTGTCTAAAAGAAAACCAAATACATTAACAGATTTTTAAAACCTTGATTTTAGTTTCATGTTTCCACATTTAAATGTGTCCAATACCTCAAAAATTCTTTTTTAAATCACCACATAATATGTAATAATAGCTGGAGGTGTTACTGATATTTCTAGGCACTACTGAGAAACAGTGCCTTTGTTGACTATTTTATGCAAGTTATTTGTGTACTTGCTAGGAGAAAACAATTAAAAAAGTGAAAGGGACTAAGTAGTAAAATAGTGTTAAAGGCTACTATTATAGACTGTTGAAGTTTACCTTTGCTAATTAAAGTGCAGAAGAGATAAAATGACATGTGTCATCATGTCAAGTATTCCCAATGTGACAGTGAAATTGGCTAAACACCAGGATGTATTATCCCTTGAAAAATAACCTCTTGGTTATACTTGTTCTGAGACAAGGACTGAGGGATGGGCAAGCAGACACCATGTAAGAGTCTTTTTACAAGTCATAATATTTGCTCTACTGACATTGCTTCTTTTACCACCTCAGTTTTAGAGAGACTTCTCCATTTTAAACTACTGACTTTAGTGAGTTATGTCTTTGACTCCAGTAATAGTCCATATTTAATAAGTATTCCTGGAAAGTACTTATGTCTGTATTCAGGCCTATTCAGCTCTCCCTCTTATTACTAGTGTTCTGATCTTCCTCCCAATACATGATTTTTCTGCAAAAGCCATGCAACTAATAAGACAAACCTCCACATCCCACTGAAAAAAAGGGATTGGAGAAGTCATTCAAAACTTACTTTTATTTTAAGAGCTTGAAGTTTTGCAGTACCAACTATCAGTACTTTATCAGCACTTTTCTAAAACTTTATTTTGAAATGTGGCTGTGGACACCAGTACATCAGTATTGGCAATACTGCCTCCAGATTGAGGCAAAGGCCCATAACTCTACACACCACTGGGCTTTATTTCCCAGGCAGAATGCTCAGCTCTGTTAGGTACATGTTCTTGGCCCAGTTGAGTTGGAGGTTAGCTCTGCAGAACTTCAAGTATTCTATAAGAGCCTTAACTATTCTTATCTCTAATGATGCTACCACCATATGCCACAAGCTCCTAATTGATAATAACACCAGTAGCAGTAACATTCAGATTTCACACTAATGATTTTTTTAAATAGATTCCTCTTATAATTCTTGCTAAGAAGGGTTACATATTGAATTTTTGTAACACTTCAGTTGTCTAGATATTTTGTAATCTATCTAGAGAACATTTTTCTATTGTCTTGCTTAGCTCTCATTTGAAACAACTTGGCTGCAACTTCATTCCTACTTGAGACAGTCATCACACCAGCATCAGAGAAGCTCAGAATTATGCAAAAGGGAAAAATTATCCTCATCCTCAACAGAGAAGAGCAAGGATATTTAATTACACTCAAGTGCTAAATTTGGGGGAGGGACTGTTTTGGGTAGTTTTGTTTGTAAATTTTTGTTTAATCTAGTAATGAACAGTAATTTACTTCCTCCTGAAAACCCCAAAGCTATCCATCTATAAAACCAGAAATTATTTGATGTCCCCTGTAAATGGAAAAAATTCTATAAAAATAGTTTAGCTGATATTAGGTGAAATTACTCTGAAGGTCAAACACAATTAAAAAAAATATTAATTTTCTAGAAAGTAAGTTAAATAAACATTTCACAATATTTTCAAAACCTTATGAACAAAATATAATCCAACTTAATCTTTAGAAAGCCTTGAATCCAGCCCTCTAAAACTGAAATTTTCTAAACTCTGTCTATCCAAATTTACCTGCTTATATGATTAAGGAGAGTCATATAAATTCTGTGGCTTTAAAATATCTAGTCCTGAAATCTTCAAAATAAATCCACATTATATGGATATTAAATAGCTGCTTAGGGCTCCTATTCATAGGTAAAAACACCTGAACACCTGACTTCCAAGAACATACAGGATTACTTTGTAGTCTGAAATTATGAGGAGATAAACATAATTAGTAAATGCTCACAGAGCAGACTCAATTATGCTAATATTACAGACAAGACATCCTGCCCAGAACAGTACATATTAAAATATCTCAGGTGATGTTGAACTTTGTTGTTGTATAGTCTATTTAACATTTGTTCTGTTTATATTTGTGCACGACTTTTTAAAATAGTAACTTTTTTTTATGTTGCTGATTTAGTGAAATAATCTTTAATAATTTACTGAGGCACTATTTTTCTGCACCAACATATTGTGTTGGTCTTTTAAATTTTTAATTGACATCAATTTGAAAACAACTGATTTCTATTTAATATATACTGAAGTTACATGTCCTTTTCACTTTGTGTGGTTTTGTGTTATTTATCAGAAATTTAGGAGCAATTTATCAATAAGAAAAAATATATTCCCTCCTATTTTCTCCACCACTTACTAAATTTCAGATGACTGTCTCATGAAAATCACGTTTTTAAAGTTGTGTGAGGGTTAGCTGAAGAGGGTCAAGTTCAGGATGGGACCATGACCGTGGGGCAGGATCTCCACATACACGGGTAGGAAGGAAGGACAGCTGGTGAGGAGGGTCTGCTCCTGCAGCCAGGGCTAGAACTGTGCTGCACCCCAGAACACAGCAAGTTCCCCCACGCTGAGCTCCTGACTGCCTGTGTCCCCATCAGCTAATGCCAAGTCACTTCATCTCTCCTGCCGTTCCCCCACGACGGTGACAGGCACGTAAGCACATCCTGAGCGCAAGAGGAGGGAGAGCAGATGGATGCAAACAGGGGAGCGCACAGAAACTGTGGGACCATATTGGCTGGAGTCTCAACACATCACCAGCCCAACTGTTGGCAGCATCCCTGCAGGCATCCGAGCAAAGGGGAGGGAAGGGAAGGAGGGATTTGAAGGCATTCATAAAGCAGCCCAAAAAACACCTACAAACATCTCTTCTCAAGCACGAGGGACCGTGCACAACAGAGGAGGGCTTGCTGAAATACGTTGTGGGATGCTGGCTTCAGGAGTCACCTGGGAGCAAGAGTGATGCATTTGACACCAAATGGGAAATAAATAGGGAGGAGTTATATTATGAAGGGCCTTGAAATTTAGCAATTTAACATCTGATGCAGCACAGGGAAAGTGGTATTGTCAAAATGACTGGCTAGCAGAATGTTTTTTGAAGCTACAGTGTTTATGCAAATCAACATAGAAATGACAATTGGGTAACATTATTAAAACAGAAGGTTTTGATTTTTTTTCCTGTATTCAAATTAATTTCAAACCCCCTGGATTTTTCATAAAAGAGAAGCATTGAAATATAAACAAAAATAAGGTCATCTAATGAAAGAAACAATTGGCATGATTTGACCAGTTACATCTCACTGCATAATACCACCATTAATTTTAGCAACATTACCAGTGGAAAAGGCTGAAATTGCCATTTCCAACAGAAAGAATATTTTGGAAGACAACCAAACTTGTGATGGATGTAGGCAGGCACAAATCCATTTAAGTCAGTGGTGCAGCACTTGTGTCTGTCAACTGTAATAGTCTCCCTTGGTATTTCATGAAGTTTATGACAAACAAATTACAATATGGGAAGAAAGCAGAACTTGCTATGTATGTACCATACTGAGATACAGATATGGCACAAGGGTTACTTATCAAAACATGCCTGTTCTGCTCCATACAACTTCAGTCAGAAAAGAGCTCACGGAAAAAGCTATACTGAGATAATACAGGCATAAAATACAAAGGTTTTGAAAAATTTAAGTGCTAAAGAACACTTTAAACAACAGATTATTTCACCCTAAACTTAAAGTGCCACTCATAGCACTAATTTTAACCCTCAGTTATCTCAGACTAAGTATTTGCAATTCTGATACCTACAAGAAAGGTTAGATTAGTCTCTCAAAGACTATTAAGTGATAATTACATGGCTTTACAAATTAGATTTGTCCTCATTAGTATCTAAAACGGTCTTAAGATTTTTTTCCATCTACCTTCAGTAACTTACCTTCAATTTAATGTATCTAATTGCTATATAAGAAAAAAATTATTCTTTCGTTATACAAAATATTTCTGTATATTGAGTAAGCTGTTCTGAAACATCATGTAATACAAAGAAGCTAAATTACTCAACCTTTTCCACCTGAACACAGGAGAAAAAAAAAACAAATTGTCATAATTTTTTTTCATTTTCTACAGAGTATAATTACCAGTAAGATTGGCTTGGCTTCCCGAACACTTTAATGGATGACCTCAACTTTTCATTTTCAGATCTTTTGCAAGATAGATACATTCAGCATTGACAGGTTGTTTTTTCTTCTTGATTTTCCAGAAGTCAAAGCAAGCAAAGTTTAATTTTAGAGGGTAAAAAGATTCCTAATGGAAATATATTTTGCTCCTCCAGTGAATTTTTCCCCATCACACCACAGAAGATGGCAATTTTTATCCCTCTTGAAGATTTTAATCCTATTTGCTACAGCATAACACTAAAAAAGTGTATGAAAGCCTCATGAGACACACGGTGTCATTTTTTGTTGATAAGTCATGAAGGATTCAAAATGGTTTATAATCTATTCCTTGACTAAAGGGGAGGAGTCACAGCTCTACAGAATAAGATGAGTCAGGAACTGCCTCCTAGAAAGTAGTTACAGGATTTCCTTTGAAAAACCTCAGAGCTCCCATCTCACATTAAAAGTCTTTCTATACCTATTCCAACAAACAGGCTTTGGTTTCCACAGTGCTGACAAAGAAAAAACCCAAGCCAGTAAATTATTTTATTTTTGCTTTCACACTGAAATATTTGTAACACAGAAACTGCAACTTTGTGATCAATATTGATAGAAAAAGATAGAAAAAAGGAAGACAACAAAAATTTGTCCATTACAGTAATGTACTACTGAATGTGTTTGAAGAAATACTCATAAGGTTGTAATGTAATACTTTAGGAGGTTAAAAATCTGAATGACTTTATATAATTTTTCACTGAAGAATAACTTTTTTTTGAAGATGTTACTTCAAGGTGCCTGAACAGCACAGAGATTCCAAATCAGCTGAGAAGCTCAATTCCAATTTCAAGGGACAGTTTACTCACCTGTGCTCAATACATATTAAGGTTTCATTCATCCTCAAACCCCAGCCCTTGCTACAAAATAGTCTATGATACATATATTTTTAAATAAATACATTAAAACTTAATATTAGTTGAATTTAGCAACAAGAATGAGGACAAAGCTCATATAGCATTAACTAAAGTAAAATATTTAATACACCATATTTATGCTAATATCCAGCTTCTAGGACTTAATGACTGTCAGGTAGCTTAATATATTTCAGCTCTGGTACAGCATCATAGGGACTGTAAAGCACCAGTAGAGCTGAAGAAACAGATAATCTGTTTACTGCTTTCTAGCACTCCCACGGGCATGGAGGTTGATGTACAAATGTATTCAGTTCCAAAGATCTATCAGATCAGGTGATTAGGCAAAATTCTGAAGCAAGCAGAAGTACTGTTACACTTAGAAACAAACAAATGTTAAAATTTGAGACCAAGAGAAATTAGAAGCCCCTGGCAGATGTAATTGCAGTAAGAATTTATAAACTTTGGATGCACCTTACTGATATAGGTTGTATTTCATTATAATCACAGTAAGTGTACTTTCAAAGTGCTCTTAATAGTGTTATTTCTGTATTAAAGCATGCCTTTGCAAGAGAATAGCTAACATTTTAGTCCAGTATAAAGTGTGCAAGAGCATAAGTTTGATACCTAGTTTTCATGTTAATACAGTAAACACTGGCAAGAAAGTGGTATAAATTATTATTATTTCAAATAATTATTTTCTGTGGTTTAGCATAATTCAAAACCTCTTCTCTGATATTTAACACAAATAAAAAATATTATCTGGAATTTAATTAAATAAAAATTTGGTTGTGAAAACAGCTAGAAAAAAACACCAGCATCCTACCTTTTAAAATAAACACAAAATTATATTGCGAGAGCATGCATTGGAAAACTGGTATAGAAAGTAATATAGAGTTTGGAAATAGCAGAGCATGTATGAACCATAGAATCTCATCACCCCACTCTGCTTTGTGATTGAGACTGGGCATGCCTATAGTCATCCCTCAAAAGCAGTATTCCCAAGGGTCTACCTGAATGAATGTATCAGGCACGCAGTATTTATGCTCCATATTACCTAATGCATGCAAGGAAATGGATTCCTACCTCATTTCAAACAAACTTTTCCACAACCTTATCCAGCTTTTTTTTCCACATTATTTCACTCTTGAAGGCTCCCTAGATAATGAGACTCTCAATTAAAAAGGACTAAGACAAATCTGACCTCTGAAGTTTTAGCAGAAGTCTGAGTCTTTCCACTCTAAGAAGTAACACACTTCTAAGAAGTTAGGACACTTCAGCACCATAAGTGCCTCCAGACCAAGTCTCTGTTTCAATATACTGGCAACCATGTGGAACTGAGGAAAAAATGGATACCAAAGGATCAAAGCTGTTCTGGCATACCTTTCCCTCCTTGTGGAAGAGATCACATGAAAGCCTTCCAGCAGATTTTCTCTCCCTGATCATTCAGCCCCTTGTTGCCCTCCAGGAGGGCATAACATTTTTTTACAGTGCAACTCTTAATTTCTCTCAATGTTGTGTAAAAATCCCCCAGGACATACCTCTGGTAGCAGATACATTTCCATGGTCTGTGGCATGAATTCTACCTGTTGTCAGCAGCTGCCAAACTGGCAGGACCCATTTAGGAAAGACAGCTTAGATGTTTTTACACTCTGGTTCTCAGTGACTATCAAAATTGAGCTCAACCCAGGTTTTTAGTTCTCCAGTAAGTTGATGCATTTAAAATAATTTTTAAACTGGCCATGCTTTCTACAAGCAAGTTCTCTAAATATGGAAAGCTGGAGATTTTATACAAAGCAATGCATGACAATTATTTGAGGGAAGTGAGCACAGCACAAGAGACCACTGAAAATACAGTGTAAAAAAAA
>VZRH01006234.1:195538-215558 GCA_013397555.1 Urocynchramus pylzowi
AAAAAAAAAAAAAAAGCATATTCTTTGATCATATAAGGCTAAATCATTAAATGTGGTGAAACTCTTCTGAGCTTTGATAGAACCTGTATATGATACATATGTATGCATACAAAGATTTGTTACCTGTGTCACAATAGTGTTCTTTCTCCCCAAATCCCTTCTCTTCCCAAACTGGTTCTAGCAGACCCTTGTGGGGGAAAAAAACCAAACCAAAGCAACAAGCCAGAAACCGAAAAAAACCCCTATTTGTGTTTGCATATTTCTGCTGTTGTCTTCAGCTTGAAAAAAACCAAAACTCTTCCTCCAGTTAAGGGAACTTCCGAGCCATATGACCAGTTCTGTGGCATCTGGGCACCTCAGCCCGTCTGTTCATGCATATGGGTGTAGTACAGTGACAGCTTTACTGCACATTAGTCAAGCATCATGTAGCACGTTTCTTGACAGAGGCAAAAGCAGTTTATGACTTGAAGCAAATAATTTTATCCCAGGGGCTTCTAAGAGCCAGGCAAAAGGCCAGGGCTTAGGTCAACAGCTTGGGAGTTTGGCAAATATTTCCTATCGTTATTCCTTTGCAAGGATCTGTCACCCGATTGTGTTGAAGAATGTGACCTTTTGTTATGGGAGAGAAGACACTTAGAGACAACAAATATGTGAGCATGAGCATGGGTTATTCAAGGACAGAATCATAGAGCTTCTGAGGCTGGAAGTGACTTCTTAAGATCGTCATGTCCACACCACCCTCTGTTCATTCAGGGACAACTACAGTTGCCAGGTTCATGTCCAGAGGGTTTATGTGTATCTCCAAAGATGGAGACTCCACAAAGTTTCTGGGCAACTTACCTGGGCAGTCCATCACTTTCCACTAAAGTCCCTGTGGAAACAGGGTTACCAGGAAAAGGAAACTTTACCTCAGTGTAAATTCATGTCTACAGACTGACACAGGCAGCAGGGTAAGCAGCCTTTATGAAGTCAGCAAGGCACAAAATTCCCATCAACTGAAGGTAAGGGCTATGCCATGCAGTAACATAGACATTTAACTGCCCTGAAATTATGCATTGGAAATATGAAATTGTGCCCTGAAAACATGATGCAGAGACCCCCAAGCTAGCATTAAGCAAGTTATCCCTCAGGACAGCACCACCTTGCTGTTTTCCTGCAGGGAAAACATGCACACATATTCAACACAACTAGATAATGCTCTTTGAAGTTGCCTGTAGAGAGAATTGCTTTAGTATCACAGAAATGATACAATAAAGCATCAGTATTCATGACTTTGATTTTTCTGGACATTTTAAAGGGTAGTAAATTTAAAAAAATTAAGCACCTTAGAGATTGACTGATAAATACTTACTGTATTAGATTCCACAGTGTATTAGAAGACTGTATAATTAATACAAGATAGAAGAAAACAACCACAGAAAAACAAATTCCAGCACGTAGACAAGTAACTCAGATTTTGCAGTAAGAAACTCCATATCTATTCAACTGCCTATTCACTGACAGGAATATTTTATATTCCACTACAATTATCCATCAAGTACAGGAACAATAAAAATATTTTACAAATTCTTTGTTCTTCTAAGTTAAGCATTTCTTAGAGAAATAAAAAATCCTGCCAGTTGCACTCTAAAGGTCATGCCAGCTATAAAGTCTAATAAAAAATTTCCAGATGGCAGCAGCCAATTTCCAATAAGATTTAATTTGGTTAATTGACTGTCTTATTTACTAATTTATAGCAGTTTGCAGTTCATTTAAATTAACCTCATTTTCTGTCATGACTTAAGCAAGGTTAAACAACCTGGGATTTTTTTTAAATTGTATGTAGAAATGACAGGGTCTACTATATAGTGATATACTAATATAGCCATAAGAGGCCCTTTTTTTTTTTTTTTTTTGTTTTGTTTTGTTTTGTTTTTTGTTTGTTTGGTTGGTTTGTTTGGTTTGTTTTTAGAGAAAAAAATATAAGAAATATTGGCTACATCAAATTAATGGCAGAAGTATTTAAACACAGAACATTCTTGTTGTAATTACTTTAATCTTTAAAAAAACCCCAAGCAAAAAACCTCTGGGTGAGAAGGGAAAATAAATGAACCAGCTAATGGGAATAAGGAACTGACCTTATCTAAGAGGGGTTGTACAGAAAAAAAATTCTCTAATGGACATGGTCATCAGTACTTCAACTGTAGCACCAAGTCCTCCCACCCCAATTCTGCAAAAGATTAATCCACAAAATCAGCTTAAAAGCCTAATTTTTCTACCATTTTTCCACACTCACTAGAAGGATAAAAGAAATTTCCTTTTCAACCCAAACCCTGATGACAATTATCTAGTTCTCAAAAGAAGTAAAGTAAAAGGTAGTACTAGGTTGCAATAAGATATTTGTGGACTTCTGGTTGCTTATCAGTTTCATCTGGGACAGTGCTTGGTTTAACCCTGAATTACCTTAGTAATGGAAAAAAGTTCCCTGTGGAGAAAGAAGCTGGCCCCTGAAGGTATATAAAACTTTTGGATTCCTACAGACTCTTTTGATTGAACATTTTGTCTGAAAACTGAAACTTCCTTCTGTGGAAAAAATTGCAGGCCTTCGTGAGATGCCTCGTCTTCCTTTCTTGGAAAAGCCGGAGAGGCAGCCTGAGAAGCCTGCAGAGATGGGGCTGGATGCATGTCAGCTCCTGCACCCCAGCACTCTCCCACTCACACTTGTGGTGCTGATCAAAAGTTATGGAGCACATGGGAGAGAAGTGGCTGGAGTATTTTCCAATTCCACAAAGTCAGAAGAATAAGCTTCTGTCGGTGCTCACCTTGCATTCATCGGTGCTCAGTGACAATGTCCTTGCTTGCAAGGCATTTTGATTTCAGAAACAATTTTGGGGTTTGGTTTAGTTTTGACACTGGATTTTAGGTTTCTCCTTTGCCTTTTCCAATTCTCTAGAGGAGGAAGTATTTTTTTTGGTTCTAGTAGAGAAACCTACAAGTATGAAACAAGATAAGTGGAAGAATTTGAAGCTTGAAGAAAAAAGCTCTACAAACTGCAAACTCTTTGCTTTTAAGTCCCTGACAATGACAACTCTCAGAAATATCTATTTTATAAAAAATCACATTCTCCCATCTATCACATAAAACTTCATTTAAAAAAATATTAAAAATCTAATACACCTATAAACAGCACAGCTGGCTTCATTTTTAATGAAGCTTGATATATCTCCACACTAGGGGGCTGTTTCAGACATAAGGGTTTTTGTGAAATGTTGGCAAGAAACACACATAAACGGTGAAAATATTGTGCAAGATGACTTATTGGAAGGTCAAGGATTGCTGTGACTGTGCTCTGCTCACTACAGTTCTCAAGTTTTCCTGACTTTCATCACAATTTTTACCCTTAAAAGCCAATCTTCCCCCAAAATCAAATCTAAAATCACCACAGACTGTGCATCAACATAAAGCAGGAGAGACTATGTTCACATGGCCCCTGTAAAATCAGAGGGCTTTAAGTGCAGGTATGACAAGATTGCTAAACTCATTTGTACCTGACATTGCAGAAGTACCTGGTACTCACAAACAGCAAAACTGGCTTGGTTGTTGAATATCCTTTGCCTTCACCACCTGATAAGTTTCTTAAATGCATTGATAATTTCAAAAGTTAATGATTTACTTATTCTGTGCAGTGGGAAATCTTTTGTAGGTGCCTGAGCTAGGATGTCTTACTTAAGAAATGTTTTTAATGGGCAATTAGCAAAACAATTTCCTGCACAGAATTTGATAGACTATTTTTTTCTCCAACTTCTTCTTGTTCTCAACTAATGTCCTATTACTGAGAAATAAGAAGCTCTAATTTCCAAACTACCACTCAGAAATGCCTCTGTCGTGAGTTAATGCACAACCAGAGAGGAAAAAGGGGCTCTCACCAAAGAGGGCTCCTTCGAATTCATCCTGTCTGAAGTGAACATTCCCCAGCTTTTGAATGAAACTTGACAATATAGTGAAAACACCAAGGAAATATATTAAGAAAAAGTAGCACTTTTAGAGTAAATGTCATGCAGCTCTGCCTGAAACACATGCTCAGTACCATCTGTTGTGTACAACCTGTGTGTCTCAGCTGCTCTCTGAGCACATTACTGTTCCTTGGGGCATCACTGGGTGTTTTCTCACTCAGAAAATGCTGGATGTAGAATTGGCTTGGTGGTACATTGAGATAATTCAGGGTCTAACACATTCATCTGATGAACTTGAAAATAATGTCTGCTTTGGAAACAAAAGAAAATTGATTCAGCACCCCACTAGGTATATTTTGCACATAAAGGTAGTTTTAACTAGGCTCAGATTTCAGCCTGTGAGAAACTGGCACAGTAAGGCAGACAAGGCAGTGATTTTCTGTTCTCATTTTGCTTCCATTATTGCCAATAACAAGAGAGTAGAAGAAGCACAGCACTTCAGCAGATGATACAACTGAAGGTGTCTTTAGGAAAATTGTGCAGTAAGGAAAAGAGTATCTCTTGACTGTTAAATTGCATTCTTAAATGACCCCACTAGTTCAACTGCTAAAATATATGGTCTAAAATATGTATTCTCAGGCAAAGTGATGCAGAATTAAGAAGTGCTTTTTAGTAAAAATTCTCCCTCTATTTCCTCCTGGCTTATACTTATCAGTCTTTTAAACTTTTAGGTTGGAAATTTTCCTCTTGTCTTAAACAGAACAAATACACAGATTTCAGTATTCAGCTTCCATTTCCTTGAATTCCAGTGGCAATTTTCCTTCTAAGAAATACAAGAATGTATTCTGTAAAACTGTCAGAATGTATTTGGAAAATACAGTGACTTCAATTTCAAATTAGTAATCAGAAAGTAAACATCAGAAATGTCTAAAGTTTATGGTAATTACATGTATATGTATAGTGTTTACTATTATTAAAAAGGTGTGAATGGGTATCCACTTGGACACCTGAAAATGGAACATCCACAACAGTTTGAGCAGTACTCTGTTACATTTTCTTCACTGTTTTCTAACCTATAAATTTAAACCCTACAATATGTTATTTTGCCTCAATATGTCTGGATTTTTTTCCGACTATTTGCAGTGGTAAATTTTCCTGTTTTTTAATTTTTACTCCATCTCTGTCAGTCATGGTTGTTTGGATCAGTATGAGCTGCAATCATATTACTTAAATATTTATAGTTTAATATGGGAAAACACATCTATAAAAATTAAAAACTCTGCCAATAGGCAACTAGTTCTCTGAAAGTTGTAACAAAATACTCCAAAGTCTTCTCATATTGTTAACAGTAATTTCTCTGTTGGCTTGCTTAGCTTTCATCTCTTCTATTTCTATGTGCACAGTCTCTTCATATTGTCAGTATCTTCTTCACCTCATTTGTTTTCATATCCTACCTTACCTGTGCTCAGGTTAGGACCTCCTCAGGTCCTAATTTCTTGACAAATGTTCCTGCTTCCATTCAGTCATAACACCTTACTTTCCCCTTAAGCCAAGATATGGAATTATAGGTTCTCCCCAAATATCCACCATTCCTCATTTGCTTATATCCTCTATTTCATTTTCTAGACTCATACAAATTCAGTGAGTGAATACTTGACACGAGTATTTATATTCAACATCTACTGCTGTCTCAGAAAAGCTTGCCAATAACAATGACTCCATGAACTATCTTCAGGCTCCTCTCAGTATCTTTTTTTTTTTCTTTACTTCTTTTTATTTATTTTATTTTTACCTGTGTCAAATCATAAACTTGAGGGAAATTGTCCCACAGAGTAATAACTGTAAGTGAATTATTTGCCTACCATCTTCCTATGTTTCCCATCTTTCCTATGGAAAACAGCGAAAAATTACAACTACACTTGTATCAGAAATTAACACTTTAAGCCAAGAGTCAAACATTGGAGTTTTTTGTCTTCAACATTAGCTACTTGTGATAATTTTAATAGAAGTATATTACAGAGATAGATCCATTAAAAATGTTATGGAATGCCCTGAATCCTATCTTGAGAAGGGTTGATCTGATTAGGTCGGTTAAAGGACTTATTACACCTCTTCAAACCAAGCACTATTTAATTTTTTTAAGAACAATTAAATCTGGAATACTTTTTATTTGCTGTCTTAACTCAGACTCCTTATTTATTTTTACAGTACAAACCTTTGGCATTATCTTGACCATAAACTTCCCTCTCAGATCTTTAGTATACTGGTCAAAATCTTTTTGACATACCTTCCTACTACAGGGATTTATCTCCAATCCACAAAATAATGATTTCACGTCTATTTTTGGTATGTTGTCATTTTTTTTGGCATTCTGAACCACCAGTTCTTCCTTGTCCATTAAGTTATGCTAATATTGTCTTGACCCCCTATATGATTGTTACGACTCAGGATGACAAAGGTTCATGAAAAGTCTTGTGGTTCATTTAATTCTAAGACAAGTTTTGCCTCTTTTCACATTTCTGCTATATTTGGTCTTCTGTGACTTAACGCAAAGCATATCAATTCTGATAGTAATTTTACACTGACTTTCATTATTTTAAGATTCAGTGTCAGTCTTTTTCATCATTATAAAATAATTATGCATAGAGAAGGAGGCAAAAACAATGCTGGGAATCAAATTACAATCTGGATCTTCTTTTTGCATCTTCAGAATGAGAATATACTGAATGCTCTGAATATATAACTTGACTGAAATGCATATGTTACATGTAAGTGGGAATGCAACTTTCAAATGTCAGTGCACATCCAGGATGTTTATTTCTACATAAACAGAATCAGAACATATGGCCAACCAAAAACAGTATACCAGCATGCACATTTTACTCTTGAGAACACATCATGCAGAGAATGTGCAATCACAAGTAGATATTGATTCTTGTCCTTATTCAGCTTTCTAGGTACAAAAAGAATAGGATCCTTCTTAGAGAAACAGCAATATTGTTGATTTGAGTGTCAAACTACTAAGTCTTGAAATACTTACATTCTACTGTGATTGTGCTCAAAATAGATAAAATGTTAAGTGCTAAGAAAAAAGTTTACTTTTCTCCACGGCTCCTCTAATTTGACTTCCATCCCTTAAGCTACTTAAGAATAAAGCTATGCCTTCTTAAACTTCTTAGAAGAGAGAAAAAATATGAGTATTGCACATCACCAGCATAGCTTTTTCAGTTAAAGGCAAAAGTCTAAGAGCAATAAGAACATTATTCCCATCACCTGAAAGACAAAATTTTACTAGTTAAAACAGTAAACTTTATCTGAAACAATTAAAATATTTAGTTCTGTAAGAAGTTAGAGAAAAAAACAAACAAACAACAATCCACCCCCCAAGTGATCATTCTACAAAAATAATTGTTCACTCACATTCAAAATTAGGCCAGTAGTCTTAAAAATGAGTAATTAGTGCACACAAAAGATGGTAATGAGCAGAATATGATGTATATGCAATTAGTGTGCTAAGAATAAGAAAGCAAGTAAAATTATATTTCATAATTTTCAGATTCTATTGGGAAAAAAATAGTTTGCAAGCGGTCATAGAAATTACTACATTGTCAGTAGACTACTTAAAATATAAACCTCATTCTTATGGTATTTTATTTATGAGTCTCCCAAGCAAAATAAAGAAGAATGGACTCCTAGTTTTTTATGGCAATGTGTGGGAAAAGCAGCAATGTTAAAAAGACTGCTTAGTTTCTGTATCTGAAAATTCCTTTTCCAGCCCTTATTTGTGCCTGTCAGAAATGAGCTCTCTTGGCTGGCAGTTCGATGGATTACTAGTCCATCTGGTTGGAAACCCTGAGGAGGAGCTACATTTTTGCAGATAAAACAGGCAGGACTGCAGTAATGTTAATAGATGCAGGCAAAATGATATAGTGAACTTTCATTTTTAAAGAATGAGCTATGAAATTAAGGTATAGAAAGTAGATCACAGAAGGAAAAAAAAGAAGACTAAATTCTATTTAAAGTCTATTTGAGGATGTCTAGTACAACTTATATATAAATTAGAATACAAAGAAAACCATTGTCACAGTATTTTAAGAGAGTACATCTGTGAAATAACAATATGGTCATAAGCAGTAACCCAAACACTACTATCTGGTTGTTTCTATGACCCTATTGAAAGGTGAGTGCTAATATATCCAGAATAATGTATATCTTTATTTTCATCTGTTTAGTGATACAGAATTACTGACTAGGTTTTGGTGTTGTATAGCATGCTGTTATCAGTTTCACTGAATATTGTATCCAGAAGAAAAACTTTGTGGGAGCACAATATAGGCATATCAAATAACTTTTAAATACTCCATAAATCATCTTTCATTGCTACACTTACAAAATTTGAGATTGTGTATGTGTCTTCCTGATAGGATTCACAATTCTAGGTTCTGGAACAGAAATTTTCTTTCTCTCAGTGTATTGCTGTAACACTTCGGTCTAAAACCATAAGAAATAGAGCAAGAGAGAGGACACAGGGATTGTTTAAGATTTTTCAGAAGGATATTGTGTAATATACATGTTATGTATGTAATTTTCCTGCAGGGATAAATGTTCAGTTTTACAGTTCTTACTAACTTCAACCAAAATATCAGGATCACAGCACTATGCAGGGTTGGGATCACACAGTCATTCTGAACTGAGAGAAAAATTTTCAGTTACATGATTTAAGTTTCTAAGATTTTAGCAGCATAGCAGCAGGAAGTTTGAAATTTTCAGAGTTGAAATTTCAATACTTCCTTTTTCCTGTTTTTTATCTTTGCTTCATAAAGCACTAAATGCACGTGCTACTAAAATCAGTATTTAGTTATTTGTGAATCCACTGTGTTTTCCTACAACACAGTTCCAAAGAAGTACAAATGTGCCCCATCTGGAGTCTGCCAACCTCCTAAAATTAAAAAGTTCCCAAAGAGTGGAGCACTGCCATGAGGCTTAATTTTGTGATGTCTTCTGACAGAATATTTATCTTAAAATTTGTAGCATAGAGATCTGAAAATTACTGGAATCTTTTGTTTTCAGTTTGAATGGATTAATGTCGGAAGTTTATGGTTAAAGTTTGTAGCAAAATACATGTTACAAACTCACATCAAGTGACCAATCAATTCATTACATACCCATTTAAAAAAAATAATGAGTTTGGAAGGTTAATGTTTTACTTTATTTTAAAAAACACAGGTTCAGGAATTTTACTATAATTGGAGGAATGCTACAGCAGATTCTTGTGATTCATTAAAACTCATATATTTCACCTTTCAGTCTGCAACTGTGCTCTGTAATCTGCTGAGGTCCTCAAAATCAGTGTTCAGAAACAGAATAATTATTGCTACTGCTTATTTAACTGCATTCATTTGAGGAGCATATTCAAATATTTATGCTCCTTAAAGCTTGTTAAAATAGAGTTATTGGTACAGAAATTAAAATGGCATTTATAATTTTTATCTCTCCTATAGTTATAGCAGAAACCTGTAAAATCTTCATAGCATTGCTATTTGCTTAAAAAATGAATCTGGGTTCAAGAAGCTGAATGCTTCAAGAGATGTTAGACTTAGAAAATAATTACCTGCACTCATCAACTCCTGTAGGGATTTTCTAAAACCTATGTCCATAGATTTAAGTCAGGTCTTCATGGGGAGGAACTGTGCCCATTAATCAGAATGTATTTTAAAAATGAAATGAGCTTTGGAATTGTATCTATGTTCCTTGGAAGGAAGCTCTCAGCCTCAGGAAATAAATTCTGTTATGGTATTAAAAAATCATTTTCAGTGTTTTCATCAAAAATAAGGAAAAGTCTCCAGTGCCTTTTTTTTTGTTCTTAAAACCCTTGTGGAGATGTAAAAGGTGGAGAGAAATTTCACTTCAAGGAAACCAAGACTAAGAGAATTAAACCAAATTGGGGGTTTTCCCCATTTTAGTTGACAGTGAATATTTGTGAATGTATCAAGATTTCAGATTTGTAGCAACATAGACTGGTATCTAGTAAGTTTAAAGCAGATATGCTTTCCATTTAATGGCTCCTAAATTAGAAATGAGATCCTGAGAACTTACTTTCACCTAGCTATCATGTTATTATATTGTTGTGGTTTGATTCACAGACCTGCTGGCTGCTGAGGTACTATTCTGCTTTCAGCATTATTCAATTCTCTCCCATAATCTTTCAAGCTTCAGAATTTTTTTCCACCACTTAGAGATTCCTATTATGGTGTTACTATAAATAAGGAAATTGCCTAAAATAACAAGGAAGACCTCCCAGTCCAATTTTGTTATATAGCACTGGATTTTTCTAGAAAAAAAAAAAAAAAAAAGAATAAAATTGTATGAGTGGGAAAAAAAAATGTTTATTACTATTTTTCACAATGAGATATATTTGGGGTTTTTTTCCAGGATATTTTTTTCCTTTTCCAAAAGTTATTGATAAAAATTAAATATATCTATTCAATATAGATATATATTAGCAGGACTGGGCTTGATGAGCTGAATACAAAAATTTAGAAAACACAGTTGGAATATCTACACCTAGAACTTAAATCAGTCAATAACGTTAAGTCCATCAATGCCAAATAAATTATTTTCTCCATGTTCTGTAACACATGGCTTCCTTTTTTTTCTGTGCAAACATCCTTTAACGAAGAATATTGAAACCAAAGGGATTTTCTGGGTGATAGAATACCGTATGCTGGGCTGTCACCAGCAGCCAGTGATCCTTTCTGTAACATGTTCAGACTCCTCATAACTCGCTTGAGGAAATTTATCCAAAACACGATGGCAATAATTTCCAGGAAAGTCCTTCCAATGCCTCTCTGAAATGAATATATTTTTAAATGTGCCAGCACTGCTGTTAATGATCTTTTCAATTCCTTAATGTATATGCAGAGAACAGGATCAGATTGCTCTTAGGTTAAAATGCTCGAGATAATTCTGCTGTATATTTGCACTTTTTTGAATACCTACAGTATAGACTTGAGTTTCTGGAAATGTCAACATTACAGTACTACCAATTCTTTATGTACAAGAGAAATAATGTCCTTATAGAGGTCAACGTAATGTTTTCTCTTTTTCATATTTGGATAGTTGTGGTAAAATCAGATGCTGATAAAGTTAACTCCTGGTCTTCACTGTGGAATCCTTGGGGACAGGCTACTGTCATGTACGGTTACATTTTGAACACAAAGGAAGGCAGAAGATACTTGGATTGAGCTTATGACTTGTGATCAAATAATGAACACAGGTCTTTTAAAACAGGTGTGCAACCAAGATCATAGAAAAAAAATAAAATAAAAAGGAAAAAAAAATTAAAGACAAGACAATAGAATATTTGGAGGTTTTGCTACAGAGATTTATCCAAATTCTTTTAATCCAGTGCTAAAGGACATCCAGTTTTTCCTGAGTTCCCTGAATTTTTATAGTACATCCTATTTTTCAGCAAATGAATCCCTCTAACATAATTCTTTTTTTCCTCATTTACAGTTACAATAATTACATTGTAAAGAAGTTCAGAGAACAACAGCAATTCCTTTTTCTAAGAAACCAAAGTAGATTCTTCAAAATACCTCCATTTCATTCCATTGGAGTTTGGCACTACAGAGTTTCAAACCCAGCACTTAGTTATTTTACCAGTTTCCTATACTGTGACCATGACCCACCATACAAAACTCTCAATTTTACTTGACAGAATGTGCATACCTATAAATGATTATGCTTTTAGCTTTGGAAGGAAATTAGGAGCAATTCCATCCCTCTCCACCAGCAGTGTTGATTCATAAATCCCTACTCTATTGTCTCACTTCTTCTATTGGGATTTTCCTTACTGTTTTTCAGGTTCACCACCAGAAGAAGAAATTCAAAGTCCTAGCCCCCTCATATGGGTAAGGATGGCAAGATTAATTTTACATGCTAGAGTGTGCACATTCCTCCAGTACTCACAATTAAAAAACCATTAAAAACCCCCAAGAATTATCATGCTGAGACATGAAAGCTCACACACTTAGACCTTATGCAGATCTATTCAAAATCATATATGCATCTGACGGGGCAGTTGGGGATGTCTTTATAATCATCTCCCTAGACTTGAGTATGAACAGTATTCTTTTCACAGTGAAATCCAAGGCAATAATATTGCTTATGTGGGTGAATAACACTGAACATTTGAATAATCCCTCTGACTTCCCTCTGAAATTTCTAATGAGGCAACAGCTAATTTCATGTATCATCACAGGTTGGTTTTTTTTTTCAATAACAACAATACAGGCACAATTAAAAAAATACAGACTTTTAAAAAAAAAGTCATACAGAAGAGGAAATCCTAGTCATTCAACAAAGGAAAGTGTTCCAGAATTCTTTTATAGGTACTAGGTCTACCCACCCTTTTTAAAATGCCAAATTTATTTCCTGTTCCTTTAAATAAAAATGCTCACTTTTTCATTATTATTTTGAATATTTTTTTCTACTTCTTTTTACTGAAATTCTCTCTATCTATTCAATTGATATATACCCATAAATTTGTTCACACAGCTCTGTAATGCATGGCCAAAGTAGGTCACTAGCAGGTAATGAAACTAAGAAATTCCTCTTCTCTTCACAGGTAAATGTATCCATTATGCACTGCTCTGAGTAATGTATCACGTGCTCATCAAAAAAACCTGAGAACTGTCAATTTGATGAAGTGCAACTCACATCTCATTAATGTTGAGCACAGAAGCAATATTCCGCATCAAAAATGACTGCTAAAATATTTGCAATTACCAGCTGTTCAGAATCCATTTTATATAGATAAAAAACATGTCAAATTTAATTTATTACATGTGTTCTTCTGTCATATTTCTTTTTCTTGCAATGTACTGAAAAGTTATCAAAACCCTCTCACTCTTATCCCAGACTGGTATCATATAGACAAAAGGGAATTACATAAATGATATGTATACAGATATAATAGCTACATAGACAGATAATCTTTAGAAAGGTTCTTCACTTTAAAAGTTGGACTATTTTATCATAAAGCATTCTTTCCTGGAAGGATGGTCAAAATTGTGTGAATTTTTTTAACTGCGTTTGTTCTGTTTGGGTATTGCTGCTGGGATAAAATGAGTAAATGGTATTTCAATAAATATTAATTGCTAACTTTTCTGGGAAAAAAAAAGAATCAAGATTACAGACTTCAAGTAAGGAGAAGACATAAAACACACACTTATTTGAGAATGTGGGGCAGTACAGGACCTGCTTAGATCTTCAGTGAAGTTGTGGATAGAGCTTTATTGCTTAGTCTTGAACAAGTCACAGAAGAAGTGAGAGCCTGAAGCATTCTCAAGGCAAAAACTATTAGTCTAACAAAACCCCCAATTTTTTAATATTTGGATAATGAGCACTTTTTATTACACGTGAAAGCCTTTTAGGGGTCTGGTAATGACTTAAGTTGCACATCAGAGGCCAAGTGTCAGAAGACAGCAATACATTTATACCAGCACAGATAAGGTCCTCCTTTACACTGATGTTTGGGGAAGGTAAATGGAGCTGATTTTTCCTGTTTATTCTGTGCTTATGAAGCTGCAGCTGGAGTACTGTGCCCAAGCTGCAGTTCTCCAGTACAAACTAGAGCAATCAAACTGGAACAAGCTCGGTGGAGAGCTGCAAGGATGAAGAGGCTGTAGAAGAGGCTGTATAAGAGGCTGAAGAACCTGATTTTTTTCAGCCTGAAGAGATTTTGTAATCTTTTGTCTCTGAAACAGATTCTGCCAAGGATCCTCAGATCCCCTGTACCTATGCATCTAAAGACATCTATGCCACAGTGGTATAGCTGAGATGACAATGCATCTGTAAAGGATGAAGAAAACTCATCTGATTTTGGAAACATGTGTTTCAATAATTATAAGCAACCTGCCTTAGAAAGCAAAATTTAACATGACTTCTTTTCTTTTTTTTTTTTTTTCCAAGGGGTCATGTGAGTCAATTTCATTTAAACTGAGACTGAATTAACAAAAATTCTAAATCAAAACTAATTTTTTTCCAGTCAATTCACATGAAAGGTCTTTTATTATTTTGCCCTTTCTGACAAATGGGAATACAAAGAAAAAACTTACTGCCCAAGAAACTGCAAGGCTGTTAATAAATCTCTTTTATTTGTTAGTATACTTGGCTATTATTTCCAAAATCCATTTTCTTTTCCTTTTCCATCAATAAGGTTTTTTTGTTCCAGACTGAGAGCTCACAAGAGGAGAAAACATCAGCTTTCATGACTACCCAGTAGAGATATTTAGTTTTTCCATGTTTCCAAGTAAAGGTTGAAACACATTTATTGATCAAATTTATAGGGGATCCTCTAGCTATTCTCAACATAGCCTTCTTTGTTACTGATTCCTAGCAGAAAGGTTAGAGCTTATTTTTTATTTCATAAAACAAGACATGCATTAAACAGGATTCCCCATCATCCTGTCATTTTAAAGCAATTCTGGTGGCACTGGGAAGTTCAGTCCATTGCTAGTTATTTTTTTAAATACTAGGAAGAAGACTGGAGCAACTAAACCAAATATTGGCTCAGTAGGTCTCCAGGTTTTTGCAAGCTAATTTGATAGAGGTCTGCTTGAAAAAAAACCAAAACAAAACAAAAAAACACACCCAAAAAAAACCAACCAACCAAACAAAAAAAAATGAGCTCACTTATTTTTAAAAGGTCTCCACTTGGCTATAAGCTAGACTTCAAATAATGTTTAGCATTTTCTCTTTGTTTTAGGCCTGATTGCAGTGTACAGCTGGTGTATGTCCACAAATATCACAGTACTATCACTTGTGACTTTAGACCCTCTCCTGTGCATTCATGTTTCAACAGCATTCATGTTTCACCATAAGGATTTCTCTTTCTTTAGCTAGACACGAAGTCATAATAAGATGTTTCTTTACAACTCTACAGCTAACTTTGTCCCTCTTTGAGCTTTAATTATCATTATTATTTCTTTATTATTAACAGTGGCTTTATGTTTTGAATGTGAGGAAAACTTTTTGACCTAGAAAAGTAAATTTAAATATTTAAACATTAAATTTAAATACTAAAAACAAACCCAAAATCCCCACACCCCTAAAGAAAACAACCTCCCAAAAATGCAATTATATTCTTCCTTTTTGTCGATAAGCCATTAAAATTATGTTGAGTGGTCATAGCAATTATTCACTAAACAAAAGAAAATATGTTGTTCTATGAGGTGTTTGAATGTCACTCAATTCATCTTTTTGTTGGTCATTACATTGTGTTATTGGTCTCCTTAGGCACATAGCCATGTTGGTGTCTTCATTGGATGATTAAAAATTTTTAAAAATGAAGAATGACAAATGATGAACAATAGAGAGCAAATGTGCTTGTTTCCCCTAATGCAGCTGTTTGCATGTTCATGAAGTTACTCATTCAAAGAGCCCTTCCCAAGAAGCATCTGCAAAGCAAGTCACACTCACATGGATTCTCATGACAACAGAGTACACTGGTGGGTATTGATTCAGCTGGCATTGTCAATTGCAGCAAATGCTTGCAAACACTGTGCTAGCAATATTTCATACAATATCAGATTGAAGGATGTTTTCTTTGACTCAAATGTGTATATAAAATTACCTTCCTGTTATTTTCATTCTTGTAAGAAACCATACCTGGGCACAGTTTACCTTGAATGAAAAAAGAAACACTTAAATATTCTTTTCTCTACTCCTGATAATGTCTTGTGGGGGTTTTTTTGGGGGTTTTTTTTTGGTTTTTTTTTTTTTTTTGGTGGATTTTTTTTTTTTGTTTGTTTGTTTGGTGTTTTTTTTTCTTTTTTTTTTAAGTAGTTAAAGAAAATCTCCTGTATTCTATATACCATAATTTATTTCTGAACCATAGTGAATAATTGCTCCATTCACCAGTTCCTTAATCAACAGCTACACCTAGCAGTCAGGGCAGACGTGGTTCATAAGCCATATGATTTTTCTGATTGTTTATTTTTTTTGGATGGGATGTGTATGCTTACAGCACACTGTAAGCCCCTTTTATTGGGTTTCCTTCCCTGCATTGTATCTGGGTTTTCTTCTTCTGAAATTCAAGGATATGAGCTCAGTACAAATACGGGTCCAACAGCCTATGCAAACTAGATGCCCACATAATAGCATTTATGTGCTCAAATATCACCACATAGACAGATAGCTGTGTAATTAAAGAATGAAGATTCTTTAAGAAAATGTCCACAGCCCTGACATTCTTTTATTTTAGATGCCAATCAGTTGCTTTATATGTCAGGATGTGCCTTTCTCTCTCTTTTTCTCCATGTGCTTCTAAACATAACCCCTCTACGTCACACTTGAATTAGATCATCCTGGAAGTATGGAGAGTGTTCTTATACTCTGGACCTCCCTTCCAGAGAGATAACTGTTGTGGATCACAATTATAATATTTAATTAGATGGACAGGCAGTTTTTAAATGAAAGTAAAATCTTTTTAGAATTTGACAGGTTCTAGTGTTCTCTGCATAGGTATTCCTCACATGAAAGATTATCTAACTCTTAATTCCTCAGGTCTGATGGAATAAATATACTAGAAAAAAACCCCATTCTTTCTATTCAAGATGTCTGGTTTAGTTGGTTTTGTTGCAGCTAGATTTCTGCTTATGCAAAATGTACTTTACAGCCCCCACTACCCTGCCCCCTCTTTATGACTAATAAACACAATATGCTAAAATTCTTCCATTCCTTAATATACTCTGCATATTGAAAATAACATTCAGAAAAATAGAGCCTCCAGGAGAAGATTATTCAAGGTCTCCAAATCAGAAAATCACACTGCATTTTCAGTAGCTGTCAGTCTTTAAAGTGAAAATAAGCAAGAAAAACAAGGCTTTAAGAAAAATCCTGGGTCTTGGAGACTCTTAGTAAATATTTTATAAAAGTTGTTACTGTCTAGACAGAAATCTGATGTAAGGGTTGCATACCATTAGCCAAAATAATAATCAATATGACAATTCTGGCACAGAAGCATAAAGTTGACTGCAACAATATCAATAACAGCATGAATCATCATGTCCTACTATGCTAATTATTCTTCTAACTTTAACCATTAGTACCTGTATAAAATATAAATTGAGAATATATCCTTTACAGCTGTCATAAGCAGCTAAGTGCCAACAACAAATTATCAACCTTTCCTAAAACTACTAGATGTTTTATTAATGCACTGCATTGGAAGATTACATGAGTAGATAAAAAAGTCATTCTCTTTTTAAAAACTTCTTTCATAATTTTAAATCGGGCAAGGTCTTAATAATGAGCTGCCATATATTTATATGCTGTCAGCAGCTTGCACGAGGAGGTTGCTATATGTTTGAGCTCAGTGTTTGCTGTCCAATTTAGCTTACTGTGTTCTTCAGTTCATTGTCAGCTTCAGATATTTCAATACAAGTAGAAACTTTTCAAACAGCCTTTTCCAGATGCCCCAAAACCACCACTGGTAGGATGGAGATACATGCAGATAGAAAAGTAATTTATAGCAATATGTGTTCCTCTCTCTATAGTTAATATAAAATGTTCTAGGAAAAAAAAAAAGGTATTGGAAATTCCATGTAATATAAAACTTGTATTGGTGATGTATAATGTATTCATTTAGCTGCTGAGAGAGGTCTAATAATCTTACATTTTTTTTACTTTGAATATGTTACTGTTCAAAAGTTGAAAAAGTTTTGCCTATGTTTTTTCCAGGAATTTAGCCTGAACTCAGTGTATGCAAGAAAAAAATATTTTATGCACTATCACAAGTATAATCACAAATATTTAAAAAAAGTAATCATTTACTTTGGTAAAAAAAAAATATAATTATTGTTTGAGGCAGTACTGATACTCTGAAGTAAACTTTTCCCCACAGACTTTATTTTCTTTTTTCTTTTTTTCCCCAATAATTTAAATTAATCATTTACAGTCACCTGCTTTCCTCTATTTAAAGAACACTATGTTTGCTCTATAACTATACATGCTCTCCTTTCCAGAGACCTACCATGTTGTACAAGGGGCTGAGCTGAAAAAGAACAGAGTCTGCTCCAAAGAGCAGATGATTAAATATTTGGAGAAATGTAGGTATGCAGCACTGCAGCAAAAAAAAATTACTTAGAAGTTACACTGACCCACAAACAGCATATTGGCCCTAAAATAGCAACATGCTATTGTTTCAAGATGAATCAATGGCACTCTGACAGGTTTAAATAAATGTTTTATAAGGAACAGGGAACGTTCTCCTAGACATTGGTGAAGCTTTATCCAGGAGATGGGTCTTGGACAAATCTAAGACCAAAGAGAAAATGGAAGGACCTAAGAGGTTAATACTAACCACAGATGGGTGAAACTATCAGAAGATTATAAAACATGATCTGAGAAGAAAAATTGAAGAAACTGGAAAAGTCCACTGTGAAGTAGATTAAGTGGTGACAGGAAAGCAGTCTTCCAGCCTGTAAAACTTTATTATCACTTGAAAATACTGATCATTTCTCCATTATGTCCCTTAGGAATAGCTCAAGAAGATTTCTAATTTGCAAAAGTATAAGATATTTTGAGAGGCCTTCTGCCCATAAAGATAATGAAATGCTGCATCAAAACAACACCTCTCATTTTTTACTATTTATATGAATCTGTCCTGCATGACAAAGACACACTTGATTTAACTTTTTAAGTAAGGGAAATTAAAACAAGAAGTATTAAAAAAAATAAACCATGCAAAATTTGTGGATAAGAACATGCTTCTGGACCCTGGAAAATACACAGGATCCACAGCTAACGGAATGCTGAGTGTTTACATTATGAAATACATGAGCAATAGTATTGTCACCAGAATTTTTTATCAAAATTATTGTAATTGAGACAGACTGACAAAAAGTGTATCTGCAAAAAGTCATACTACTGAGTAATTAGTTTAATATATTGGAGTGGAATAAATTTCTATATCTTTATCTCTGTAAATATCTAAATATCTGTATCTATAACTTTGTTTCAAATCACAAAAAAATATCAGTATGTCTTGTTTGCTATGAAAAGATCCCCAAACAAATCTGTTAGTTATTGTGATAAGAATATACACAAAAATTTATAATGGACAGTAATTTTGTATATATAGTAAAACTCAGGGGTGTCCAACAAATTCTTGAAGCTCTTGAAGTAAATAAAAGCCTAATACTATTAAGACATTATTTTTCAAGTACTTATTCGCAAAGAGTAACCTTTTTCCACACCTGCAATTATCTTACTCTAAATTGATTGTTGTTGACATATGTAATTAATGCTTAAAAAAGGAGAAATCAGGAACTAAGGCAGGCAGCCATTATTTGAAGTGTAATGTCTGCCAGATTAATGTTGCTGTAATGAATGTTCATTGTGTATTTAAACTGCATGACAACTAGAATAAGAGCCCTTGAAAAGCTGGTTCAGTGGAAAAAAATTATTTATTTCTAATAAAAATCAGACTGAAGAGGCTAAACCCCACTAGTTTTAGTTCACATCTAAGAATTAATTAGACCCTGTTAATATCTACATGTCTCTTTTTACAACACATTTTTTCCTTTTTGTTTACATTGAACTGTACCAGGTCATGACCTATGTCTACTAAAGTTGATATTATCAAGCCCCTCAAGATTGGAACTGCTCAATAGTTTAAACTTTGCAGTTTGGGTTTTTAGCTGTTCATTAGTAGTTCTAGCTGGACAGTAATGATTAAGCAATTGCATCATTAATGTTGCATGCTTGGCTAATCTTTTGTTTCAAGGAAAAGTGAAGACAATCCCAAGATGAATTGGCTGTCTGGATGAGAGCCACCAGGAGTGAGCTCAGCAGAACTGAGCAGAAACTGGGGGAATGGTAATTCCAGCAGCAGGAGGTTGGGACTCATTGCCCACCTGCTCAAAACAGACCCCAGACCCAAATGAAGGGGAGAACTGCATATTCACTCTAATCAGAATGGGAAGCAGGAGATACAACCAGCAAATGGGGTTTGAATACAAATTCATTAAAAAGTTATGTAAGCTGTAAGTAATGAAAGCTGATGCTTTTTTTTTTTTTTT
>VZRH01006234.1:215571-285547 GCA_013397555.1 Urocynchramus pylzowi
TTTTTTTTTTTTTTTTTTTTTTTTTTTGTAATGTATAAATGGTGTGAGGTTGTGATGATAAGGGAGCCAGTCTTTTGTGGGTTATTGAGGTGCATCATGAGGGAGGTGCATTGCCCTGCCCAAGCCACACCTATTCTTCATTCCCAGTTCATTCTGCTTCATGGATCACCTGGCCTCTTGAGGCTCCCTGGCACACACACCTTTCAAAAACTGTAAACATCAGATTAATATTACTTGCCATCACCTTGCACTCATGTCTGTATTTCAACACAAATACTGCTGTGTATCTCAGCTCATAAAATCCACAGAATGATGTGGCTTCACAAAAGAGCAAATTTCCAGATATGAGGAGAATGGAAGGAAGATGGAATAGCTGCTGCATGATGGTTATGGTGCAGCAATTCCAAGCAAGTACTCTCTGAAATATTTCAGTGCCTAGAAACTGCACAGCTCATAGCTGGTTTATCTTAACATGGAGTTAGAGATCCAGCCACAGAGTTTTTGTGGTTGGAGGGGACCTCTTGATATCATCTAGTACACCGCTCCTGCTCACACAGGGTCAATTAGATAATTTGCCCAGGTCCATATCCAGATGGCTTTTGAATATCTCCAAGGAAACTCTAAAACCTCTCTGGACAAACTGTGACAATATTAAAACACCTTCACAGTAAAAAACTTTTTTTCTTGTGTTCAGATGGAATCCCTCATTTCTCAGCTTGTGCCCATTGCTCTTGTCTTGTCTCAGAAGAGTCTGGTATGATTGGAGTATGCCCCCTGTCATACAGGCAGTATCAATGGTAGGATTTCTTTGAAAGAATCCCAGACAGAAGTGCCTGCAGCATGATGGGTATGCATTTTCATAAGCAGAGACTAAGAAAGGAACATTTTTTAACTTTACGCTGATTCTTCTTTGTTCCTGCTTGCACAAAACAAAACAACCCCCCAAAAAACCTAAACCATCTAACTCAAATCAAATCAAATCAAACCAAACAAAAAAAACCCTAAACCAAACCCTGAACTCCCAAAACCCTAACATACTCTCAAGAAGCTTGCATGTTAGTTGGACTCCACAGAAACCAACAAGCTTTTGAAAAGCCAGCGAGTATAACACATAGAAAAATAATTCTCTGACAAGTAAAGAAGATCAGATGTGGCATATTTATACTTTTGAATATCATTATCAATGCTGGAACTTGATTTATCAAACAACTGTCTATGAGTCAACACTAAAATACAATACCCAATAGAAGAATTTCATTAAGCTACTTACCTACTGTGAAACTAAAATTCTCCAAATGATACCTATTAAACTGGAAACATTAATTATATCAGCCTCCCTTACTCACGCTGTTTTTCCCTCACCATTTAAGACTGTAGTAATTTGTCATGTAGCACTGATCTGATACAGTATCTTTGATGCGACTTCGAGCTCCTTGCTGTTTCTTCTTAATAGACCTCAGAAGCATCTCTGTGGGTATTCGGCTGAGCTTTCTCAGCATAAAGGAGGAGAGGGCTTTAACAGCCAAAAATCACTTTTTCTCTGCAGCATCATATTTTTAGCACAGCTCAATGCATGGTAATGGGGCTAAAGTTAATTCTGTTTAAGCAGCATCAGTGGTGTGCTGTGGAATCCTCTGAGCAGCAGCTGCTGAGCAGCCCTGAAGTTGGACTGGAACAGCCTCAGGACCACCTGTACACATACACTAATTCTGCTGGCCCTGCATTTCTTGTTAAGCAGACTGAAGAAGGGAATGAGATTTTTCTTTTCATTTTGACACTTCAGGGTCTTGCCTCTCACCTGGCAAGTATGGAATGGCACTAAATGCTAATCACTAAAACCTTTTAGAAGCTATGAACAGTTTTCATTTTTCTCATTCCACACTTACAGAAACCAACATTTATGTTCATGACATCATGATTGGTGTCAAAAACTATCTGGGAAATAGTTGTTGAGCCTTAGCAATAAATTGATGAAATGTTCCTCTATATCCAAGTTACTAGTTTGAATTTTTTGAAACTCCCCTTGTCTCCAGGTTTGCTTTATTCAGAGCTGGAAGCTGAGTTTACTACAAGTAGACTCATTATATTCATCCTTTAGACTCAATGGCTTTTGGACAGCCTCATGAAAATATGTAGTCTCTCACTGTGTTGTAAAATCTCTTGGTGTTGACAGTAAATGATGCTTCGTATGCATTGTATACTTGGGAGAACAAATGATCACCACAAGTAATTTTTACTCTTTTGCTTTATAGTTAGGGTTTGCAAGAGGATTTTAATGACTCTGCACTGACTATTGCATTATATGATCTCAAATTACTGCAAGACCTGGCTATGCAAGTCACAAAAATACTAACAAATAAAATCATGCACTCTTCCAATTTTCTGATTCTATTAGCAGCTAAAGTTTCCACATTTCTTTTTCTTTGCCATACTTAGAGGCCATCACGTTTCTGTGTTCTGTGTTTTATCAAAGAAATTTTTTAGCAGATTACTGTGTTGAAAAACCGACAGATGTTTTGCTTTTCTTCAGGAGATGCTTCATTTTTAGTTTCTTCAAAGATAAGATTTTAAGACTATCTTCCTCTTCTTCTAGTTATAGGATAATGATTCTCTTGAAATTATAAGAAACCAGGTTAAAAAAACATTGTAATGGTAGTATTTACTGAATTGCTTCTGCTCCACATTCCATATTCTGTTATGTTTATTTGAATTAAAGTTCAATATTTATGAAATTATTATGCTTCTTCATTTTAAAGGAGTAGATGAAGAAATCAATCCACTAGAGGTTATCATTGGAAGCACCTTGACTTCATTTCTGATACTGTAGGTAAATAAAAATGGCCAAACATTTTTATTCTAAGAGCTGCTGAATTCAGTCTAATAAATTTCTCATATGAAATTTGATTTAAAATAATAAAATAACCCCTAGATTTGTTAAATTACAAAATTAACCATATATAGGTGTTATCTATCCTGTTATGTATTTTAATAGGAATACTATTAAAAAAGTTCAATTATTTTCATGCAAACACAAAGTCTGAATTAACTTACTGGTTTCAGCAGCAAAAGTAGTCCAGGAAAAGTCAGACTCATCAAAAAAATATCATTACTCAAGGAGTTTCAAAATCATGAATTCTATTGGTATATTCTGATTTCAGAATATTAGGCAAAATACTGGTGAGTGGTAATTAGAAGGCAGAGCCTCTTTCAAGCACTAGATTTAGGCATGCTTTCTTCCAAGTTTGTTATTTTTTGGAATAGTGATTAATATAGATGTCAATATTTTAGTCGCAATCCACTATTACTAAATAACATAACATTACTAAATAACATAGATGAGCTTGCATGCTGCATTAGAAAAAGAAAGAAATCATATAACTGTGTAAGTTAAACATAGGCTGGTATATTTGTTGAGAATAAATGTGATATATAGATTTTATGGCAACAGTTAAAATATTCCTTATTTCAAAGTCTCACTTGTGCCAAATAATTTTTCATAAAGATTTTCAGAATTTTTTTTTCTTTTATTTTCCCCCACTTTTCCTCTCCACTGACTTCTATTAAAGTTCTGTTTTGGTTTATTGTCCTTTGAGTTTAAGTGTGAGATTGATTGCCAAGCAAATCTTACCGTCTCTCTTGCCTACAAGATACAATAGGAGCCTTGAGCACTGTTGCTGTGCTCTCATATTAAACAGCTGTGGGTATCACAGCAGAGCAGTTTCTCAGATAATAAAGACACACTCTTGAGTACTGGACTCTTCAGTCTATATTGGGAAAAGGGCTAAAAAACATGTATTAAGCTGGGACAGATCCCTGCTAATGTGCTGTGTTTTTCTGATCATCTTTCAAAAAGAACTGTAAAAAGTACATTGAACACCTGGTAAAACTGTCAGAGGCCACAGGAAGACATGAACTCAAGACCAGATTGGATGGGGCTCTGAGCAGCCTGGTCTAGTGGGAGCTGTCCCTGTCCATAGCAGGGAAGTTGGAACTGGATGATCTTCAAGGTCCTCTTCCAACCCAAACCATTCTATGATTCTTTGATTCTATAATTAATTCTGAATTAAAAGTTATGTAGCTGTAGAGGTTCTTTCTTGTATTAAAATCAAATACCTCATTAAAACCTGAGAAAAATTGTTTTTTACACCAAGCCCTTTGTTTTATAAAGCAGATTCAACAAGCCCAAATAACATGAATCTGCATCAAGTATGCTGAACAATTAACTAAGGAACACAGTCACTCAGAAAACCTATACATTTAATGTCAAGTTTTTAAGTTAAAACATACGAAATTTTTAGTTTGAATATTTTCTGAAATTTTATTCAAGACAGACACTCAATACCACTTTAAAAGAGCAAATTACAGACAAACATTTTGGGTTTGTCACAACACAACACTATGTGAATTTAAATTCAGTGTTTAAATTTTTGAGATAGATACCACCTTCCACAGTCAATTATAGACACAGTTTCAACTGTGATGTACAATGTTCGCTACTAAGAATGTTGACATCTGCTTGATTTTATTTCTGTGACAGAGAAATCCCTAGAGGTTGTTGTTGTGAGCAAAAAGCTTCTTATCCTGACTGTTAAAGGCTACATTTGGTAAACAACTGTGTGGAAGGAAAAGGAAAAATGATCTTCATATTATAATTTGGGAAGCCGATAAAGCCTTCTTTCCCATAAGTTTTTGGAGGATGATACAGCATACCAGCTTCCCCCAAATTACTTTTATATTATTGTACCAACTTTGTACCCTATATCATGATTTGAACTAGTTCAGTTCAGTGGGGTTAATTCATTTCACCAAGTAACACAGATGCTCCACCATTTTGTGCTCAAAGTGAGACAGCAAGAGATGCTTAAACACTTGAATTTGTCTCTGATTAGCTATCTTGGAAACTAATTAAGTAATCAATAAACAGAACAAGTACAAGTCAATGGCATCTCTGATAAGCATGCATGATCTTAAACATAAAGCAACATAGTTGTCAGCAATTACAAGGAAAGCTATACCATCCTAAGGTTCATTAAGATACACTTGTACAGCCATTAAATGTCCATCTATTAATAGATTTTGTACAATATGTGAGATAGGGTGGGGGGGTTGTCTTTGGATACACTGGTATATAGAGTAAGTTGTGGTTAATCATTAACAAGAAATACCAGATGCACTTGCATGTTTGCACTTGCATGTATACACACACACACACACACACACACACACACACACACACACACACACACACACACACACACACACACACATACAAACACACATATATATACATATGAAGCAACCTTTTTTCATACAAATAGTTGAGAATTCATATTAAACTAATGTCAGTAGCTCTCAAGGCATGGACTTGATGTATTTAATGTGTTGCTATGGAAGCATTATATCTCTTTCCATTTCAAAAATGATATGCCTGAACATGAAACAGAATCTGACTGATTTCAATCTTTGAATAAGTCCTGACAAATGAGCTTGATGATGAGATTTTAAATTATCTGGTTATCTAAAAACACATACAGTTCCTATTTTCAGCTAAGCAAAAATGCAAAATTTATCACAGCACTTAATCTTATCAAGGCTGTTATATGTAATTACAGGGCAAAACAAGGAAAAAGCAATCCTGTCCTAATTGCAGTCCTATTACTGAAAAGGCAATGATCTTGCTGTACTTTGCCATTTCTCCTGCAGGATCCCATAGTGCTCTCATGAGCCACTGTAGCCGCTGCTTCTTGAGCTCTGGGATTGCTGATTACAGTATCGTCTTGCACATACACATTATCTTTTCCACTGATAATCACCTTATTACTTGATAAGACTTAGGTTCTGTTTCAACATGACTATCTTTAAAAAGAGTTAAGGATGCTCTAATCACTTGCCTTTGCAATTAAAGTATTTGTGAAAGGATTCAACATCATTTTAAATCTTCTCCAGCTTCAGTGTTGGCAGAAGACCAATCAAGTAATTTAAGCTTCCTTCCCTTTTATAAATAAAAAATGCAATTCATATATCTGCAGCTCAGAGCTGATTAGGCTCTGCACGTGATTTAAACTATGCAAGTACTCAACTGTTCAATGGAAGAGTGTCTTCTGATTTTGTTTAAACATGTTTCTCAGCATACAAGAAACGTGCATTGAGACAGAGGACTAATTAACACAAGAAATCTAGAGTGTCATTTTCCTGAATGATTGGCTTTTGAAATTCTGGTCTGGATCTTATTTGTAATACTTTCTTGTATTTTACAGAAGTCAAATTGCCATCACAGTGATTAAAACCAGCACACTTCCTTTACAGAGTTAATAAATGATCAGGGTCAAAATTCAGCAAGGTAGATAAGCATGTGATGGATTTAGCAACATGTTCCAGGTTAGCCACAGCTCTAATAACTAGGACAGCAGGTAAAAAACAGGCCTTAATGTTTGAAATAGATGAGGAAATTGTCAGTGAGCAGAATGTAATTTTCCACACTAGAATTTGGCCAGCCCAATGGGTGCTTGACAGTGCAACTCTTCCAAAAACTGTCTTCTGCTCTTTAATGACTATAAGCAGTTAGAGAGTTCATATGAATGAATTCATATGGCAGTAAGTTCATATGAATGCTCATAAATTTTCCTGAAAATTTCCAATTTCCCATATGTCCTTGTAAGGAATAATTTTTAATTAAAAATGCATAAATTATTAATAGCAATAATAATAATAGATGTCATATTGTCAAATATTCAGCCTTAAAATTTGTTCTTTTGCTGAAGGAAGGTCATGATTGATTTTCTGTCATTTATTTACAACTATGACTTAAAAGAATTCCTCCTTTTCTTGTTGCTAGAGTATTATCCTCCAGCATTGTCAAGGCATATTGAAATGAAAGATTACAATTTCATTATTTGACTTACTTTCAGGTCATCAGATGAAACTGTGAACACTGTCAGCTGAATAGTGATATTAAACTTTAAAAAATGTTTTATTTACCTCTTATTTTTATTTTAATCCTGTGAAATATAAAAAATCCATTGAAAATCTATAATCCATTAAAAAATCCATAAAACAAAAACAAAGCAGAGGAATTCAATCCACAACAACATGAAAAGTGGTTTCTATTGATGTTATCTTTCTACATCTGTTTTTTCCTGGTTTTATGTTCTGCTCTTTCCTATCAGTCTCTTATGCTTCTGGATTTTCTTAATATTTCTCTTCACTCCTGCTTCTTCCCTGTATCTCTGCTCCCAGATTTTCTTCTTTCTCTTTCCCTGCCCCTTCCTCAACCAATTTCTATGACCTTTTCAAGTTGCTCATCTACAATTACTAAGGATATTTTGCTAATTCAAAAAGCAAAGCGAAATTAGCTCCATCAGTGATGTGAATGGAATTACCCTGGTTTAGATTTAGAAGAAAACTCAAAGTTTCATGATTGCGGTATCACGTGCCAAGACCTTACAATGTCGCATGAGCCCTCAGAAAACATTGCAAAAAAAAGCAACTACTCATGTGGGCAGACAAATTTGCTTAATTTTACCTGGTTACATTTGTAAAGCTGTTCACCTGTGTAAATGTTTGACTGAAGAGGATTTAATACATGGCAAGACAACATAGTGTATCGACTGGTAGTGAAAAAAAATAGAAAAGGACAGTGTAAAGTATGAAAATTATTTCAAAACTAGGACTATTTTGACATTGAATTCACATCTGTTCCCACCTTGTTGAACTGATTATTTTGCTTTTGAAATTTAAACCCAGTACTCATTGGTGGCTTTTACACACATAAAAAAAAAAAAAAAGAAAAAAAAAAAAAAAGAAAAAAAAAAAAAAAGAAAAAAAAAAAAAAAGAAAAAAAAAAAAAAATTTAAAAAAAACCACAAAAAACCCAACACAAAACCCACCAACAATTTATAAAATTTTATTCCCCAAATTCTTTTGAATTTTGTTACAATCAGATTTTCTATATGGCTGTAACATTAGAATTCTTAATTTGTCCACGAATGGGGAAGTGGCTCCTTAAAGAAAATGTTTTGCTACCATCCTGGTAAACCCTAATACTTAAATCCTGATTCCAGAATCTGCAATGACATTAAGTTAGGTACCAAAGACTTTAACTCCAATTGAAAATGAAGAGAGGCAGGACATGAGCTCAAACCATCCTATATTTGCCTGTGGTACATGATCATTCATACACTTTGTGTCATGGCAAATTAACACTTTCCCAACAATGCCAAACACAGTATGGGATACAACATGTTGAAGGAACTATTCAGTATGGATAAAACCTGTTTGAACACAAAGGAGAAAAAGTAGCCCTGAAGAAGCAAAGCAATCTGTGCTGAGCACTTCTCAGTCTAGAAAGAACTTTCCAGAAGTACAATGGGAGAGTTTATTTCCCAGCAGGAAGGCAAGTGAATGCCAGGATGTTGACATGACCCAGCGGGACTGGAAGTGAAAACAAGCGCATTGTTTCATTCTGAACAATGTTAAGGTGCAAAATGTTGTTGGTTTCTGATCTCCTTTCAGGGCTTTAACTCGTGTTCAGTTAAAGAACTGCTCTTCCCCTCCCTAAAGACTGAGCCTTGCAGAGCAGCATCACTTGTAGCCATCTAGGAAGGAAAGGCCAGGATTACATACATTTCCTTTGCAATCAGGAGAGACTGCAAGTCCCATCTCTATTTTCATGGGAGTGCTTTAGTAATAATCTATAGGTTGTTTCAGAAGTGCAAAAGTGATGGAAAAGATTTCTTTGCCATTGTGGATTCACTCTCCATGCTATAATTCAAGATTTCTTATGCTAGGAATAGCAACAAAGGAGAATAATTGAAAAATGCTGGTTAGGACTTTCACCTGCAGTGGGAAAAACAACAGCCATAAATTATAATCCAAATCCAAGCTCTGTCTAAAACAGTCCTTAATTCAATAATTAATATTTCCCCTCCTGCACGTGTCTAGAGCACTGAGCTAGAAAGTGTCATGGTCACAGGGAAAGATATTCCTTCTATATTTGGTTGTCTGCTTTTTGAACTGTAAGCACATTTTAGCATGTGTATTCACCATACAATCTGATATTAATTTTAATTATTTTCAGCATTAAAGGCCCATGACACTATTAGCTGACCATTAAAAGTCATCTATAGCTCATTATCAGTGATTAATCACCTGCTGTCTTATAATTAATGTTTATTAGGGGAACAGCAGTTTAATAGCTGTTCCATATTTTCTGTGCTAATCAAGGAAACTTAAAAGGCAGTTATAATGGACTCTTAAAAATTTCAAATGGCATTTTTTGACATTGACTTTCATATCTGAGGAAGTAAACTGACACTGAGAAGTAAATTTACCAGCTAAAAGTGTGTAGAAAGGGAAAACTTTAGAGGCTTATTTTTCTGTGGTAGGCACTTAATGGACTATTTTCTTTTGTAGACACTACCTAAAATTTACAGACATTTCCAGACATTTCCAGATATTGGTCTGGCCATGCCAGGATCATCTTTCCATATCTGGCTAATAGGCCTGTGACCATCTTTCACTTTTGCTACAGTGCAGTACGTACAACTTGCAAAACTTAATGAAAATATCTCATGTTTGATACCAGGAAGAAAGCAAATAAGAAGTTTAAGTCTTAACCTGATTGATCTTCACAGAAATTTCTTCTCAATCCCCATTAAAACATAGAAAAAACTAACTCAAGTGATACATATTATAATTAATTTTGTCACCTGTTGATCAGGTCCCCACCTACTTGTTCTCACATTGAGATGAAAATATCTGCCCCCCAAAGTACACCCAACTTCCTGCTGGTCACAAGAGAAAACAAGTGCCATCCCTTGCAGGTGTCAGCTGTAGCACTGTGGGAGCATTACATTCGTTTTTTTCTTCCATCTCTTTTGTGAGTATTTCCTGAAACCCTGTGCTTTAATGATCCAGTATCCAAATTCCCATAAAAAATTATTCTTTGCCATTTTAAATGTACTTGTTGTTATGCCCAGACAGTATAAATAGGTTTGTTTTCTTTTTTTTNTGTTTACATATAGCCTTCTAACTATATGGAGCACTTCTCTCCCTTCACAGCCTCTGGTTTGTTTGGCTGAATGAAAAAAATGCCTTTCACCTCACTGGTTATCATAGGTTCTGTGCCCTTTTGCAGTTTTGAAACCCTTCTCCGGTCTTATTCCCATTTGAAATCATATTTCCTAAGCAAAACTATTGTCTTTAAGAGGAGGCTTTGCTGGTCTGTGTAGTTATACCCTTGCTCTGTTGAAATTATATCTGATAACTTCTGGTTATATACTTGTCTTTTCCATAGCTGCAAAATATTAATGTCTGATATTATTTCTGGGATTGCCCCAAGGTCCTTCTCTTGCTCAGTAATCTATTACCTACTTTATGATTAGAGATTACATTAAGTAACCATACATTTCTGGCCTTGCCTTTTTATACTATGATACTTTGGGCCGTTTCTATTACTCCAGTCTTCTATGTCATTCATTTCATTCATGATGTATTCCTTTGAGTTAAAATGATAAAGGATAGCATTATGCTATTAGCAATCTCTATCAGATCTCAGCTTTTGTACAAGGGTTGTGGACTGGAACATTAATTAAAGCTGATTCTGGAGAGCTCCCTGTGGGCCACTCCCTGGCACAGCAGTTTCCTTTCCTGCTCTCTCTTACCACTGTGCTGTTCATTTTACCTTGGAAGTCCTAGTCCCCTTCTTCTCTCACTAATCTTCTCCCACTTTTCATGTGATAGTGCTAACTTTGAGCAAGCAATGTTAAACAAGCACCTAAATTACTTAACATATAATCAACTTAATAAGGTGCAGTATGCACACTTTGAAAGAAATTCTCTCATTTGAACCAGAGCCCAAATTGCTACATAATGACAGAATTCCCATTGTTTCAGCAGTTTTGTGGATTAGTCTGTGGGGATTTGTGTTGCAGATTCTCCTAACCATCATGTGCACCATCTTAGCTGCCAAAAGTATACTTAACTACAGTCTGCTCTAATGGATTTTTCTCGGTTAAAAGCTCCTTCAGTTAAAGCATTCACTGAGAGAATTCCTTTAGGTCAAAGAAAGGAGGAACAGTACTTCTTAACAAATATTAGCTGCTGATTGGTTATTACCTGCATTTCAACAGATACACAGTTTAAGTAGCAATAGTATCACCTTGCATAACAAAAAACCCCAACTTGTGTCCTACAAATACATGCAGAAATATAATTGAACATTTTTGGTCTGGATAGACAGTTTTGAAATCAGGGAGTAAGAATGAGATTCTAATGAATTTGTAAAGAATCTATATAACTGCTCTTCTACTTTAAATATGAAGTCCTAAAGTAATCTGATGAAGTGAATAATCTGACACTTGTGATTTCTGCTGACTAATATGTACATAGAGAACTGTATGAAAGCTTGCCTGGAATATGGTCAATAGGTTACATTAGTGATACTCCTTAATGCAGTATTATACATTTAATAACAGTCTTCATATTAGTGTGAAGGTCTGTCTCTTTCTACACACCTTGTTAGTAAGATTATTGTCTCTGGCCACCACCCTCATGGTCTCCCTTCCTTTCAATAGTTATTTGCAAGGTGTGAAGATAACTGAAGGTCTTTTCTGAATCAGAGGAGGGATTTCAGCTAGTGTAGCACAAGAGCATGGCATGCCAAGCCCTTTTGGGGTTTCCCTGGCTGCTATCAAATGCAATTTTTACCTTTCATGGGGAGGAGGCATATGTAAAGTCCTGTCCTCCCACAAAGCAAAGAAACCTAAAAATAAAAGGTGAAAAAGTCTTGCAGATTTATCTGATGGCTTTATTGTGAGGCTTTTCACATTTTTTCCCCTCTGTTTTCTCTTTGTCTGCACAGAAAATGATCAGCTGAATTCAGAAACCTTTCTATGTATCTTAACTCTTGAATTAGGAATAAAACTGGGAGATATTTGCAATTTCCAGGTTTTGCCCACTGACTCTTATCTTTGAAGTAACCTCAAGGCAGGCTGAGAAAGGTCAGTTGATTGATGGAAGGTTTTTTTGTTATGCCATGCTGAACATTGGTTTCTTTCTTCAAAAACTGTTTTTGCTTCTAGAGGGAGGTTTAATAACAGAAGTAATTAAAAACTGAGCAGACCTATCCATTTGTATGAGGCTATAAACATACAAACAAGCCGGCATTGCATTGTTTTGCCTGTGGTATTTATCGTGTTTGAGTTTCATTTACCTCTAGATAAAAAGGAATTATTAGCCCCAGTAGAAAGGAGATTCTGCTTAATCTCAAGCATAAAGGGAGGTCTAGGGGTTTAATAGAGAAAATGCTCTTACTTGGGAGCTAATGCTGCTCCCAAGACAGTGTTAAGAAAAGTTTTACTTTATGAGTTAACCCCATGAAAGCTTTGTGCTGACAAACAACCAGAAAGCTTAAGGAAAACTATGGCCCTCTTCACTTTAATTAGAAAAAGAGGTAGAATTTAGCTACCCAGGTATATTTATAAAGCCAGTAAGACACACTACCATGGCTTCTAAATTTATAACAGCATGGATTAAGGCCATAATACGTTTATTATACAAACTGCATTTGATGGCAGCTTAGTGGCAAGGAGGATGAGAGAACAATGTATGAGACAGCACAATAACAAGAAAAAAAGTTCATATTTACATAATCCTTTAGCTCTTCATAGTCATCTGTGATTACTAGTCAAATCATAATTGTAACAGTTTTGAGGAGGAATGAATAAAAGTCATGACTTTCACTGCAAAAAATAGAGAAACAGAGGCAGAGGGATATTATTATGAACTCTGACTTTTATCAACACAAGTCTCATGCTACCTGAGTATCCCAGTTAGGACACTGTGCATATCTAAGAATAATTTTCTTTACTCATTTCTATACTATAATAATGGTTAATGTATTTTGCCTGGCTTTCATACTAAAAGCAAAGTCAAGATGAAGAGCAGAATAAATTCTGCTGCTGTGGTCCACTGCTCCTGAGGGCCAGTGGGCTGCCTGCAATTCACAAAGTTCTGTTACTATCCTGAGGAGATTCTAGGAGTAAAAAGCCAGAGTTGGCTAAAATTTTCCTTGGGGATTTCTCCTTCTCTAATGCAATTTCTTGTCCACTTTGACCAGTTATTGAAAATGGTTATTAATAAGACAGTGTCTACACCTTTTTAAGGTGATAGTTTCAGAACTATTTTCATTTCATAACAGAATTAAAAAAAAATTCCCAGTGCTTCAAATAACCTGGTGGTAATTCTCCATGATAAAATATGGCTCTCTTTGTTTGTAGAAGAGAACTCCTACTTCAGGAATGAAATTTCCTAAAAATGCCAATCAGGGTCATTAAAAAAAAAAATTAAAATCTACCACTTGTTCAAAAAGGCAGATTTTCTTTATCCATGTAATCACATTCAGGACCAACTCTGTGTTGAATAAAAAGCCAACAATGACATTTCTACCCCTCTCATTAATCTTTGAATCAATCCATCCTTTATTTTGAATTGGGTTCAACATATTCTCTACCACACATTCACATATTTTGCAGAATAGAAAGAATTCATATATGTAGAATTAATTTTTCATCCTCAACATGTAACTGCCAGTCATATTTTGTCACACAGGTTTCTGCTATTTCTTTTCCAGACAACACAAAAATTCAACACTAAAATATAACAAACATAAAATATCACAAGTTAATTAGCAGTGTTTATTCTGCCATATAAATTAGTCTGTTTTAAAGGATTTTGAGGATTTTAAAAATTTTTGTATATTTGGGACCTATGCAAATCAATGTTAACAATGCTAGAAAGGAAACTGGTGCCACCTAAACAGCTGCAACATACCGGAAGGAGAAGTTACTGCATAAATCTATAAATGTTTGCCAACGTGGTGTCACTATTCCAGTCAGGAAATTTATCAGAAAGTGATTGCTTATCTTTTTTACAAGTATTTTTTGAACTTTCTATTTTATCTTTCTAAATTTAAAATTTTTAAGTGTATATTGTGTTTAAATTATTTTGCTCTGGTGTAGGTTTTAAAAAAAAAAAAAAAGAACAAGAGAGGGAAAGAATGGGATTGGTTGTTAATGGTAGTAATAAAACCAGCCTGTTAAATTCAATAATAAAAGTTATTTCAGAGCAAAATACCTAACAGAATGAGTTATCAAGTGGAAAATCTTGTTCATTTTTATATAGTACCAAGAGGCACTCTAGTATGCAAAGCAAAAGCACTTATATAACAGTCCTGGTACATCCATAGGTGAAAATGCTTCACCCTGCTTTTCCATGTCCATACTGTCCTGCAAATTTATGAATTTTATAACTGACATGAGAAAATATGACTGTTGTATATTGCATAACTGGCACTAAAATCCCATATATTATCTAGTTCTTATATTTTGAATGAAATAATCTTTTGGAAATTTATGACTCAGTATGCAAAATGATCCATTCAAATGATCACATTAAAAAGGAATCTGTAAAAGAGACTTGCTCAGGTTTCTGTGAATTGCCCTTGAGGTTCATCCTCTCCTACTTAATAAATCTACCACAGGGTGTGTGCATAAGTCCTGTACCCAGCCTGAAGCCACATTACCTAAGACTCACTGGGCCTGCTCAGCATGAGAAATGATAATTGTTACTAAAGATAAGGCTAATGAGCAATGATTCAGTTGGAGGAACAAAGCAGCTCTGCTGCTGCAAATGTTGCCCTTTGGGTGTGATTTAGAGGTTTGCCAGAGCAGTGGAAATAGGAAGAGTCCAGAAATTTTTTACCACTTTGTCACTTCGAACATCAGCTCCCATTTCAGTGGAACCCTGCTTTCAATTCTGGTTTTCCAGCACCAAAGCCTGGAACCTGGGAAATAGGATGAGCTGAGGAAGCCCTTCAGAACAGCCACTCCCCTGTTGCTCAGTGGAAAACCCAAACCTGTCTGTTTTCACCCCAGCACTTTATGGTAGCCACAGGCATAAATATTGATTGGTGATACTCAATGCTGCTACTCCATTTGCCTTGTGGCTAATGTCAGCCCCTCTCCCTTTCATCCAGTGAAAATTAAAGTAGTATCATGAAGTATAACTGCTTCCACAGGGAGAAAGGAAAGTTATATTCACAATGAAGATATTTTATTAATGCAAAATTTTGTTACAATGGCAATTTTTTCTTATTGAATGCATTTTTTACCAATTCTATTTTGCCTTTCAATAAATTAAAAAAAAAAAAAAAGAAAAAGTTTTTTGGTGCAATTCAGTTGCTTTTTTTCTTGTACAGGTGTATTCATCACGCTGGATCATGCTTTATCCTTCATACTGACTAGACCAAAAATATGTGGCACAGTTGAGACCTAAGCAAGACACAGTCATATCAACCTTTAACCTGAGGGTTGAAGCATTGATCTGGGTGAGATGGCCCAGAACTGTGCCTGTTTTCAAGGTATCTGGAATGGAAAATGAGAGTCTGAAATGAGCAGCTCTGAAATATTCACTTAACTCTTCTGCATTTCATGTGAAATTAAACTTCCTAATCAATTGTTTGGGGTCTCTTGTAAATTCCCTAAACACCAGAAATTTCCTGACAAAATTTTATATGCATCACTACATTCTCCCAATTTTTTTAACTTGCAAGAAGATTTTGTTTAAATGGGTCATTCACAAAAATCTATCACTGTAAATAAGAACTGTTGCACACATATTTTCCTCACATAAAAATCAGAGGTCACTTAACCTTAGATTTGAGCTCACACTTATATTTGAAATGCTATGTTGAGCTTGAATAATTATTTGCTGTTTGCTTTCTTAAATCCAGATGAAGTCCACAATTATAAGTTTTACATTCAATTAAAAGAATTAAAATCAAGCCACTAGGCCTCTATAAAATTGATGAATATCTCTTTTAGATGGGGAGATTTCTTAATTCGGGACTATGTTAAGTCTTTTTTTATCTGTGTCATTGAAATATTGAATTTTACATTCTGAACAAGCTGTAATTTATATAAATCTCCATAGGTAAAGGGTAGGATTCAGCTCAAGAATAAAGACAATTAAATTAGGTGCCTACATATAGATTCTTGTTTATGTCCTGTGTGTCTAAGTACCCATTAAACACAGACAGCAAAGCCTACACATATACTCACATCAACGTACAGCAGACATGCATTTTGTCAATGACTGACCACCATTAGGTATGCTTTTTATGTGGACAACTTCTAGAAGATTAATTTGGTTAAACAGAGGCATATAGCACCGTCAGAGAGATCCTGGAGCATCCCTCTGGTACACCAGTCCAGTTCCAGAAAGGTGCAGCTCCCTCATAGCTCCAAACCTGCTGGCAGCATGATGCCTACGTTCAGGGAAATACATTAAATCCTATATTCAGACATTTTGACTTGAGTATTTTAATATATGTAGTGAAACTCACCTTTTTTTAGGCTAAATTTCAACTCCTCAAATTGCTCTCCATATGCTGCTTTCCTGCAGGTTTCTTTCCTGAAAGATTTCTCTACTTTAATAGGCTGGTTAAGCAATGAAGGCTGACATAAAATATATGAAATATATAGCTGCTAATAATTTTCTCAACTAGACCAGTGGTGAAATAAGGTTCTTGCCCTCAGCCTGAAAATGTGATTATAAAAAAGCACTAACCTTCTGATGTCCATCAGACTTATATATTTGTTTCCTTTTGGTATTTTCACCTCTGCAATTATTCCTGGGAACAAAGGGACATACTATACCCTTCTGTATTCTTACATTGTCTTGTTTTTTTTCTTATTGACCTAAGTCCTCTGGGTCATTTGAGACAAATCCATGACATCAGCACAACTGACCACATGGGACTAAATCCAGGCCTTTCAAAGAGTTACAAGTGATAGGAAAACACAGTGTACTTCCTTGGAAGATGAGTGAGTTTCAGTTTTGGACATACTTTTCTGTGCAGTGCTGTATTTAGGGTAGTGTGTGATTTGGTATTTTTGGGTTTTTTTCAATTTATTATTTTCTATTTTCCTTGTTATCTTACATATCGATATGACTCATAATGGTTTGTGTGTTTAATAGGAGAGTTTGTGGTTTTAACAATTTTGTTGTAATATCATCAAAATTTATTCCTACTGCCTGGAATAAGGTTCAATGGGTCTGAAATTCCCATTGGCTCTGTAAAGTTTTATAATTCAAAACTCCATTTGGAGGACAAAAAACCACAGGAAATTAGAGTCCTTTTTACTAGTTTGTAAGTATCTCTTAAGCATTTGTTTCCTAATTTGAGCAACATATTCACTTTCTTCTTTTTTATCCTTTATTTTAAATGGGGGGCTATTTCACAAAATGCCAAGGTCAGTATTACAGCAATAATAAGAAATGAGTTTTACTGCTTCTAACACCATTTACTTCCTCCTGTACTGCAGAGAATATGACATTATACAGAAAAGAAAAAAAAAAAACCTCATTCAAATAGGCATTTTCTGCCTTAATGCTTGACTTTGTGTGAATAAGTAACCTTTTACATTGTGAAAAATTTTGTGGCAAATTATCTCTCTAAATAGAGTTTATACATACTACATGACATGCTACAAAAGCAAAAGCGAATAAGAGGCAGAGAGAGATTGCAACCTTGCTTGTAAAGGTTTATCAGTAGGGGGAAAAATTATATATTTGTTATAGCTGTTCATTATCACTTCTGTATTACCAGTGGAGAATGTTGCTATGCATTAAAGTCTGGAGATTTTATTTCTATTAATTTAAGATACTGTTGAATTTCTTTTAAATGTTAATCTTGCCTTCTGTATCTGGAACATATTATCATATTACTTGAGAGATCGGCAGGCATTTTTCTTTCTTTTTTTTTTTGCCTGTACAGAGTAGTATCTGCCAGTCTTAGTCTCCTATGCTTAAGGAGAGGGTTTTTCAGCACACATACTTTCGAGTCACAGAATCCAGGCTAACATATAATGCACCTGTGGGACACTACCACAAGATAATATTGACAACAAATGCCTATAGCATGAATATAAAGAAAACTAGAATTTCGCAATTCAAAATGAAACTGAACCTCCAGCTGTAGTAGGGTTTTGAGAGCAACTCTCCTTACAGGCAGCCTGGCTCTTCAAAGCCTCTTGACCCCCACATCAGAACAATTTCTTAAACTGAGGTAAAACACTTAAGAAAACCCAGGCAGATGTACAGTCAGACTACAGTTATCCAAGCACCTACAGATAAAATCAGATACATACTGGGCCATAAGGGGCAACTGAAATGGATTGAACACAAGTGGGAATTACAAATGCAATCAGATAGTTTTAAGTGTTTACCTACCAGTTTCACTTTTGTTTAACTACTTTCAAAAATTAAGTCCTTGAACACCTGTAATCCAAATATGAGTGCGACTGAATATGGGAATCTGTTCTCAGAGCTGTCTTCAAACCTTGAGTTTGAAGCTTCCCAGTTACACAAGAACTGTAATTAGATCTGGTTTCAACATGAAAACCATCATAAATACCCCACATACATGTAGCCAAAAAGCACCCTTCCCTTGGCTCCCAGAAACTCCATCAAAAGCAAATTGTGTGTTTTTAGACACCCAAAAGACAGAGGAATGAAATTCCTCAAAAACAATCAAACAAAAAACTTAATAGTAATATGGGCATAATAATTATTTTTCCCTAGCACATATGGCCAGTGTCCTTAGATAGGATGAGGTAAGTATGAATCCCCTGCCAGTACTGGTCCAATATTTAGGCCACCTTTCCTGTGAAAGTTTGGATCAGGTCTTTTGATGTCCTTCCAACTTGATCTATGCTATGCTATGCTATTTCATTTAATTCTGTTTTACTCTATTCTGTAATTATAGTTCATTATTTTTGTCAAAAGTAATTCAGTAAAATGCAATACTTTTTTTAAGCTGCAGATCCTGAATTCAGAGAGTGCCTAACAAAAATTCTGAATGAGGCCTAGGAGAGAAATGAATCGTAAGACATATTCTTCTATCTTGGCATCTGTCCCAGTGGGAAGCCCCATGAAACAGGGAGCATTTTTCTTGGACTATTTCTCTCATGCCTTTCTGTGAAACACCTAACCAGGGGAAGTTGTGAAACCTGCAGCTCTCCATCATTAACATCCAGTGTCCTATACTGGCTGGAGTCTGCTGCTCTTAATGACCTCTTTGGCTATATTCAGCCCTGTTTAACTCTTCCCAAACACTGCCTAGGGAACATTTACTCAGCACATTACAGTTTTGTGCAACAGACCTCCCCTCAATCACTTAGCCCATGTCTGCTTGGTAAGCTGTGCACCTTCAGCACTTGGCTGAATTGCAAATGTCCAGCTCCCAGAGCTGACAGGCTGTGCAATGGCTCTGTGCTCGTAGCCCAGGCTGCACTTTCCTTCTGACACATGGGTGCACCAGAGGGTGCCTGTACAGAGCCAAGCCCCACAGAGGCCCTGAGCTGCCCTCACATTTCATACTTAGACCCAGCCTTAGGGATTTAGAAAACAATGACCATCAGGATCCATTTCATGTCCTTTCCTTTGTTTTACTACCATGCATTTCCTCCAAGAATAAGCCAGAGCTATGACTTACTCTTGGATAACAATGCCTTGTATCTTTTGCGAACTCTCTTAGCAAAATATTTCTGAAAGCTATGGCAGCAGAGCCTGGAGCCTGAGGAATTGGAACCATAAACAACCAATAATAAAAAAATGGTGTGACTGCTGTTTCTAAAATATAAGAACAGAACCTTAAGTATCCTAAACCTTAGAAAGTTATTTCAGGCATTATTCCTTTTATATTTTACAACATCAGTTGAACGACAAGAAACTATTTCTAGAAAAGATGGTTTTTTTTTTTTTTTTTTCCCTGCAGAGTGCATTTCAACATTCAAGAAATCTCAAATTGTTTCAAGTTTTGAATTCTTACTCATTAAATCAAATATTTTTCAACCATAACCCTAATGAGAGCTCAGATTACAATGGTGGCTATAGTATGCTGTGATGCTGGGAACATAATTATAAAAGGACAAGTACGCTCCCTCTCTGGGTCTGAATTTTAATAAATTATTTCCACAAAAACATATTCATTTCTGTGATAGATGTTTTCCTTTCTCTACCTTAAACTCTAGAAATTAAATATTTAATAATATATTTAATTTATTTAAATTTTTAACTGATATTAAATAATCAGTTCATCGAAATACTGAACTTATCCTCCGTAAAACTAAAAAATATTAATTGCTACCAAACTAAGTCAAGTATTTTATAAAGTCTTGTTTCCTTATAAAGAGATTTCCAATAAATTTGCAGACTATTTCTCAACACAAGATCACATTAGAGAAGGAAAAGAGTGACAAAATAAAGTTGACTTTTACTGTGGTTTTAGCTAGTTGTAAAATGATGATATTATCTCTCTCCAGAGGGCAGTAAGCAGCTTCCACTCATGTTCTAAGTGAGAGTAAACATTTTATACTACAGCCATTGCCAACACGATGTAGAAGAATAGAGTAACACGATAGAAGTAGCAGGGATTTCTTCTTAACTAACTTGTAGTCTCATGCATAAAAATATTAAGTCATAAAGATTGAAAACCTGCACTAATATAAAAGTATGGGCTGAGTTTGTATAATTTTTCAGCTGAACATATTCATTCATTGTCTAACCTCTAAAAAGCTACCAGAGTGCTCTTGAAAATTAAGCACAAAACCAATCCCATTGATCTGTAAAATGTGTTCGAAGTTATGAATATAGTTTTAGGCATAAAACTCTTGCAAAATATATATATATATATTTTTTTTTGTATATTTGGAATCAAGCTTTCTCACAGATTCATAGCTCTGTGAATATAGTATAATTTAATGCAACTCTATGCAAATTCACAGGGACTATTAATTGTCTTTCAGGTAAACACTCTTACTACAATCCTTTATTACATACTTATTATTATTAATTAGATTCTGTTGGAGTAAATGGCCTTCATTGCTGTGTTATTTTGAAATTGTATTGTTATGTATTATCAGTAATTCTATGAAAATTATCAATAAACAAATACTTGTTAATTTGTGAACACTCATATTTTTAAATAATATTGTAAAAATGTTATAATGGTGAAGATGCATTACCTAACTGTGCTAAATTTCTTTGCACAAAAATTAGAGAGTCTGATACATGGTCAGTAGATATAAGAAGTCACTTTGATGGTATTCAACCATTGCAAATAAGTCTGTGCTATTAATTAAAACTTAATGACCTGAATCTATCTGTTATTGACAAAATGTGGTTTATAATTGCACAGGAATTTAAGTAGAATAGCTAAAATAACACTAAAAGGGCAAAACCTAAAGGCTTTGATTACTCCTAGAATAAATTAAGATTTCATAACTGAGCTTGTCCTTTTGATTAATAACAAACTTGGTAAGTTTTCTCTTTGCTTCCTAAAGTTGATCACTTTAGATATTTTTGTTAATCAATCCCCTACAAATATTCTATGGAATTTTGGTCTATACAACACAGCTAAAATGGAAAGTGCTTTATCAGTGCTGAAATGGCCACCAGGTCATAAATTTCATCTTGATTAGCTTTTCAATCTAGCATATTAAGTCTTTCAGGTCTAGTCTTAATGTTTGGAATATAATTCTTTTACATATTAATTATACTGTTTCTATTAGAGAAAACAAGGAGACAGTGCCCTTGAAAACAGCTATTTGCCACGACTGTAGGTGATGGCATAGTGCTTAACTCAACCTTTTCTTCTGAGACAAAACTGTTTCCACTGGCTCCTGCAGTCTCACCGTGCAGCACTCTCAGGATCTGTCCCTAGGATGTGTGAGGAGCCAACCTGAGACAGCACTCAGGGCTCCTCCTATGGCCTCCAACACACCTCAGTTCTGTAAAAAAGTGTTGTCATGCCCCTCTTCCTGGTGCTCTCCTCTCACAGCAGAGACAGGGGAGCTGCTGGTAAGGCTTTCTCACAGCAGGGCAGGGCTGGGCAGGGAGGGAGGCTCTCCCTGCAGCTGCCCAGGGAGGCTCTGCTGGCTCCATCCCCTGAGCTGCAACCTGGAACAGCCCTGAGCAGCCTAAGCCAAGCGCTGAAAAACAGCTTGGATTAGGTGAATAACTGAGCTCTTTTCTTGGTCTCTAGAAATAGAGACCAAATGGGTGTAAATTGGTTTCTTCCACCACGGTTTGTTTGAGGGTTTTAGCTTTTTTTTTTGTTTATTTGTTACAATTGTTATTTGTCTTAAAAAGTACATATCATAATACTCCCCCAACCTTCCTGTATTTTTTCTCTCTATTTGTCCTTCAATTTCAAATGAATAAGTGTAAATGAAAAACATTTTATCTTATTTACTAGAAATATGAAAACCAGTGAAAAAACATAAAAATTTCACCAAATAAATATATTATAATTATGAGAAAAAAATTGTGAGTTCTGAGGGTTTTTGCTGATGTAAGCTATGAAAATAGAGATACCGAACATCTTGATTTTATTCTGGTTTTGTATGCAATTAAATTAATAATAGCTGATTTTAATAAAAATCCCTCAAAACTAAATAAAAGGGGGTTTAGCCGCAAATGTAACTATCAATATCAAACTTTGTTATAAACAGATTAATTTTAAATTGTAGATACAAATGGATAGATATACAGATATATAAATACATGATGCTGGTTATAAGGAAATGACAAATACACTGATCTTTTAAAACCTAAGTTTAAGGGAAGTAGATTTACTAGATCTAGGAGCAGCATCTTGATTAACTTTAAACAAGACTGTCAGTACTAAAGGAATAAGTACTGATTAATTGATTGCAAAGGTTTTACCATTTTAAATCAGGTTTTCCTGTGCAAATTTCAGTCCTGGTGTTAGCACTTGGCCTGCAGAGCCTTCTGTTGCAGTTACAGCTGGACATTGGACCTTTTCTTCCTGTTACAGACCTGTTGCTCAGAGTTAACTCAAACTGTTTGTTTGGAGATACTAGAGATTTAGGTGCATGCTGCTATGACTGGTGAAATCATTCTTGCTTGTGGTACATGCCTTTTAAAATATTTCTAGTGAAAGTAATGTGGCAATATCAAATAATATTTTAGGGCTAGATTGCTGTGACAGCCCCACTCTTGAGGGAAAACTGGCTGACAGGGGTAAATGATTCCAGCTGGCTCTTGACTTATTCCCTCACCTTCTACACTTCTAGGTTTCACAAATTCTGAGCAGAGATTAGCCTGACTCATTACTGATTTTTGATTGAGAATAAAATCCATACAACTCCTCAGGTCCTACAGTACATAAAAAAACCAAGAAAGTCTGTAAAAAATTCCAGCAAGGCCAAAACTGATCTTGTGAATTTCAGCACAAGAAACAATAAAAAGAAAAAAACTTCTAACTGTAACTAGAACAGTGATCAAAAGACCCATTAGAAGATAAACTTTTATGCAGTCAACAGAAAAATTTGTAAAATTGTTAAATTTTTTTTTTGTCTACTAAATATGTCCAAGAAATTCCATTTTATAGGTACTTTAATTTATGGGGCATTTTTTGCTTTTTTTTTGCTGGTCTTCCAGAAAATAATAACTTGACACTTTGTACCACCAATCCACTCTTATAAAATAAGGGTTTTTTTCCCATTTGCTTCAAGAATGAAATTAAGATGATGAAAAACACACTCACATTAAAACTCTTCCTTCACCTTTATTAGAAACATAAAATTCTGTCATTCATTGGTCTAAGAAGTCAATTGAAAATTCTATTAGGTATTGGTGCTTTATGACAACACAATTATTATATAATACTTTTAAGAGAAGACAATGCATATGTAAGGGTATTGGGAAAAATATTATTAATATGTTAATAACTAAGCACCTTCACTAAAATTATACACAGTGGGAGTAAAAATAAAGCTACTGTAAATATTAAGTGATTTTACTTCTAATGTCAGTCTTTTCCAGTTAGAAGGTATTCACTCAAGACATTCAACAAATTCAAAACAATCTGTACAATAGCATCACCTTATACCTTCCAGTTTTATTCCTCTAATGTTTTTGTTATAATCCATACAGTGTAAGTAATTCCTTGTTAAGTAAATACAAAATGAAAAAAAAACATTTGCCATTATGTAATCTCTTCAGTCATAATTAACCTTGAAAAGTTACTCAACTTCTGATTAAACCTTATAAAGATATTGATCCCTAGTTTTGAGCTCCTTTCCTTAAAACATACTAGAAATTTGAGTACAGAGAGATGGTGGAGCATTCCTAATACTTTAGGAGTATTAAACATTTCCAAGTCATTAAATGAAAGTGATGAATCAATACATGTTCTGGCATTGCTCATTAACATATCACTGAATCTGAGATTTATCCTATGTTGTATGACCTAGAATAGAAATATCCTTCATAAATAATTAATTGAAAGACATATGATATTGGATTGCTAATCTGCAAGTAACAGTTATTCTCAGCAAAATATTTTTTAATTAGGTCAGAAATGAAAACTGAACCTGCTGGCCAAAGTGACCTATTTTTCCCTGTAACCACTATGGAGTTACTTCCTTTTTTTGGCATGTAGTCTCAATTAATTGTTTTAATGACACAGTTAATTTTGCTTCTCTCTGCATGCATATTCATGTGCTGAAAAAATGAAATGTGCTGGAACAGAAGAGAGGCTACTTAATCTCTCTGTAGGTCTGGACATTTGAAATCACTCCTACAGCAGGTAGCTCCAGGAACTTTTAGCACAGAACAAGGGTCATCCTTGGGTCTTTAAAAAAAAAAAATTCAGCATTTATTAAGTCTTTTAAATTAAAAATCCAGACTGCTGGCAGGAAGCTCAAAATGTGCAAAAACCTAGGTAAGGTATTTAGCTTAGTGATGCTAATTTTGACACTCCCAGAAGCAGAGGAAGAAATTGCCACTAATTGGCATCATCTGCTAGCTGTGGAAGGTGGGTTCCAAACACCTTTACACTGTTTTAAGATATTTTGTTATTTTTATACCAAGCATTTTACTGACTTCAACTACTTATTAAAAAATTCCATTGGGAGAAATCTCTGCTACAAAGAGAAATATTTCAAGTATTTATGACATTTCCCAGTTAATTCTGCAGTTCAAATGTGAGATGAAACTTGGCATTAACACCAGGAAGAAATCTAGTCAGAGCACACTGCAAACAAGAAACATCCAAAGGTCTTCCATAAAGATGTGGGGTCCTTTTAAAATAGTTTAAACTACTGGAACAGGTCAAAAACTAATTTTGGGGCACTCATCATAATTCAGTCAGAGTTCACTTTGTCAGAACTCTGGTCTACATCTCAGAAAGTTGGCAAGGCTCAGAGAGACCACTCCTCCATTACAGGAAACCACAGCAGGCTTCAGAAAATTTGGTTTGGGTATACAATCACTGAGTGTCTGGATGATTATATATGTTTATTTCCAAGTCACCAAGAGAAGGAAAAATTGTGTTCTGCAGTTACCAATTTAAGATTGGACAGAATGCATGAGAGGGGGAAGAATTTATTGAATTTCAAAGTCAGAGGTGCCCTGTATAATGAAATCAAACTATTCTGTAATGTCAGACTTACTATACTGAAATAATTCTGCTTTTGTTCTGACAAACAATTATGCTAGTTAATTATAATTCTGTTCCTTTTGATTATTCCTGCCCATTTCCAAGCTCATTCTTACTCCCCTCCTACATGACCCATTGTGATTTTCCTCAGCAGAAAAGGAGTTCTAAGACAGCACAAGCAATTTGTTGTTGAGCTTGAGTGGGTGAGTTGTTTTCAGATACTCTACCTATGTGTCTGTCTAAGAACCACAGGATAACAGCATCTGACATCATCAAACAATTCCTTCATGAATTACAGATCATTTCATGAAAGATGGCATGATACTTCCATCCAAAAATATGCTCTAGAATATTTATTAAGTTCTATAATTCATGAAGCTTTCAGAACTGATAGTTCTCTTCTTCCAGAGAAATAACATGGGGGGAATTTATTTAACATTGACAAGTTTTTCCTGTTCATATTGTCATTTCTTTATCACTTCAATGAGTCACTCTTCACCTCACCAGTAGCTTTGCAAATTCTTTATCTAATATTTTGTTAAATGGATCTCACTTGGCAAAACAGATTTTTCTTTCTCCTGCAGTGTGAGATGGTTTCTTCTGTGTGAACATGAAGAATACACCTGTTAAGGCTCACAAACAATAGGTAGGTTTTGGGACCAAAGGCCTGTGGACTCTTTCAGTGTAAATATCAATTAGATCCATCATTGTGCATTAACAACCTCAGGATAAGCTTCAGGGTTTTCCCCAGTTCTACACCTTCAGTATGAAAGACTTGTGATTTGCCTCTATAATGGGCCAAACGAGATTAAATGTATCAGTGTGCCCAGGAGCCTGCTGTCTTTGAGCAGGTGTGACCTGAGCTTCATCCTCACATGGAGAAGTAAATCTGTCTTACTGCCCAGTGGGTGCAAGAAGAATCCAAGTGCAGCCTCTATTTGGAGAGGGTCACTACAGATTTTGCTGTAGAGAGAGATCTGTAGTACCCTTTTTGAGGTGAGTCAACAGCTGGCACTTGTCTTGTGTGATCAGCTCTAAGGGGGAAAGATACCTGCAACTCACCTGCAGTTGCAATCATATTGATACCAAAGATTTTAAAAAATAAGATATAAATAATGAATTTATAGTATTTCTAAGCTATTCAAGAACTCAATGAACTCTCTACAGGTATTTCTGCAGGCATTCCATATCCTTATTCTTTATACAATATGCATCTCACGTGATAAAAAACGCAAATTCAGATGAATTAAACATTGCAACAGAAAGAATTTGGAAGCTACTACTATTCAAAAATTCTGCCCTTCCATAAAAGGTTAAAAATCTCAGTTACTAAGATGATAAATTGGAATTAGTTTTGATCTGGCTCCTGTTTGAAGGCATTTAACTTGACTTCACGTTATTTTAGCATATGGTCAGGCATTGAGATGTATAAAATTCACACATATTTTCCCTTCATCTTAATTTGCCTCTTCAAAAATCACATCGGTGTCACTTTCATTTTCAGAGTTTTAGGTAGTTGTGCTTGCGGGGAGGTAGGAAAAACATGGTATTTTTGCATACATATTAAAACTAGGAATGACACAAGTTGATACCAAGAAGACAGAATGTAACTATTTAAAGATGCTTGTAGGAAGAAGTGTTGTCACTTTTGCATTCTTTCACTGTCACAGCCACAACAATTTTACTATATAACAAGCTTTCAGAAAGGTTGCTTTACTATAAACTCATATAACCTTAATTTTGTTAATGTGGATGACTGTAATATATTTGCTGATTTTGCTAAAAACGTTGATTTACTTGACTTTTGGCAAGGAAACTGATTTCTACAAAGGGTTTCATTGCATGATGATGGTTTTATCATCATATAGCAAGTGATTTTCAATTAAATACTTGCCACAGGTGGGAACAGGCAGCATTACAATCCCTGCTAAAACTGCAACGATTTAACTTACTGGGAGAATACATTTCTGCCAAAGAACTTTTCCAACAAAGTGCAATGGGGCACTCAGGGATATGTTCCTGTGCCTGTGTGTTGATGCCTTCCTAGAAAAGGGCTTGAGACTGATTCAGCTACAAGTAAATTGACACATAAGATCTTGTCATGATCTTCACAAAGATTTCCTGGGCAGAAACACAACTGTCTGGGGGAGCATTTCCATAGCATCACACACATTATGCTTTCCACTACGTGGTTCTTCCTTCTCTTCTTACCAACAGAAATGCACCAGCAGGTGCAGTTAAATAATCAACAATCATTTTCCATGGTTGTAGATGGCCTGGGTCTCTAACAATAGAGCTCAAAACATGTTTGTATAATGTGCTTTAAGTGGTTGGTAATTTTAATATCTTTGATGAAGTCAGTGAAATACTCATAATCTGGGTAGTGTTTCATTTATGCTATATACACAGCTGAATATAATCCTTCTTTGTAGTATCTTAGTAGCACAGTAATAGAGATATAGAATTTTTTATCACTAAATTTATACTGCCTTATAGAGTAAAGTAATACACATAAAAAAAATAAATCTGAGGCAGAAAACAAAGCATAGTGCTGTACTTGATCAAAGACATTTATCAAAACTCATTAAGCAACAAGGTAGGCATATAATTGTATTTTCACACACAGATCTTCAGATGCAAGCAAGAAAAAGGCTCACTCTGAAAACCAGTTACTGAAAACCAGTTGGAAGTCTTTAATCCCACCACCACAAAGTAGACCTGAGTTTCCAGTCCCAACAAAGCATGTGACAAGGGCAGGGGGGACCTTTTGCCCTGTAAAGATCCAGGGTTGAATGGAGATGAGGGATGGAAAAGAGCATGTGGTGGTGGGTGGTTGTGGTACAGTGAAAGACTGGATCAAAATAAATACAAGCCTGGAGTGATAATTCAGGTTGCCTGAGAAACTTTAATTTTCAGGTGTTACATAATATCTGGGTCCTTTAGTTGTAGCCTTAGGGTTCTTTTGGCACAGTTCAGAAGCAGTGCAATAATAAGGCTTCACAAAAAACCAGTTACCATACAGCACTGCTGAAAGATGATCCTCCCTTTTTGTACTCAGCAAGGATGCTCATGCTAAACCAGTGACAACACTGGTGACACTGTTAGTCTCCAGCTGGTCCTGTCCTTCAGGAAATGAAGGCATACTTAAATTTCTCTGCTATTTTATAAATAAGGGCAAGTAGATACACATGAATTATGATAATTTTGATATCTTAAGGAAAAAAATATTTTCTGTGGTTTTTAAACATTTTGCATCAAGTTCCCTGTCAGTGTTTCCTTCAGCCTGGCCTTCTATGTAGTTCCTCTCCCACTGTAGCTCCTAAACTCCTGTTCCCTCTGCTGACTCCTGTTTGCCTTTTCCTGCCCATACCTTTACTTCTATCTCTTATCCTACACAACCCTATATTCATCCTCCTAACATAACTGCCTCTATTCCTCCCCTGCTGGTATTCATTCTCTTGTATCCTCGTTGGGAATATTTATTTCATTTCTATCCATTTTCTTCCCCTCATTTTTTTCCTTTACCACAGTTCCTCTTGCTCCTGTTCTGTCCAGCCATTTCCTTCCTCCCCTTTCTCTCCTTCATCTCTCCTACATGGCAGGAGGATGTAATGCAATGCAGGGGGCAGAGGGGGGAGGCAGGGGCAGAGGGGGAATGGTGGGGAGAATTGAATTTGTATTCTTAAGCTTTCTTGAGGAAGAGTTTATTTTAATCAAAATTTTAACAAAATATCTGAGGGATATATTCAGCATAGAGTATTAGAGCCACAATGGTTTATATTTGGCAGTGCTATCAGCAACTGAAAACAGAGACTTATGATTGAAAGCTTCTGGCAACCTGACTCATTGGCATCAGAACTCTGCCACCTAATACAACATGCTGTTTATTTAACAGTTTCTGTTAAATTAAATTACTTGCCTTTAATCAAGGCAGATATATTTATAACTATTTTAAATCACCCTCCAAATGTTTCTTTTAATTCTTTCACATAAATTCCAGTATAAGGAGGCAATGATGTTGCATTTTCATGAGTATAATAAACCTCTTACAGGTTGGCCCAAGTTGAATCTATCATGGAAGAGAAAAAGACAAGGAGGAATGGGCATAACCAGAAATCAAGCCACATTTAATATGTGATGTTTTAGAAAGTACTTAGGAACTCCACAGTGTATGAAGAATGATAATGACAATAGTACCTCTATTTCTACTAATAGTAAAATATAGGCTTTAACTTAGTCTGATTCTATTGTTATTTATCATATTTAAATCTTTTTATACTGTCCATATAGAAGAAATAGTGATCTCAATTAAATAAGTGGAGATAAACAGAAGTAAAATTTTCCCCTGCTCTTCTAAAGTTCTTCTAAGCCTTCTGATGTTTACATTCTTGTAATGGAGTTTCTTATGCACTTTCATGTAAATAATAATTGTTTTGCATTCTTCTCTGGAAGAGGAGTGATTTAATAGACTGTTAGTTTGACCAGTGTGGTTAGAAAGGTAGTAATTTCATCCTCCAATCCATAGTCACTTTTAGAATTCTATAAATAATGAGGTCCAGAAATAAATGTGCTTTTTTTTGCCTCAGAAATCTCAGCATGAGAGTGTCGTTCATTGTGTGTCACATAGTGACAGTAAAACTAAAATCAAACCCCCAAAAATGTAAATGAACAGCATAGAAAAAGAAAGATGTTCTTTGGGACAATTCCCTGGTTCTTATATAGGAAATATCCCACCATAAAAGGTTAATAATGTTTAAGTATTTTAAAATTAGAAGGTAATAATTGAGATTTCAATGATGGTTGAAAAATGGCAAATGTTTATGTACAGCAAAACTTTCATATTTTATACTTGAAAAAAAAAAAAAAGTAAGATTTGGCTGGAACAGCATTACTGTTTTGTATTGAGAACACCATCTACATTTTATCAAACTCTTTTTCTGATTTCAAGTGCAATGTAACTACCTTTCCCACTGTTGCCAAAAGGTTAATGATTAACAGAAACATAAGGAGTATGAGGGAAGACTAAAAGAAAAAAAGGTTAATTATACAACCTTGCAGTAAACTTTCAAATATTTGTAGGGGTTTTTTCTTAGGTGCATAACATGGCACAGTATAAAACGCTTTTTCTTTACACTCTCACCAATGTTGTTTATGTAAATGTGAAGGTTTCACAGACTGAATCCTACTGAAAATAAGTTTAATAGCTGCACTGCATAGCTTAATCACTGCATGGCTTCTTTTTCCTATAATGATTTTCACCTCAAATTTATGAGTTTTTCACCATGTAAATACTCTCATGTTTATTGTTCTTTAAATAAAGATTGCAAGCCAAATTAAATGCTGGAAATTGAAAAGGAGGAAAAATGAGAGCAATCAGTTTCCAAAATGTGTTTGTAGTAAATTTTCTTCCACTGACCAAAAAGTCATGATACTTGGAGCTGAATTACACAGTAACTTGAGGGTGAGAACCACAAGGCTGCAGGTCAGTGTGTGTTTAAAAATTGCTTCCTAACAGTGCAATACATCTTCTAATTTTCTTCCTCCTTCCCACCAAGATGACAAATACAAGCCTTATGGAAGATCACATCAGTCATTTACTTCCATCTGCATCCAAGCAGAAAACTATGGGCTAAGAGCAACATCAGCTCAGCACCAGCCATGAGTCCCAAACTAAGCAAAGCCCCTGTGCCCTGCCATGGGCTCTGCTCACTTTTCCAGGAGAAATTACAGTGTTTTCTTTGTAAGTCTGCATATAGGCCAAAGAAGAGGCATTACTGCAGTTGATATGCCAGGGAGACTGATTTAGAGTCTGCTCCTTTACATGATAAACCCTTGACTCCTGTGCGACAGAACAGACTAGATTTATTTGAAGTGCAAAATGGCTCTACATGAGCTTTTCAGGAAGACACAGCAGAGAATCTCTAGCCAGATGAGACTAATAATTAGAGGTAATATGTCTAATACATTAGAGAAAAAATTCTTTAAGTACATTACAAAGAATAAAGTTATTCTCCATTTTTAAGTAAGGCATTACTAGGAAAATAAAAGCAACTTGCCACAGTCATTTTATGCTCATTTTAAATCTTTATTGCAATTATCCTGCCTGATACCTCCATTGCTCATAAGTGATTTTGTAAAAAAAAAATCTAGCCTTTTCTCTTTCAAAAGGAATTATTTATCATGCTAGAGATGCATTGAATATAGATCTATGCTGATAATGAACATAGCTGTGCTGCTGCAAGCTTTCTGTCAAGCATACCTAACATCAGCAATTATTTCTACAGATGGGCTAATTCAATGATGCTGAGGTGCTATTTCCTTATATTTTATCCCCATCCTATTCCTGTATTGTTCCAAAAGTAGTTCTCTGCCAAAGACATGAAGCTAATTAAAATAATAAAACCCCATTCAGCTGAACCAAAGACAGTACTGAAAATTCTCCAGAGCAAAAGCAAATGAGCTCACTTAAAGATGTTCTGCCTTACCTTATCATTTTCCTTGTGCATTTTTACTTGGAAAGTCATAGTCTCCCATGGAGTCCACTGAAACTTGTGATTTACAGTGTATTTCACTATGTCCACTCACATTGACAAATACAGTCTTTTTTAACACTCCAAATTTTTTTCTCTACCATGCTAAACAAAATATTAAGAAAAAAAAAAAAAGGAAAAAGAAAGGAAGGTATTTCCTCACAATATATGATCAATCATTTGATTAAAATCAAGCATCCTTTAACTGAGATCCTTATAGCTGAACAAAACCCTAAATGGAACTTAATTTGACGGCACCATTAGATACTAAGTGACATCCATCTGTATCACAGGCACCCTACACAGCTTACTCTTCTGAGACCCTCATCCAACAGTCAAGAGCTGACTGCAGATTAGGCCAAATCTATCCTCTGTGTGCTGTTTCCCAAACTGCAGATGTGCTGGGAGACACTTGAAACCTACAGACATTTTGTAAATAAATTGGAAACTTAATTATTTTTAGCATATGTCAGAGTTTAAATAACACATTTGTTGAAAATGCTTAAAAGAAAATAAAACCCAAATAAATTTGTAGTCAAATTTAATTTTAAGGAATTTTTTTTTGGTTGAAGAAAATGAAACAAAGCTCTATTCAAATATATATACTTATTACAAAAATGTGGCTTCAGTCATGAAACAATTTCCATTTTTGTAAATTAGCACCATAAATCATATTTTCCAGACAGCTGCCTAGAGGAAAAAGACCTGGGAGTGCTGGTCAACAGCTGCTGATCATAAGTCAGTCTGTGCCCAGGTGGCCAAGAAGGCCAGTGGCATCCTGGCCTTTATCAGCAATGGTGTGGCCAGCAGGACTAGGGCAGGGATTGTCCCTTGTATTGGGCACTGGTGAGGCCACATCTTGTGTATTTTGTCCAGTTCCAGACCCCTCACCACAAAAAGACATTGAGTTGCTGGAGGGTGTCCAGAGAAGGGTAATGAAGCTGACAAGTTTCCCTTTAGCAACTTAGCTGAAAAAATTGACACCTAAACTTCCTTTTTTTTCTTCTGTCATGATTTAAGCCCAACTGGCAACTAAGTACCATGTAGCTGCTTGCTCACTTCTCCCAGCCCTGGTGTGATGGGGAGGAGAATCGCCAGAACAGAAGTAAAACTAATGGGTTATGATAAGAATAGCTGAATAATTGGAACAAAATAAAATAAGATTAATCAATAATAACAATAACAATAACAATAACAATANATCATATTTTCCAGACAGCTGCCTAGAGGAAAAAGACCTGGGAGTGCTGGTCAACAGCTGCTGATCATAAGTCAGTCTGTGCCCAGGTGGCCAAGAAGGCCAGTGGCATCCTGGCCTTTATCAGCAATGGTGTGGCCAGCAGGACTAGGGCAGGGATTGTCCCTTGTATTGGGCACTGGTGAGGCCACATCTTGTGTATTTTGTCCAGTTCCAGACCCCTCACCACAAAAAGACATTGAGTTGCTGGAGGGTGTCCAGAGAAGGGNTGACTGATGCCCAGACAGTCTCCAAACAGAGAATAATCTCCTTCCAGCCAACTCATGGTTTATAAACTGAGCCTGATGTTTTATGGTATGAAAAATCCCTTTGGCCATCCTAGGTCACCTGTCTTGCTTGTGCCCCCTTCCAGCTTTGGGTACTCCTCCTCACTAACAGAGCATGAGACACTGGAAAGTNAATCGCCAGAACAGAAGTAAAACTAATGGGTTATGATAAGAATAGCTGAATAATTGGAACAAAATAAAATAAGATTAATTAATAATAACAATAACAATAACAATAACAATAACAATAATAATAATAATAATAATAATAATAATAATAATAGTAATTAAAAGGAGAGGTAGTAAGATAAAACCCAAGAAAAGCAAGTGTTACACAATGCAATTGCTCACCACCTGCTGACTGATGCCCAGACAGTCTCCAAACAGAGAATAATCTCCTTCCAGCCAACTCATGGTTTATAAACTGAGCCTGATGTTTTATGGTATGAAAAATCCCTTTGGCCATCCTAGGTCACCTGTCTTGCTTGTGCCCCCTTCCAGCTTTGGGTACTCCTCCTCACTAACAGAGCATGAGACACTGGAAAGTCCTTGATTTAGTGTAAGCACTGCTCAGCAACAACCAAAATATCAGTGTATTATCAACATTATTCTCAACGTAAATCCAAAATACAGCACTATAACGGCTACTAAAAAAAAATTAACTCTATCCCAGCCTATAGCAGGATGCCTTTCATGGATCTGCTGGCATGAGTTCTGTTTGTTTGCTTTTTTCCTGTAACAACTTTCAAAAATACAGCAGATAAACCCAACAGCCAGGAAAAATGCAATCACCAGTATTATTTTTAATATTTGACATGCAGATTTTTGTGTCAGTGGCTTATTAACTCTTTGCAAGTGGATTTAGAGTGTGTTTCTACAAGAGGAGACATAGGTGATAGTAAATATTCCGCCAGCAATTTTCCATGCCTGAAAAGGAGTGGACTAGTGTTTGCTTAATAATGCCAGCTCCCAGGGAAGCTGTGGATATGGACTGCATACAAAGCACTAATTTTTTTCAGAGCCAATGAGAAAGCTGGCTTTTAACTGGACTAAATTAGCTCTTTCATGGGAGAGCAACAAACCAGAGCAAATTGCTCAACAGTACCCCTCTTAAAATGTCAAAAGTATTTTGTCAAGCATAATCATTATTTATATCATACAGACTTCCTGCATCTGCTTTTACTCTTATCATGGCCCAAACCAGAACTATTCACAGAGAGCATCACCTACAAAGAAATAAAGATAAATGGTGCAGTTCCCCAAACAGAACATCATGCCTTCAGAAACATATTTTGCAGAGCTCATGGTTTTACTTGTTTCAGACTACTTGTTATATGTTAAAAATTGAAGTCTAGAGAGCTACTGAATCTTTTCTGTGGAGGTAGAAATTTTTTTCTGCTTTGTCTAAGACAGTCAGGAGAATATAGTCAGGAGAAATAGTCAGGAGAAATCATTATGACAGATCCATGCAGTTGTCTATTTTTTCAGATATTGTCCCTATTTCTACATCTGCTTTCATTTTGCATGAGGATCCTTTCACATTTCAAAGAAGACAATGTTGGAGGAGGAGGAGAAAGTGCCTTTCTCTTCCTTTTTTTGTATTTAAGTCTGATTTTTTACTTGTGTGAATCAACGTAATTATACTGATTTCAACAGAACTTCAATAATTACCCTGTTTGAAAACATAAACCTTTTTGAAAACAACAAAAAAATTCCAGTTAGCCCCATTATCTAGGAAATTTGAATGCTTTAATTTTGTGTTTACTGTACAATTTGTCCATGTGGATATAACACCTTGATTTTTGATTACTTCATCTGTCCATCATGCTCTCATATCGCTTTATCTTCCATGTTGATGAGAAATGTAGTTTATGTTGCAGTAAATGTCTGATAAAATGCTCCAAAATCCTTGATCACAATCAGCTCCTCAGTTGTCTAATTAGCATTCTGTTTCCACAGAGGCTGGGCAGTGCAGTGGAGGTGGCAGGAGGACGCCTCAGTCGAGGGCTCATTAGTCCCCATTTCCTCATCCATCCCCAGATGTAATGCTGGCAATCAGTCCTGTGTACAACTGTGCTGTACTCAGGCCTTCCTTATGCTGCTCCTGTCAGGCATAATTAATCAGTTCTTTTATTGATTGCATTTTGTATATTGGCTTTTAGACCAGGAAAAAATGCAGTGAATAAACATCTCTCCTGAATTTTGCCCTGCACCAGGACTTCATCAACTGATCCAACACAAGGACCATTACAACTGCAGTACAAAGGTAAGAAATTCTGGATATTGAGCATATCATGCTTCCAGAGCTGTCAGGCTGTTCTCCCCCTCCCTCCTTGTGACTGCAGGGCTGTACATGCCCTAATCAGAGAGAGCTCTTTGTCTTGTGTCAAGCTCTACAAATGGAAATAGTAACAGGACTGATATCAAAACTTAGCAATTGCCTTCTGAAGAAAGGGGACCACTTACAAGAGCTTCATCCCGATTCAAGATTTATTTTAAAAACAACTCTTGGATAGTAAAATATAAAAAAATACATCTGAGTTTTCTTCTGGTCTTAAAGCTAGCTACTTTTATACTCTAAAACTCACGTTTACATATCTTGTCCTACAATTTGGGGTGCTTCAAAAAGTAGTCCATACTGCTGAGGTTCTCTGCCTGTAGTCATCTTAATCTGATATCTAGTTTTTACAAGTAATCTTACTATTGACACATTTACCTATGTCTTCCACTGGCATAAATTTCAAGCCATAACTCTGACTATACTACAACATTTCTTAACTGTCTCTGCCTTCTATAACTACTGCACAGCATTCCCTTTTACTGAGAACTGCAGGGCAGGGAGGGGAGTGTTGTGGTTGTTTGTTGCTGGGTTTGTTTTGAGGTGTTGTTGGGCACTGCAGTGGAAGTGTACAATTTAAAAGGGAAGTGACTCATCATGCTGGATCTGTTGTCTGTGGTGCAAGACAATGCAAAAGGAATGAGAGGACAAGGAGCAGACTTTTTACTTGCAGCTTGGTTCTTAGGGCATAATGGTTTAATTGGATGAAGATGACAGAAGAGGAAGGGGATATAGTGACAGAATGGTCAAAGGATGCCATGAAGAAGCAGAAAAAGAAGAATCACAGATCTCAGCCTGGTAGTAGAGACCATGTCTAAACACTTAAGATATTATTTTCTTTTTCTTTTTGGATGAAGATTGCTTGCTCAAACAGATTGTTGGAGTATGATTTAAGAAAGGGAAAAAGAATTTAAAAATCACATGACATCTCTGCCTTTAACTAATTACAGGCATGCCTCAACTGCAATCTTAACAGATAATCTCATAAATCCTTGCTCATGAATGTGATGCTACACTGACTGGTTAAAAATTGTACATGTTTTAAAGCATCAGTCAAAACAAAATTTTTTAAAACATGGTGGATGTAGCTGGTGATCAGCCTCAACTCTGCTCGTAGTGCCTCATGCCACATGCCCTTGTGGCACAGGTATCCTCACTTCATACCAAAATCAGTATCCTCTGGCTGCCTGGTGCCCACCTTAGGGATGAAGGGTGAGGCATTATATCTTGGTGGGCACTCAAACATCACTTTCCTCATTTTTGAGGTTTCTGTTTTCATAAACTGCATATTCAGAAACATACAATGTAATGCTATTGTCTTCTTCAGGAGGACACAAATTACCTTTTCCAGTCCTGTGGTGGGGTTGAAAAACTGTTTTATCCTCTCAACCCAGATTCCCAATGCTGCTGCTCGTGTTCATGGAATACAGCAGAAGACACAACTGTTCCCAGTGCCTCCATGAGTCAATGCCACCAGTGTGATGTGAAAGGCCAAGCACCACATAGTGAGTGAAACTCCTGGGTCTTTCCAGAGCTCCCACGTTTAACCCTTGGAGAATGATCATTAGTGACAACTTCTGTCAGCTGTATTAAAGAACTGATCCAAGACAGATGTAAAAAGAACAAGGCAGGCAAACAGGCTCTCAGGCAAAATGGAACATGTTCCCTACCCCCACTGCATGTGAAGAGCCCACCTAAAAGGATATACAGACAGTAATGATGTTCCCAGTAATCATCATTTGTCACTGAATGGTTCTCAAAGAAAAAAGATTCTTTTCCTTTCAAATTCCTAAGTTAAAAATTAAGCTTACTTTTACCTTGTTTTACAGATTTAAACAAAATGCTGTTATATAGAATTCTATATTATAGAATGTTATATGGGGACTTACAGGTAGCAATCAAATTTTTAATTTGATTAGTCACTCAATATTATAACAGGAGAATGATAACAAGCTAATACAGAGTCCATCACAGGTAAGGATATGAACCTTAAGACAATAGCTTTTGTTTGTAAAAAACTGTCCTTTTGTTCAGATGTAAAAATTTCTACAGACAAAAATAAGATTGTTATTTCTTATTGGCTGGAATCCCTAATACACAGGTTCCCTTAAGTCTAACTATACACTATAATTAAACTGTCAAAGTTTTTCTATTAAATAATTAAAGAATGTAACCCAGCATTAATAAATTGGGTGTATCGTGTCTCTTTGTGGACAATTTGACTGCGGAGGCTTTGAACCATGTTTCCAATTTCTCATACTCAATGAACTGGGTTTGCTTCTTATCCAGTCATCAGATGAATTAATATTAATAGTCAGTGCAGATGATAAACTACTTACACATATATGTTATTATGACTCCACAGCTATTGTGAGTCATTATGATAATCTGACAACACTTCTGACCTGCTCCATGTATTAGCATTAAGGGTTCAATACAAATTAGATTTATCAGTAGATCTAGTGTTTTTCCCTCTTCAACATATCACCATATTATGTTAACTGAAAATATATGAGCAGTCTGAGTCAAAAAATTACAACTGCTATTGCAAAGAGTAAAACAGAAATTATGGAAATATGGTCACAAAGTCGATGCTTTGAGAGCAGATTTTGATTTCTAAAGTAGTTATTACCATTTTTCTATAACACATCTTGCAGAGCCTTACTGCTTTTATGAACTGAAAGGTCTAAGAGGAAGCAATGACACTGGAAAAAAAACCAATTAAAAAACCCTAAACCAAAACAAAAATAATAAAACCCCCAAATAAGTCCCATTTTTAAATACATGGATTACAAACTGTGTTTTGTCTACTAAAAAAATTAAGATGGTAATTTCATCTACATGCATTAAACAGGTCCTGATGGATATGTTTCCACTGCATATGCTGTTTTTCTGGAGTTAATAACACCAACCACGACAGGAAGGCAACTAGTGACAGGACAAGAGGTTATAGTCTTAAGCTGCACCAGGGCTTAGGTTTAACATTGGAAAGATTTTTTTTCCCAAAAAAGGTGATTAGAGATGGGAATGGGCTGCCCAGAGAGGTGGTGGAGTCACCGTCCCTGGAGGTGTTTAAGGAAAGACTGGCTGTGGCACTCAGTGCCATGGTCTAGTTGATATTGTGGCATTCAGTCATAGGTTGGACTCGATGATCTCAGAGGTCTTTTACAACCTGATTGTTGTTTGTGTGAAGGAGTGGAACCACAGACCTGCTTTTGGGAACAACCTCATGCCCTGGATCGCCTGCTATGCGAGCACATTCAGCCTGGGTGGTGACTGCTGCAGTATCAGCTCCTGAGCCGACTTGAGTGGCAGCTCTTGCTGGCTGGCTTGCATTGAAACAGCCTGTCCTGGCAGCACCCTGTCCCTGCTGCTGGCTGCTTAGGTACACATGTGCCTTCCCAGGGCTGCTGTCACTAGAACAGGATTTTGCTGCCATAGTGCAAAGCTGTTCACAACATAACCACATCAGTGACACACAGAGTGCAAGGGAGAGTCTGGGTCACTGGTGTGAGTCTGCTTTTATGCCAGTCCTGAGTGATGATTTAAGCTTCTAGGCCACACAGTGTTATGTGAGCTTCTGTAGGACACTGAGCAGTTGCAATTTCTATTGTTATCCACTACAAATTCTCAAAGCTGCACATTTAATAAAATTTCAGCAAATACAGAACTCTGCTTCTGTCCTTGAACTACTTGATCAATACACTGGACCTACAATGCCAAAAGTAAACATATATTGGAATCATACCACAAATTACAAATTAGTTAATCACAGAAATTTCTATCTATGAAGATGAAAAACAGCTCATCACCTCTTATTTATATAACCAAAAAGCTAAAATTAGTATAGAAGACTTCTCCATTTTAAACTCTGCATTTCTTTGCCGAAATCAATGAAATATTAGGATGTACATTGACTCCACAAAGAGGCTTCGTGGTACCTTACAGTGCTCAGAGGTTTAATAAAGCTATTTCTGCAGAATGTCTGGAGGATTCTAATTAATTAATTAACTTAAATAATAAGGCTAGATGACTTTTAGAGAGAGCACACACTCTGGTTAATTTCTTAGCATGAAGTTGCCAATCTGCAAGAAATCCTACTGAAAGCATTTCTTAGGAAAAGAGCAGCATTGATAATGATGCCTTATTTTGCCAGCTTGAACTGATCTGAAATTTGAGATCCGCCCATCTCCTGACTTTAGCCTATGTGAGCATGAAAGAACCATCTTACTTCCCAACTTGTTTCTGCTACTTCCATTAAAATTTAGGTATGCCTGAAACCTTAACACTTAACAGGAACAAATAAAGTAAATTTTCCAGCATTGTCCTGGATGTTAAACATGTTGTGCTGACACCAACGCTGTCAGCACACAAACTAGTTTTGAACCAAAGCAGCAGCTAAGCTCAGCTTCGTGTCATGCTAGAGAAAACTTAACCATCTTCTCACATACTCAGTCCTGTTGCAGCAAAGGTGACCACGCCAAGCATTTTGAGCTTCCTGAGATCAAAACATTGTGAAATACTTTAGGCAGTATTTCATGCTGTCCCTAATGAACTCATGATATCAAAATGTTCACATATACAAATATGCATTATTATAACTGATTAAGCTACAGCAGTACAAACAAATTGGTGAGAAAGTTAAATCTAAGCAGAGTTCTGAAGATCCATGATATATTTTTAATATATCTAGATGTAAGATTTAATTTCAGTTTTTAAGACAGCTACCTATGTAGGAACTAAGAAAATATTATCTTTTTATTTGCTGATGAATTCTGAAACATATGTAAAATGGTTTGAAAATATGAAAATATATTATGCTAATCACTCATATTATTATACTAATATAATACTAATTAATGCATTTGGGAGATACACACATATATATATATCTTTTCCTTGCACAGGATTTCTAGTATTATTGCTTGCATTTTAATATAAATGTTATAATAGATTGCATTATACTTACCCAACAAGATTAATTTATGAAACCATATTGTGGTTGATGATGGCAGCTGAACCCCTCAATGGAATTAATTAAAGGATAATCTCCATTGCTTTGCAGAATACAAACCAATAAATGGTTGCTGAGATTAATAGCTGAAGCGGAGCTAAAGTGTTTAAGGAATTTCAAACCCCATTTATTACACACACCCTACAAAGCAGGAGAGATTATAACTGTACAGCAAACCAGAATATCAAAAAATCCAAAAACAAAACCAAAAAAGAAGCCCACACAAGGAAAACAACATTTCCTTCCCTTGTGAATATTTGAAAATGATGCTTCTTTATTCAACAGTTTTTGTGTCATAGAGATGAACTTGGCTAGAATTAAAAAGAATTAAGCTAAAAATATGTGCCAGGTCTATTGGTTGTTTGTCTAAAACAAGGAGTACACACAGAAAACATTTCAAGCAAATTAGGTCAGGACATTGCTTATGAAAATATAAGTAGATTTTTTTTTAAGAGAATTTATTTGTGAAAGTTTAAATTTTAATATTCAAGTCAATATTTCCCAAACAGAAACTGGAAAATTATAGGGCTTGCAAGGCTTTTGGCAGATGTTTTCTTTAGAGCAGAAACAGTGGTATCCTTTGGATGAAATTCCTTCTGTATCTTCACATAGTACCTTTAGCTGACAGAAACGAGATTCATGTGATGTTCAGGTCTCCTTCTGGCTTTGTTAGGAACAAATGGGGTACAGGTGTGTGTTGCAGCAGAAAGGATGATGTGCTTTGAAACTTTGTCAAAGTGACAATTTTTCAATGCCATTTTCAGAGATTTGTATAAACCCTCTTAGGCAACAACCATTTTATTCTGATTTTTATTAAGTGAATTGAAAGTGTCTTTAAGTAGCAAAGCCTGCTACTTTGTCTCATTCCTTTTGCATCAAATAATATCCTTAGCTTTGACTTTTTCCTGAATATAAGTAACTCTAATAAACACTCCCTATAAGCATTTTAATTCTTCTTTTCATTTTATTGCTCCACAAAAATGACTGGCAAATTCAGAAATTTCTGTTTTAAAAGGGGATTTCACTCTTCCTTCCCTGTCTATAGATAATTAATTAAGATTGAAATTAAAAAGGTATGAAGTGTGGGTTAAATTCACCCAACCCCCTGCGCACCTTTAAATATGATGAGGGCTCAGCTCACTAGATAGAAGATATTGTCACCTGAAGTCATAAAAGCTTGTTTCATGACAAAAAATGTATTTAAAAGAAAGGAATAATAATAGAAAAAGTATATGCATCACTGTCTGGTCTAGTAACACCTGCTCTGGTCTCATATCTGTCTGAGAAACCTGCCTCAAGAGCAGCTCTCTCTCAATGATCTGTGTGAGACAGAAAGGGAAAGAAATAGAAATCTGCCAGGATGTGTGGTCACCTCATCATTCCTTCTGAGCTTGACCCCTTTGGAGAGGAATAGGAGAAAAAGAAGAAGCAAAGTACAAAGAACCTCACTTCTGTGAGCAAGGTTTTGAAGTTAATATACTCACCCTAATCTGCTGAGTCAGGATTATAATCAGTAATGTGAAGTCCTTAGATATATTTGTAATAATGAACTGAAAAGGTAATTTGTTGCATTCTCTTGAATATTGCTTTCTCATAATGAACTTGAGAAGTAAAATTACTTCAGCCTCTTTTTTTTATTCCTGGTTACACATTGAAACTTTTACTGCATTAGTGCAAACTATTCCTAGAGCTTCAGAAAAATGTTCTTGTGCATTTTCCTTTAGATTTCCTTAAATCCACATTGCCCTAACATGATTTTATAAGCCTTTTTTGTATGAAATACTACCATAATGCAAATAATTTGACAAACAGGAACATAGGACTAAACAAGGAAACAAAAAGATGAAAATTATCTAACTGTTCAAAATGCCCCATAAAGGTTGAGATTTATGAAGATTTACATTATTTTTTTTCCAGAAATTAATGTTTTAAATTTATAAAATCCTATATTAAATGAATATTTTTACAATAGTACCTTGCCAGTCAGAAGGATTAAGTTATTTTGACACCAAGAGTTGAATCTGGTGGAACACTGGGAATTTCCACCTCTTTGAGCACAGCAGAGGCATCTTTTCTATCTTACTGAAAGAGGTATTTCTACTTCTAGACATCATAATTCTCACATAAATTTCAATGTATCCACTAAAATTGACACTGTCTTATATGAAATGTTTGAGTTTCACTCCATGATAAAATAAGAGCTTGCAAAGCATTTTTAGACAGCTCAGTTGAAGTATATCAGTATATGTGAATATGTTTGCTTGCAGCATGACTTTTTCCAGTCCCAATACTCAGCCTGGGTTGTGCACTGCTTCTGAGCTGGGTGGGACTCATGCTAGTTTTAGCATTTGTTGGAAAATAAATTTATCTTAGCTTAACTGAAATAAAAGCTTGAGAAAGCCTTGTTTTCTCTGAAGAGCTATTGAACATGCCTGAGAAAGGCTTTGAAATGAAGGTAGAGACCCAAGTATTTAAAATAAGACTTGATGAACTAGAACTTTCTGATTCAAATTTGGCTTTGTCTTCTGGTGAGCACAGCAGGAAAATGGCCCTGTAAATAGGCTGCACAGAGATAACCTGCAAGCAAGATAGTGAGATGGGAGAAATAAATCTCTTCCACAGCTGGGACTTGTGCAACCAGAAGCAGGAGGAGCCCTCCAGGGTAGCACACACTTCTCTGGACTGCTCCAGGCCAGTGTATTACATCTGCCAAGGACCTGCCATCTACCTGTCTGCCACTGAAGAGCACAAACTGATTTCTTCACACTTATATGTTGCTTAAAAACAAATTTTCCATAATTTTTCTGTGCATTCTTATGCCCCAAATCAAAATTGTAGTGATTGTGCTTTGAATGGTGATGCAGAACTTCCTCTTTCTTGATTATTTAGGCTTATAGCTTCTCTTTGACCTATTAGTCTTCTCTGTCTCAAGCAATTGTATAGTTTGGCACCTGTAATTCTGTTAAGTGTCTTAAGCAAAAAAGATTCCTGGTCCCACCTCTGAGTACTGAACTCATCAGGTGACTCTCTAAAGCTAAAATGTTTTCCTATAGTTACCTTTCACTGAGAAGCACCTTTCCTGGGAGAATGAGATATTTCTCAGAAGAAAGAAGTACTATTAGAAGTAATAGTACTGTCCATTGAATCAGATCAAATAATAAGAAAAATGTAGGGGAAAAGTTTGAATACTTTCATGTATTATTTATGTTTGGTGCTTTTATTTCATAATAGTTACATAAATATGTAGGGCAAATTTCTTGATTCTGATAAACTCTGCAAACCCCTGTAGTTCCAAATGCTTATATATTCCATGCAATATTCTCTTTAGTGGTCAATAAGAAAATAATAAAAACATGGCTTACAGTTTTGTAGGATCTTTCATCCAAGAATCTCCAAAGGGCTGCAGAGATATGTGCATAGTTACATTTTCATCTTAGAGCTAAGGAAATTAAAGGCCAGGAAGATTAAAGCCCACACATTTAAAGATGCCTTTGGAATTAACTGGAGCCTTTGAAAACTTTTCAGGTCTATATCTATGTGACTTATCCAAGGATGTCCCCTGCACACAGCTGGGAAATAAAGTACAGGCTTATTTAATTCCTTTTTCATTATTTCAAGGCCACCACAGAGGAACTGCACAGATGGAACAAGGGTAGCTAAATCAGTTCATGCATTTCATAGAAGAGATCTTACACCATTAAATATATACAGTGCAATGTACAGTCTTGTTTTTCATTGCACTTGGAGAGCCCTTGAAACATGCAGGAATTGCCATCACAGGTCCTGATCATGTGTCTGTGAGCAGACAAGTGTGTGGCTGCACATGCATTCAGCCCCAGGGACTTATTTGCACCGTGCAAGGTGTCAGATGATGAAGATTTTGACCATTAAAACCTAGGAAACTAACTTTCCTATCTAGAGACCACAAAAAGGGCTGCTTATTTAGAAGGCAGAGTCCTGAAAAGAGTTGTCTGAAGGTGGATGATATGAATATATCCCTCAAAAGATCCACATCCTGAAGCAAGTCCAGCTGTTTGGATGCTTCATTTATGTTCCATGCTGACTCAGGGAATTGTTTAAGGAAAAAAGGAAGGGAAGCAGAGGAAGTGGGTTTGAATCTCAGAAGTTTACAGATATTTAGAAGTCTATACTTCATAACATGCTGATGTGGTTTATGTCACTGACATTGACTAAGTGGGATCCCACTTCAGTTGAAAACCATCACTATTTTTAATAGTCCAAGATCAAAATTTAAAGGCATTTTTGTATTTTATTTAACATTCTGGTATTAAGTATTCTGCTAATCAATTCAAATGCTTACCAGATGAATGAAATTTATATTCAACATCTATAGTCCTCTTTGTAATTTTTGTATGGATTTTAGATACATATAAGCAAAAGAGAATTTTACTCTATAGGATTAAGCAAAAATATTTCCATCATTAAATGTCTGCATTTGTTTCAGATTTTTTCTTTTAATTTCTGAAATTCTAACATTTCTCATCTTGATGCTTTGAAGAAAATATTGACCTAGAAGAGTACAGCATATTTTAAAAATTACAGGTATGAACAAAATTGGAATGCAAAAGAAACCTCCTGGGTGAGATTATTCACCAGAAAACACAGAAAAACTAAATAGATCACAGTTTTTGAAAGAGGAAGAGCCCTGGAGCAGGTGAGATTTGCATACTAATTAGAGACAAAGTTTATTCAGGCTCACAGGCCAATCTATCTTCCATCACTAGGCAGCATCTGTTTTAGATGATTCAACTTCTTTTAGGTTGGCTGCTGGTGCTATAAAAGCTGAAATATTTTTCAGCTTTCGTTATAATTTTTTGCATTTGGGGGTTTACAATTCAGTGAGTAATACTTTTCTCATGTTTAAGGTAAGTCTATTTTGAAGTTATTTTTAATGAAAAAAAAATTTCACCATTTTTCAGTTGTGTTAAAAACCAGTTTGTCTAAAGGACGTGATGTGAAAAACAGTTAAAAATTAACCACTGAGAAAACAAAATATACACTAACCAATATCAATAAAAGCAAAAATACACAAGAATGGAAGAGATCTTATAGCAGAAAACATGTTAATAAGTGATCCTCACCTAACATTTAACTGCCTTTCAATTACCACACTCATTATTCACCATCTCCTGTATGATGCCCCACTCCTCCTCTGTATTACTGACGTCCTTCTGCCTATGTGAGCAAATTTCACAAGCACACTCACAATATTTACCAATATCAATAGTGATACTATTATACAAAAAAAATCTCAGGGCCATTTTCACAAAAGCTCCAAATGTAAACTCCCTGAAGTGCAATACTTCCCAATTTGACACACCTGTCATGTGCATTTGCAAATTCCTTGTCCTCTTTATTATTCTTTTTACTATGCCCCATGTTTTTTCCAGCCTTGTACTTGATGTACATATTAGCTTCCACAGCAATTTTAATATTTAAAAATATGCATTATTTTTGGACAATCTGCATGTCTGGATGATATCCTGATTTGATTGCAATGAAAATATGAAGATTAAAATATGGGTTCAAACATTTCAAAGTGAGTATGTGCAAAACCTGAGGTACCTAATTACTTGTGAACTCAATTCAAACCTTGTGTGCAGTCTCACAGGAAGAAAATGTGTCAAAAAATCCAAAACAATGAAAGAAGTTACGGTATCATTTACTTTAATTCATCATTTTAATTCCATTATAATTAAATATGATGTACAGGAATATTCTACTGCTGTCATGGATTCTTTTTCCAGATCACAGCTTAGTCACTTTTAAAAAAATAGTGGCAGTTTTTTCTTTCTCATAAAATACTTGTACTGTATTCATACTGTACTGTATTCATGAAAATTACCTTTCATCAGTAACATATACATGTACAAGATCTACCTGAAATAGTTGTCTGATCAGTCCTCCAATTTTAAACAAATATGAGGCCTAGGGCTATCATGGTGGTTCTTTTCCTGGACAGGTTTTATGTTTCTAGCTGATTTTTTTTTTCCCAATGACATTTGAAGGTTATGGTCTTCATTCTCTATTTCCATCTGTTCAGTCAAAGACAAATGACAGCTCCAATTTGAGCATATTTGGCAAATTTACTTGACTCCTGCCTACTGTCTCAGAGATGACATTCACTCTTTTGCACCCAGCCTTAGCAGACATGGCCTTCTTACCTCCTGGGGAGAAGGAAAATCTTCCCCTTACCTCTTAAAAAAGGGATTACGGCAGAACTACTCTAATTTGCTACTCAGTTAAAGCATTTGTTGTCTTTACTGGCCTTGTATTCTGAACCAGAAAAGCAATAGTAATAATAGATTTGGTTGTGCTATTCAATCTGTCACCTTACCTTGCCTTCATCTAGCTGACTTTAGCTGACAACCAAAAAATCCACTGTTCAGTCTGTCCCACTCCCTCTTGAAGAGCAGTTTCATCAAATACCGGTTATTCCATACATCAATCAAATCTCTATGTAAAAGTAAAGGGAATTTCACTCTAGTAAGGCTTGAGACTCATCTTTCTCAACTACTGAAACAAAATGCTGTATTACTGCACCAGTTCTTAGAAGACCATAAGAATGCTGGGCTTCAGAAAACACAGATGTGAGCAAGACAATGCAAATCTTTACAGCTGTAAAGAGAATGGTGATTAGCTCAGTACAGCTAATGTGAGAAATGTTCCTTCTTTACAAAGCCATGTATTTCGAGACAGCTGTAGCAATTCATCTTGAGACATGATGCCATTCCCAAAATTCTACTTTGTAAGAGTTATGGCCATTCTTCTTTACTTTAGTTTGGCATAAGAAAAATGAATTTGGCCAGTGGATCTCTTGCTACATATACTGTTCCTGGTATAAGTCTGTCTAGAAAAGAAGCTTCAGGCAGGAGGATCATTGCAATGCAGCCAAAACCACGGGCTCTCAGATGTCAACAAAAAGCTTTCCTTTAACTAACAAAGAATGAGGATTTGCTCTTTTCTCTGTGTCTCTGTCATGTCTAACACTTGTCTCTACAAGGCTTATTTTACAGCTGTGAATAAATGTTCACCTACATCCACCAGCCAGGCTCACAAGCACTGTGGCTGCTTCCCAGCATGCCAACAGCAGAAAGCAGGATGCAGGGGTGATGAGCACAGCGTGGAGAGATCCCACAGTGATGCTGAGCTGGTGCAGTGGGGGACACAATTTCCCTCTCTCACAAGTAGTACAAAGAATGGCCAGGGGAAATAGGACAGGACCCAGCTTTCCTGGCAGTTTCTGAATGTGGTAATAACTCCTTGGCTACTGGCAGCAAAAGGAATTTTTGAACAGCCCTCCGGCACAGAGAAACACTTCAAGGAGTGTGAAGATAACCATACACCCTTTTACACAAATGTCACACACAACTGTTGTGAATGAATGCCAGGTATGAAGCAAATGTTTTCTTATGACTGGTATTACATTTCTTCCTCAGTTTTCAAAGTAATCTCTGTATATTCTCCATTTTAAGGGTAATTTCCAGTCACTGTATAATCTTCATTAGATAACTATAAAGAAACTATTTCCCCTACAATGAATCCAAGTATAACATTAATGAATGGAGTTCTATTACTTCAAATGGAACAAAAAAACCCTATAACTATACTCCAAGTTTTAAATACAAATAACAACAAAATGCATGTCCTTTATATAAATAAATATGTAATTTTTTTTTATTTTGTAACATGGTAATGTTGTTCAAAGGCATAACAGAACTAGACATTACCATGAATGCTAAACTTCTGAATAACAGAGTTTCAGTACTTATTAATGGCAAAATAATTTTTTCTTCTGAGAAATACTCATCTTTTTTGATGGCAGAATTTAATTAATTTAATTTCTTAAATTCCTGAATGAGATATTGGCTGGTATTGTTGCTGTTATGAAGTGAAACAACTAACATTGTTAACATGCTGAATTTCCAATCTTTTACAAAGGTGTGATCCCAAAAGGACAGAGAGGAGTAATAAACAGCATAGGCAAATATATAACAGATAAAATATAATCTATTCATATAATGTTGAATTTTAAAGGGGCTGCCTATAATATTTCACAGACCTGAAAATGTATTGTATTATTCATTACCTCAATTTAATTACAGAATTACGAAAGTAAATCAGAAGAGATCTCAAAAAGAGTATGCCTTAACATGTGATGTCTGATCCTGAAATTAGTCTCATTACATAATCAATGAGCTTTGCAAATGGAAGAATAGACACAACTTTCCTTATATAACAATTTTTTTTCTCAAAAATATGACAAAAACCACCATAAGACAACATTATATTTTAAGTATGGAAATCCACATTAACTAATTGTGCACAAACAGCAGCTAGCCATGATTCATGACTCCTTTTTATGCAGGATGAATTACTTTGCTTCAGCTTTCTCACCCAATGGTATTAACTGCTGTATGATCTAATTAATTTATTCTGTACCATAATAGATCTAGTTATTAAATAGAGGTTATAGAAATGTATAAAAAATGAGGTGTCACAGATAGAAAACAAATTAAAGGAAGCATCAGTTATTAACCAGAGGAAACAGTATGAGAATTAAAGAGATGGCAAAAGTCAGGCTACTTACCTTAAAAATGTACAGTCCTCCAAAAAGGAAAAAAGGCATACATGATGCAGTCTGCATTTTTTTAGTTGGCTGAAAATTACTACTTAGCTAAATGGATATTTTTCATGAGGATTGGGCTGACTGATATTAAATGAGAGGAATTACCTTGATAAATTATTAAGTAAAGATTTTCAAGTGCATGATGTCAGGAACTGAGAAAGTACAATAATACTAACAAAATTATACAAGCACGATTGATTTTATAAGGTAACATATTTTAACTTCCACTTGAGTTATTTCCTGATTTTTTTAGGGATGATGAGCACAGTCAGCAGCAAGTCAAGTCAATAGCATCATAGTTATCATTTCTAAAAGTCCTACTCTACACCTATAAAAAGGAATTTACTCTGTGGTTCATTCCCTACCCAGCTCTGCAATGCACAGCATTTGCACCACCTAATAAACCCAGTGCTGCAATAGTATGGATGGGTAACCACAAGACACGCCAAATTAAATTTAAGAAACTGTTTCTAAACAGTCTATTTATTGTTTGTATTTCAATGGCAAAGAGACGTAGTGATGTCTACCAGTAGTTCTGTAGTTTCCTAATATAGTCTTACAAAATATTTAAACCAAGATACCAAGCAGTTTATGCCACTTTGATAAGTCTAAACAATCTATATCAAATCAACAACAGAAAGAAAATTTCTGAAAGTTCATACTTGCTGTAAATTTCATTGAGAATCCCTAATTCACAACGGATATCCTAATCATTCATGCAAATTACTAGCTATAATCATCAGTGCAAATTAAGCAATGAACTTCTTTTACAAATGACACAAAATGAAATGGAAAACTCAATCTTGAGCTTATAAATGTCAAGTGTAATTTTGTTCCATGTCAGACACAACTACAAATTCTGTGTATGTAAAGAATTTGCCACAAACATAATCCACTTTTGTGGTGGCGTAATATGCAATGATGTTCAGCACTAATAAATAAAGACATTAAAAGATACAGTTATATTAAATTTAGTTTCCACAGTGGGCCAGAACTAGCATGGGAGTAAATCAACAGAACTCTATATGAGCTAAGCTTTTTCTGAAAATTTGCTCTGGATCTGGCTCTTGAAATAATTTTTTTAAATGATTAAGTAAAGTATTGCACATATAAGACATTGATTTTTGTCATTGATTTTGTGCTGGCATTTGAGCCAAGCCTCAAAAAGCTTGAACATTTTATGTATTTACAGCTGTCTGCTGGCAAGGAATAATTCATTCATTCCAAATGAAACATGTTCCTGAAGCTTATAAAAACAGAATTATTCTAGACTAGATTTACAAACAGATTTTTCAAATAAAAAGTTAGAAAATGTGCTTTAAATCATTGAAACAAAAGCTGAAGTCTGTTTCTTGATTTTTTTTTTCTGTCTTGTCAAACAGATAAGATAGATATTGATTATATTTGCCTCCCAAGGGAGCTGTTCCATCAGCAGAGAGTGAAGATCAATGACGAACCATCATCTCATAACAAAATATTTCCAGTGACAAAAAGAAGCTTATTGTTTAGTATTTTTGGTTAAATATGGACATTGGAAAATTTTGGTTGCTTGTCATTGTGTTTTTTCCTAATTAGACCAATCCAACCATCCTTTCACAGGGAGACCAGTCTCCCTTTTGGCTGATCTGAGGCAACTTCAGACACAGGCCCAGCATGAGCAGAACCTATTTTTGATTCATTTCCAAGCCTCTCTTTTGCCACATTCTACCAATGAAAAGCTCTTAGCTGTACATAAGAGAATATCATCCTTTCAGAGACCACTGCCTATTTATTTAAACCACTCAGCTCCCCCAAGTCTCAACCAGCTAATGTGCTATTCCCGAAGAAAAAGCTTCTTTTCCCTTTCTTTCAGAACATGTGTTCACCAATGTAAAAGTAAGCAATATTGCTACCTGCAAGTGCTTTGCCAAAAATGAAATACAGAGTGGAGAAATTAGTTATCCCACATGTTCCAGCCCTTTATTTTCTCTTCCTACAGGTTTGAGTGACCTTTGGCTGAGCAAAACATCCAGAATAGATTTAATAGGTTTAGCACTACTGAAGTAACCTTTTCAATGTATCTGTACACAACTTTGTGGCAGTGGTTGAAAGCACAGACATTAAAACATTTGCTTTTAAATCTTAGAATGATGGGTAACAACCTATGAATCAAAAGCAAGAAATTTTGATGATGGAGGGCTTTACTGGAGGTTTGTTCCCATTTCAGGCATGGGGAAAAAAAAAAAAAACAAACCTAAACCAAAAACATGGCAAAGAAAGGCACAGTTCAAAAGCACTAGAACAACCAGGGGAGTCAATAGATGTAGACTGAATTGCAAATCCAGCTCTGTCCCCAGTGAAAACTAAGAGTATTTATTAAAAAACGGTATGGGGTTTGCATTCAAGCTTTAGATTGATTGAAAATTCCAGCAAATCATCTTTAAAGGCACTGTTTACAGAAACATTCATGAAAAAAATCAGTGAATCCAAATCTTGGATCCTCTGCTAGGTGTCTCTTCATTGGTGAGGCAACTAAGGAGTAGTCATTGGAAGCACATGACAAGGACCTCTTGTGCAGCTTTTCATAAACATTTAAAAGAACAACATGGAATGTTTAGACCATTATACTGTCACCCATAGGTTTTATTAATCCCATACTAACATTATTATTCTGTAGCCTGACTGTACACCATTTATTTTTGAATCCCCACACAGAGGCAGATTCTTTCAGTGAAACATTTTGATATTAAAAGCTCAAAGATTTACAAAGACTGACTAACAGCCACATTCCAGCAACAAAGATGCCTTTTCCTAGCATTGAAGAGAGTTCAGGAAAAGCTGCCTTTTAAGACATTTAAGGATCCTGCCAATATGAGAGTATTAACAGCGCCTACCAGCAGCTATCTTAATCCTCGACCTAATGGTACTTGCCAGGACCATGAACAATTACAATCAGAATGTCCTGTACTTTGAGAATTGCTGCCTAAAAATTCTTTTTAGGAGCTACTAGCACAAATAAAAACAGCTACTAATCTGAGGAATCACAAGAGTGAGATGCAAGTTGACAGATCCCTCTGATTCAGGTCTCCAAGGTCTTAGGTCCTTCACTAAGGACAGCTTCCTCAGGCCTCTGAAATACATTCAAATGAAGCTGAATAAAACTTAGTGTGATAATATTTATCCATTATATTTTCCTATTCATATTCACAAAGCTTCTGTACTTTAGTTATTCAAATTCAAATTTTTTCCTTTGTATTATTGTTTTCAGAGATATTACAGTACCATCTCAAAGATCCATATTTATCAGTCTTGAATGAGCTGCCAGCGGTGTAGGCACTCCCTAAAAAGGGATAAGGAAGCTGTCTTATTCCCATTTCCTGCTGCACAGGTCCTGTTTTATAATTGCAGTTTCATTATGATACCTTACATCAATAAGAGCACCTGTACTTCCAACTAGCCAAATAAATAGAATAACTAGAACAAAGAGGCAGAAACACTTTGGGGTATAATACCCCCATCACAAGGTCAAAAGCAAAACAATATCTTCTACTTTATCATCTTATACTCAGCTATCACTCCATGAGGTGATAGCTGAGGCTTACATACCTTAGACATACATATACAAGGGGTAAAATCTGGAAATTTATGTTAATTATTCACCTGCCCCCTTTCTTTCATGCTGAAAAGCTGACTTTCAGAGATACTTCAGTACCATATATTAGCTATGGCTCATTATACATACCAATGGAAAAAAAAAAAATTGGTTCTAACACACAAAAAAGAAAAAAGAAATGTTACAATAATGACTTTTTAACCTATGGCTATTTTTCTCTTTATCAACAAAGACCCCATATTTTTTTTCTCAAAAGATCTGATCCTAGAGTTAAAATTGTGTCTCACATGGTGTGATCCTTTAACCCCTCTCAGACATGAGGTCTCCAAAGCACTTCCCAGAACAAATTACAATTCTTGATCCAAAGCAAAATAGTCAGAAAAATGGTGTTTTGACAGCTGAACATCTGATGACTGTATCACTTAAACCCTTCTGTTATTTAACCCTTCTCAAGACTTGATAACATGCTCCATTTTATCTCTAATAATCAGCCTAAAAATTGGGTTATTGAATGATACCACATTTATCCTTTACATTTAAGACCTCAGAAGGCTTAATTAATGCCAAAATTTCTAGGATTCATTAATACACTCTCTTTGTCAATGCAGTTTTTGCTAAGTAGGGCATACCTTAGTCTATTTAAAATGTCTGATTGACTATAATCAATACAGTATTCAAGGCACAAGACAGATTTTTCTGCAGTAGTAACATGAAAGGCTAAGAAATATGCAAGCTCGTGTCCACCAGCTTCCATCAGAAACAACTGACTTTCCAACTGTTGTTTCGCTATGAATAATGCATTCTTTTAAATCCTCTCAAAATGCAAAGGAGAGGCTCTAGAGCTAAATAGCTTTCACTGAAAAGATAGTTTCAAGTTCATAATTTCTGTGCTTGGGTTTCATGTGCATAGCATTTTCTCCAACCATCTGCATACGCCACACACATGCATTACTTTGACATTTTCAAAGCTCCATTAGTTATTCTGAAATAAGACTGAAATGACCTTCCCAGTATAGAACTAATCATCCTGTTTTGCAGAATTTACCACTGAAAGGGAGTAAATCCCATCACACTTGCTGTGAAAAAGTTGTGAGAGTACATCCAGGTAAATAATTCTCCATTGATTTAGTGGAGACGTCCTACCAGCTTATATCAGCTGCAAATATTGGTCACCATGCCCAGAAATGTCCAGGTCACAGGTTTTTTTTAAATTTTACCTTAGCTTCAAATAACTATTAGCCTTGGGTAGATTCCTTGCCTTTTATTTTTTGCTTATGGAATTTTTATTTTATTTAAGTGTTTAAAAACCAAGTGGATGAGGCACTTGGTGATATGGTTTCGGAGTGAACACAGTAGTGTTGTGTTAAGAGCTGGACTTGAAGATCTTAAAGATCTTTTCCAACCTGAACAATTATATAGTTATAAAGGGTCAGTGAAAATTTTTCAGATATGTTAGTAGCTATGTAGAGGGACAGAAGGAGGTTTGCAAGTGAAACTGAAATCTTAAAGAGAAAAAAAATAGAGAGTAGAAGGGAATACTAGTGAAGGTCTAGGCATCAACTGTTTCTTTTGGGAATCCACATCCTGCCACTAGATACTATGCTTCTTTCACTGCTCAATACCTTTGCAGTTTCTTCAAGGGTTTTTTCTATCTCACACCATTCTTCTACCTATTTGCTGGAGGCAAGACTCCTCAGTGTGTTCCATAAGACGTGACTATACTTTCATCAGCAGTCAGAGGTTGAAGTCCATGAGTAAAATTAACTTGATTATTTCATTTAACTCAAAGAAGGTTAACTGTATTGCATGTATGTCAAAGAAATAAGTCATAATAAATGGGCAGTTTACATCAGCAGGAAAATTATTTTCATATTCTCAGCTTTCTCTAAAGGAAATATGATAAGCCTTTTCTGCACTTCAATGTTTGGGGTGATTTTTTAAATTTTGCTTTAAAACAAATATGAAAGTAAGTAATGATAGTGCTTATTTCCAAAGTGCAAACAGTATCACATTCACCTCTAATGATCATGGGAAAGATACTGATAGGAAAGTCCCCACCAGATGAATTAATTAATATATGTTTAGTAAGAGATAGGGGTGTTACCAGTGTCCTCTTTTCTAACAAATGCCCTTCGTTCCAGTTCAATGAAACAGGATATTCTTTCTTTATGCTGTATCTTCCCACTGAAGAAATTGTGCCCACAGCCCAAAAGGCTGATCATCTGAAAGGGGGTTTAGGGAGCACTTGTTTAAACAGAAGATTTGACAGAGAACTGCACAGAAAAGAGGAGCTCCAGGTCTTTGAGACCACACTAGCCCAGCACTGATTTTGATGTAATTAAGTGTACCCAGAGACTTCTGAAAGTCATATAAACTCTAAAAGACACTAGAGACATTGAAGCTGGAGGGGGCAGAGGGATTGCACATGTCAATGCTGTTGGTGTGTCCTCAAGAAAAAAAAAAAAAAAGGCTGAGAAAAAGACTTTGGGGAAAAATGCTGCCTAAATGGAGCCTAGAAACTGAATGACAAAGTTCTCTCCCATTTCCTGCCTTCTGTTGTGTACAAGAAAACTTCTCATCATTAATTTTTCTAAATAAATATGATTTTTTTTAAATTCCATTAAGATTATTATCTAAAATAAATCAGAACCAATGCATCCCCAAAGATACAAATCAATTTTTTTGGTAATGTTTTTTAAAATTACTGTTTGTATTAGGACCCTTTTTATCACACTAGATGCACAATAACACCACAATCCATAATACTCTAATTTATAAGCAGTTTTAATAGTAAAATGGGGAAAATGCCTTGTGATGGGATTTGGCAAAGCACAAGTGGGTAAATTAATAAAAAATTTAGATGATGGCAAGATACCTCTAAGCGTTTATGGAAAAGAAATTTACAGAATTTTGGCTTAATTTATGTTGCAGTAAGTTGGTTTTCTTAACTGCACCCCCTGAACGTGATAAAATTTTGGCTATGCTTGTCATATAATTATGGATGCCAAAAAATGGCAATTGCAGACGTCCTTCTAAAGCAGCCAGTTGAATTGAGACTCTCAAAACACATTACTAGTTAGTTAAGTTTGACTTCAGTAATTGGTTGGGAACCTGACTACAGAAAACATCAATACTGATTTTCAATAAATTAATCTTTATCTTGTCTGGTACTTGTAGTGTGTTTTTATATTTTGTAATACTGTGTAATAGTTTTTTGTATTCCTTTAGTTTTCCTAAGTAGTTTACCCCAAACTGCACCCCTTCCCTATACCTATGTTAACATTCTCCTGGGTTGAGATCATCCCCAAACCCCCTGCCCTGACCCTCTGTCAATCACTCAGCATCCCATCCTCTTTATCCAGAACCTTCGGCCAAATCCGTCGTGTGATTAGCTGGAGGCCAAGAGTCAGCCTCCCAAGAAGTATCCTATACGTTGCCCAAAATGTCCATTCCTTAAGATCCCATCCCTTTAGCATCCTTATTGGTCAACAAACGTTATCTAGCTTTTGTTTCCACCTCCCTTTAAATGTGACCTTGGCATAGCTCCCGGTGCTCTGAGCAGGAGGCCCCCTGAGGTTACAGGAGTCCCTCGGGAGCTCTGAATAAACCTTGGAATTACCCCTGCTGAGAGTCGGCCTTTTCCTCTCCCACTGTCTTCCAGTGTCTCTCCTGCTGCAAAGGCACTGGCCCGGCTGCCATCAGTACCCTGGGGGCACAGAGAGTGTCCCCCCTCTGAGTGTCCTCAGAGTGTCCCCCCGCTGTCGCTGTCGGACGCATCGGGGGAGCCCCCCCGGTGTCTGCCGGCCCGGGGCTGGCCGGGGTCCCTGAGGGGCTGCAGGGAGACCCAAAGACAGGTACTATAGCACTTTTCAATATAATACTGCAGAATAAAGTAAGAAGGGTATTTTCCACCAAGATGAAACACTTGCATCTCAACTCCACAGTAATTTTAAGTCCACAAAATATCTATTATTCTGAGAAAACAAGTGCATTGCGGGATTTGATTTAATTTAATTATACGATCATATTAAGTATAAACTTACAATTAGAGACCTTGAAAAGATGTGTATTTTGGAGCTTGACAGGTCCTTACCTCTCAACCAAGGGGGATCTTAACCAAAGCCAAAAGCCATATCACCCCCTACTACACCACAGATCTTGCAAGCTCTGTGTCTGCTAGGTTGAGACTAAATATGCAAATGAAACTATGTACTTAAGCCACACTAGCTCAATCAATATTTTTTTCCATTAATTTATGTCAACTAACATTTGGTTTCACTGAAATAAAATGATTTTTTAAAATTCTGGCTTGTGAAAACAACTACCTTTATTTTTAATGATTCAATTGTAGTGTAATATGTGGGGTTTGTTAAAAGAAAACCCCAAACTATCTGTTTTAAGCAGAAATTTGTGTCTTATCTGACACCATATATCATAAAAGATAAGGTCATGTAATATATAGGATTTCATATATACAGATAGATATATATAATATAGTATATGAAGGAATGACTTCAGCAGCTTCTTGTAGATTCTCTTTAACTCTTGGAAACTAATGACTTCCATAAAAGTCAGCTAATTTAAAAATCAAAATTAGCTGCATGTCTTTTTCAATTTTTGCCTACAAAATGGAGTTTCCCAAAGACTTCACTATGATAAGTTCACTATTGGTTAACTTGGCTTTGATGTCTCTTTCTACTCCACCTGCTCTGAAACACGCTTTTATTATTCTATTAATAAAGGCCCTTTTTTTCCCCTTTTTTCTCCTTCTTTTTAGATTGAGGTTTGTTAAAAGGTGTTGAAGAAGATAGATACATAAAAAAACCCTCCAAGATAAAGAACTTCCTGGGACCTTACAAAAAGAATACAAGAACAATGATATCATACCTCAAGTATAACAGAGAAGTCTTATATACCATATTATGAGAATGAGACAAAAAAATTGTTAATAGAAAGAATATTTTAAAATGCATAAGGATCTTTTCACAGATTATATTTTCAATATACTGCTGGTGATAGAATCTGACTGAATGAGTTCATGGGGTAATGCATGCAAATACTTTAGATGATTTCACATTGAAAAGCATTTAAATATCTACACTGTGTGTATTTTTGAAAAAAAAAATGTTATTAATTAATACATACTCTAGTGCAGAATCTTGAACACTAATGGTGGGTTGAAATCTGCATATAAATCATGTGGATTTGAGGTTGGAGCTCATCCTCTGGTTTCAATAAGATGTTAATCTCACTCCTATTGCTGGAGTCCTCTGCACTTTGGCTACACAAATCAACAAAGTTTACCTTTCCTATCATTGCTTAATATGATAAGCATCTGTAAGGTCTTAAAAATCTTGGATGAAATGTGCCTAAAATAAGTGCTTATAGAAAAGTTACTGTTCTAAATGAAATATGTGAACATATATGGGAAGCTGAATGTCACAAAAACCAGAGGACTTCTTTCCAGAGCTTCTGCTGGGATACAGATACAACCAAGCTTGAGTGGTGTGTTTTTTTCATTAAAGGATGCTTCTAATTTAAAATCTTATTCTGATACTTCCTCATGCATTGGTGCAAATAGAAAATACGGTTCAAATTTATAGCTTCAATAAGAAGTTACAAGGCAATTCTCCAAAAGCAATTTTCATAAATAGTTGCATTTTTATGCTACCATTATTGCATATTTCATAATGAAACTTCAAATATATTTGTCGAGACATGTAATCTCCCTCAATAGAGTAAATATAGACTGTACACATACACATTCAAAAACACTATATTGGAAAAAGATAAGGAAGTTGCAAAGTCAAGGAATACAAGTTAGGAAATACCAGAATTTAGGAACTTATAAGCTCCTATCATTTGAAATTGTTTCAGGAGTTTTAGATGAGCTGCAATATTGATCTAATAATGTATTCCTACTTCACCTTCTTGCAAGTTTATTGCAATTTTTTGTTTTCATTATAAAAAATGTGTTCCTACTTTAAGCATATTTTCTACAGTATATATTAAGGTTTTGATTTTCTACAGGATATAAAGTTACTGTTATTTGATATTATCATTAATAGATTGGTATGACAATGTGATCTGTCCTGATATCTGTCTAATCGCACAAGACATCAATTCCTGCATCAACTTATTAATATTAATAAACTATAAAATAAACTATAAAATAAACTATAAAATTAACTATAAACATTTCAGTCTATTTTATTATTGCATTATTATTCTAGTATACTATGTATTCTAATACCAACTAGTTTCTTCTGAAAATAACTTTTTGTTATTCTTTACTACCAGCAGTAACAAAATGAGCTATTTGAACCATTATATCAGCTCTTTTTCAATTTTAGTGTACCAGAAAAACTATACAGCAACTAATTTCATAGGAAAAATAGCGTTGAACTTTTTATATTAAAGCAAATTTTTCTAGTGTCATCAAAACCCCTGATTCAACAGGTACCAGAGTGTCTACTCTAATGCACTAATATCCTGTTCCACATTTAAGACACAAATCCTACTGTGTCCCTATTGTATTGAAAACACAGTAGGGAGGCTGTATTGAAGGCTGATCTTGCTTCCAATGAATTCAATAACAAAATTGTTATAGGCTTAATTAAAAGACCAGAAGTATCCATGGATATAGCTACATAGGAGCACCTTCTACATATCATGGTATATGCTGCACTACTCAAAATACATGGAAAAAAAGGAAAGATACTTTCACGAGAAAATATTGTGTACAATATCTCATCTTTAAGAAATTACATCCTCAGATAATAAACCCTCTCATGTCCCAACCCAAGTGGACAAATATTCAAAGTGTTGCACAACTGCCAGTGAGAGCAGTACCTGACTCCCAGTTTCTAAGTTGCTACAAGCCACACATTACATGTTCAAAGGGTAGCTGGTATGCCTTGTCCTTAGCATATTCACTTAAAGTATCTTTTTTATGTGAAATATCTTCTTGATGATGACAGAAACCTTCATTCAGCCTTGTTTTCACTGCAATTCTCTTTTGCAGGCCAAATAGAGATTGCCAACATATACACTAATTACTGTAGATGCATAGATGACTGTCTAATCCATCATGTGCAGTAATCTACATACCACACACAATAAAACTCTCACAAAGGTGCTGAACTCAGGTCTTTAACTCTGTATTTACTAGAGATGGCCAAAATTCTCTTGGATTTCAAAATTTTCACTATTTTCTCAGGTTTCAAAAGTTGACAGAACTGCTTGTTGCTCTGTGTAAGCAGCAGTTGAGGCAAGTATCATAATTTGGAAATCTTTTTTTGAATTTCAGTGGTGAAGTCTAATGTCAGGAGAATAAAGCAATTTATTCCAAAACATACATGTTACATGAAGCAACTGACATCAATAAATACATTATATATCACTTTCCAGAAGTCACAAAATATTTAATTCGAAAGAGACAATTTATAAACATATGTAAGTAGCATTACCCTTCCAGGAAAGGATCAAGGCTTTTGAAATTTTCATTAGGAAGTTCCTAGAATCAAAGGTCCCAACTCTTATTACTGTACTTCTACAAAGACACTTTACTGATGCACTGAAAGGCTGTAAAACATAATAGTAAAGAGCTGGTCATAAAAGAAATTAATGATTATGGATTATACAGTAGTTACCTTTGGAAGTGAAATGGTAATTGCAATATGAAATTATTTTGTTGCACACTGAAGAAGATAAGTGTTGCAAAGTAAACTACAAAGTTAAAACATATAATATTTGTGGCAGAGATGATGGAATGGTAGGACTGAGAATAGGCAAAAGATTTAAGTCAGTGAGAAAGACATCATCAGTTCACCTGCGTTTTGCAAAACATTTGCACAAATCTGTTTGCACAGCTCCTTCTTCTTGCTTGTGTGGGCAGTCTTACTGAGCTCACCAGCACCAGTGTTTTCAAAATATCTACACAAAGGAACAAGAAAGTCAGGGTCCTCTCTTTTGCAAATGACTCTAAATTCTGAAGCATGGGATACATTGCATCATATTTCAACAGCAGTCAAGGACAAGTTTCAAATTGCATAATCTCTCTTGTACTGCCAGTGAAGCTACCTAATGTTAAGGTAGGCTTCCCTTACTGACCTCAACACTTAAGGCTGAAAAACATGGCCTGAACCTCCAAGAGGTATGCAGATCACCTGCACCAGTGCTACCTGCCTTTAAACAAATAAGCTGCACCTCACACTATAACTTTCTGAAGGCCCAGGAAAGTCTTCTACAAACTCTCTCACTCTAAAAAATCCCAGGAAACAAAAGTGTTGAAAGTAGTTTCCTGGTTCTGCCAGGGAGATGGACATGGTCTCTGCCAAGCATGTCCTGGTGCATGGAGGAGCTCCTGCTTGTCCTGTGGGACAGTCACAGCTCTCAGTACAGTTCTCTGGGGGATCTGGGTATCTCACCAAGTTGTTCCAAAGGGCTCCCACTTTTCATAGAGTGGTATTTCCCCTGTCCACAGACCAGAAATACCAAGTTCAGAGGCTCTGAGTACCCCATTGACATGAGAAACTTGCTGTTCTAATGTGTGACTCAAGTAAGTTGAGCACAAACAATCAAATTCTAAACACATAAAAACAATACATCAGGCAGACATCAATAGCAACAAAATTTAACATTTCCTGTCAAGTAATGAGACAGCTCCATCAACTTGTAGTGCATCTTTTAAGAAAATTTAAAATCAAGTTCTCCTAAATGTTAATAAAATTTAACATATGCTTAAATATAAAATTCCTAAAAAAAGCAATTGTTTTCTTGCAGGTTTATGTGATTTTTATTTATTCATGTATTAAATAGCATGTTTGCACTTGACCTACAGTATTTAGAATTTTTTTCTAAATGTCTTTTTAGGATATAAAATTTATTTCAGCCTTTTGGACCTGATTGTTCTGCTCTGGACCTGTTCCACCAGCATCTGTAATAAATACTACTCCATCTAGAATATTTTGAAATCTAACACCTTTCTCCTCTCAATTTCTTTAATTGATTATAGTATCTAAAAAGGACTTGGGAATTCTTAGTATTTTCTATTTAAAGAATGAAGTCTTCAAATTTACAACTGGGTCTTGTTTTGTATTGACTCAGCAGCTAACCTTTACCTTTTTTGTATCAGACAGATTGGTATAGGGGAGCCACAGTACCAATTTAAGCTCTAGATTTAGGAAATACTTTCTTAGGAAGACCAGTTAGTGAACCTACCCTTTCTATTAACACTCCCAAAGCCACCTTGTGAGATGTAAGGGATTCCTGGTGGGAACAGCTGAGAGGAAGCAAGTATCTGTATGGACTGAAAAGAGGTTTAGTCAAAGTGTCCTTTTAGTCCTTCACCTTCACAGTGGCCTACCTTCCAGCTGGGAAGAAAGACACAGCACTGGGACCAAGCCAAGAGCCAGACCAGCACTGAGTCATGGGGTCCCTGCATCTCTTCTGACAGTCACACTGCACAGGAAAATATCAGATAGCATTCTTTACTCTGGTGGGAGTATTTGAACTCTAAAGCTAAATAATACACTTCAAAATTCAAACTAAATTAAAGAATAGGAATAGTTTTTAATTTACACTCTCTCTAAGAGGATAAGGAGTAAGAAGGACCCCTGGAAGTAAAGCTTTGAAGGAAGGGGAGGTAAAAAAGAAGTAAATAAAGACCAATAGAAAGTCTGGTTTTGGATCCAGATGAATAAAACTGAAACACAGAGTCATGTGCAAATTGATTTAAAGGGTTCAAGTTGGCTATAAAAGCAACAAGAAATCTAAGCTTTGTCTTGCTCCTGAACCATTAAACCACTCTATTCTTTCATAGTCAAAGATGCCAGACCAGTAGGAGGGAAATAATCCTACTACAAGAACCACTTAGATGAATTGTATCATGTTATATTTTGTGAGAAGACGGGTATATTTTCTTGTTTGCGACACTTTAATTGTTGTGGTTGCATTCTTTAAAAAAAGAGAAATTTGTGAAGTATCTGTAATGGTGATGAAAGCTAAAGTAGAGAGGGAGAGAAGCCTGAGCTAGAGGGGAAGGTAAGGAAGAGTGGGGATTGAAAATATCCCCATTGTCTGAAGCCAATGAATCACTGGGAATTTCTTCTCCATTTTTATTTCTGCCCCTCCACCTCTTTCTAGTCCTCTCCCCTCTTCCATCCCTCTCCTATTGCTTTCTTTTCATTCATCCTTCTTGAGCTGTGCTGATACCATGTGAAAGGTCCAGAGCAGGAGAAAAGGTCCAACAAGCCTGAAATAAAAAAAAAATTACAAATAAAAGATAAAAAAAGATACAGAAATTCAAATGAACACACCCAACATTTGAAAATGCACTTTCCTCTGTCAATGAAGATTAGTGTGACACTGGTCTCTATAGGTGGGTCGACTTTGATCTTAAAACATCTGAGAGTGTAAAGCAGGCAGTCCTATTCTGATTATGATGAGTGTTTACAACATTCATTAATATTTGTGACCAAGTATAATGAATTTCTGAACCCATTTTTAAATTTCTGAGATGAAAGGTCACACTATATATGACACCAACTTGTACAACAAACTAAAAATAAATAAATGTGGCATCCCTGAAATAATTTCCTTAAACTGAACTGCAACTATTTTTCTTGTAATCTTGCCTTTCACAAGCCTGTCTCCAGACGTGTGATCCTCAGTCAAGGTGCCTAGACTACCTACTCACCACAGCAGCGGGCAGAGAGAGACCAGAGACACTGAATTTGTGTTTGGCTTATATGCCCTACTCTCACTGAGAAATTCAGTTGGGCTTATCTGTGTTCTGACAATCTATGGTCATGAGACCTTTACATTCCCGTGACAACACTGTGCTCCTAACTCTGAGCAGAGACACAAGAGCGAAACAGGAAATGTTATGGTGCATAAATGAAAGCAGGAAAAGAGGCAAAAACTTCATGAAGTCAGCAAAGGGTTCTAGCCTTGTAAATCTGCAAATCTGTTTTTTGCAAACACTGCTCAGACAATGCATTTTTGAGGGACAGTACAAAAACCTAGGTTAGAAACATAAATAGAATGTGAAGAACAAAGACCAAGAGGTGGTGAAGTGTGTAACATGACACGGTAGCTGCACCTAACAGTTTATAGTCCCCAGAGAATATTATTGCGCTTATTTGAAGCAGTTATTTCAAAGTGCTGAGAACTCCAACTTTTTAACTTCCCTTCTCAATTCTGACAAGTCCATTAGATTTCTGAGTCTGTGCAAACCATTATATTATAGCTGTTAGAGCTTAGAGCTGCAGCTTACTTTATCATGGTAGTAATACTGTGGTATTTGGGCAATTAACTCTCTCTACGCTGAGTTTTGTGCTTACTCCTATAATACCAAATGGTTCATTTCTAATTTGGATTCAGCTTTAGTTTGGTTTCATACTATGCTGTCAGTGAAAAACACGGCCTGTGTGAGCAGTTTAATGATGAGGCACCCAGCTAGTGGCAGGCCAAGAATAAGACAAAACCCATGGTGGAAACATGTACACTACTTTCATATATTTCAGCACCTGTAGAAATCTTACAGAAAGCCCAAACATAAATTGAATGAAATAGTTGAATTCATAATTTGTGGAAAAAGAGGATGATATAACAATATACTGTGTAGTGTCATGAATCAGCTGTTGCTTGGCATCCTGCTACACACAATGACTTGGGACAATCTGAAGCAAGGCACTGAAGTAAACTGTATAGAAGAACTGCTTTTACAGACATTAACAGTCTTATAAAATTCCAGCCTTCTCTAAAAAATTACCTGAGACAGAGAAAACTAAAACCTATCTGGTATTCAAAAGTACAGGTTTTACTGGAGTATTTAAAAATAAGCATGCACATGAAGACACCAGCAGCATGCTATCAGTAGCAAAATATTTCCCCTACATTGCCTGGATTTTAGCTCACAAACTAAAATAGCCTTTTATAGTTTCAAGATCCAACTTCAGAAACATCTTCATCAGAGAGATCAAATTCAGATCTTCTGGTGTTAATGTACTAATTATTTTTTAAATATATCGTACAATGATTCATATATACAGTACAATTAGCTGATTCCATTGCCACCCACATCATTTTTCTGTTTCTATAATTTTCAAAGGTTTTAAAATGATTGTACCCAACAGCTTAAGTCCCCGGGTTTTAGAATAGGACTCTGTGAGGAGAACTCATTGAAGGATCAATTGTTGTTGGATCAAATTATAAAAATCTGAAATTTTAAATTATAAAACCAATTGGATCAATTATAAAAATGTGAAATTCACCTACTGGGTGAAGTGGTACAAAAAAGATGTGAAATCTTGGTCCCATCAGACATCCCTAGGAATTTTGTCATAGCCTGGAATTGATTCAAAAGATTTACAAACACATTTGTATGCCTGTGAAAAGAATTGCTGGAGAAGCTGAAAATAAATTCAAGTAAAAATTTTAAAACCATGAAGATTCTACTGGACGAAAAGAAAAAAAATTAACCAAAAATTTCACTGCAAAATTAGGATTTGAAGAAGTGGAGCATGCGATTCATCTCCTTTAACTTCATCCATCAAAAAGTTAGGAATCTGTTTTAAATGGGCCATCTAGGTTCTCTCTCATCAGCACAAAGAGAGAGGTGTTTTAGGAAGGTTGTTCATCTCAGCTGTCCATAGATGCCTCTGTTGGGATGTAATCTGTAATTCTCTGCAGGAAGAGAATATTTATCTCTGTTGACTACAAAGCCTTGAGCTACTGTGTTAGACTTCAATGACTAACTTTTAGATGGCTAAAATGATGACTAGCTTAGTTCTAAAAACCTATTTTTTAAACAGCAAGGTTAAGTGAGATGAATAGAGCCCTTTGTGTGAACCACTTCATCAAAAATCTATAGGAAAAAAAAAATGGTTTGACATGAAATTTTGACCAGCATATGTATCACTGATTTTAAGAGCACCAGGGCCTAATTCTGCACCTTTCTATTTCTACAGCACCTACTGGAACAGGGCACATGCTGACAAATGGTAATTCTGTATGCTTTTCTCATAAAATAATAAACAATAAAAATAGCATCAATGTCCTGATAAACTACCCCCCTAAAGCAAAAGTGGCAGAAATGCAGTTTCTCTTTTCATTATTCATAATGTACATTAATTGTCTACAGCTTACAAATGCCCAAGTAGAAGATGGTAACCTCTCCAGAGCCAATCTTGTGACTGTATCATTCAAAAAACTCATCTTTAACTGGAAGTTGTATAGGCAGGAGGAAAACTTAAATGCATCCTTCTTCAGTTTGGGAAAAAAGAAAACAAAGTGGATGTGAATTTATGCAGTAAAGAACACATTAGAAAACTGACCTACTGTGCAATACCTCAAGTGTTGGGTTTTATCCTGTGAAATCAGTGGCAAATACAAGATGAGAAATGGGTAGCATGTATGTGTGTATGTATGTATATGTGTGTGTGTGTGTGTGTGTGTGTCCTACTTAGAAAACAGCAGCATTAATCCCTTTTAAAGGTACCCAAAGAGGAAGTTTTGTTTTAATTACACCTTCAGGGGGCCTGTTTCATAGACAGGGCATGACAGTTTGCACAGCACATTTTTAAATCTTATATTACTTCTATTCTAACATTTATTGTGTGAAGGATCATTTGATAAAATATTGTAACCAGATAGAAGGAATTTTCTTTTATAAACAGTAACTTGCATTACAGATCAAGCTCAGAAGCATGTTGCTGCACTTACTAAAAGCACAGTGTTTCTTTGTAAAAGTCAGTAATTTATTACTGTAACTCCCTGTGCCCAGAAGAAGAGCTGTTAGCATGCAGTAAGCCTGGAGTGCAGGCCTGGCGTGCAAAAATTCACAAGGGTATCTTTGTTACTTTCATTTGTATTGTTCTAAAAAAGAACATGTCTAGGATAGTGCAAACATTTTAGTGCTTTTGCACTCGATTATAACACAGAACAGAAAGGAAAAGTAGCATTGTCAACACCACGCAAATAAAATTCTTTGAGACAGCAACTCCAATTCTTCAGTCAGTCTAAAAATACTGCATGCAAGTTATACATGTATAGTACCTCCTACAAATTGTAAAGTTACCCTGATTTTACAAGATGTGCCATATCTCTTTGACAATAGGTCCTGTTCACCTTCTACACAAAACTCTGAGTAGAAACAGAAACACCTTTTTACTGAATGAACTCTACTCATGTGGTGCTTTCCTACAGAACAAATTTAGCCTCTTTTCAGTAAGATTAAGAATCTCATTAATGCTTGATTTGTGCCAGACATACCCTTTTTGTTGACCCTGAACACCACAAAGCACATGACTGACTCAAGGGAGGCCCTTGAAGAAGGCAACCAATGTGACTGAACAGGCTGAAAAAAAGGCTGTTGGTGTGGGGCACCACAGTGGGAAGACAGGGACCTGACTTTCACCAGGTTATTCAGTAATCACCGAGGTCCAAGAGCTATCATTGCATTCTTTATGGTCTCTTGTTCTTTAAATAATGATAATAATGGCCTGTACTGCCTTTTACAAGCTGTTGCCTGTCCAAAGGACTACAAGCTGTTCTCAGAGGACCATAAAATTAACTACAGAAAGCATGAGCTCTTTCCAGAGCTCCACGTTGACTTGGTTGCTCAGAGACTGCACATCAGTAGAGGCAATAATCACTGACATTGGGAGGAAGCCACCTGGGAAGGACCACTGGTGCAAACCAAGTTTAATTAGACCTTTGAGTATTTTAGGAGAAAGACTTATGAGTGTGCAAAGAAAAAATAAAGAGTCTGGGGAGTCTCATTGATATTCCACCATATTTACACCCACTGTTGGTCATCACTCATAAGAAATCCACCTCTGCTTCTTCAAACCTCTGCCAGTCAAGTCAGATAGAAATTACTCTGCTTACTATCATAACTGCATCAGAGAAAAAAAAGAAAACAAAAAAAACCCAACTCTGTTCCTGAAACAGAAATGCAACTGCATAATGGCTGAGCCCCAATACCCTGGCAGGCCAGCCAGGATGTAAGGAGCCAGGAGACACACAGTGATGTACCAGAGAGGCAATTTACTAACTCTGTAGCTTTTGTCAAGAGGCAGCAGATAACATAGGTCTGTATAAATTCAAACCCAAGAAAGCTAAACTCTTAGTTATTAAACAAAAGTATTGGTTAAGCCCTGAAGGATAATCAACATAAGATTTTTGTAAATTCTCTATCACATTAGAATATCTTTAAAAATCTCTCTCTCTGTGATCCTGTCTATTCATCTACATATCTATATTTTTATTCCAGAATACAACAATGATAAAAACATGTTATTTTATTCACACTAAGCAACCTGAAATTAACTTAGTAATTTGAAGGTCTACTTGATTATTTTTTTTAAATTGTTGGCAGATGATTCATTGAGATGAAAAATCACACTTCATTTTGCAAAAATAAACTTTCTCAGAAAATACTGCCAAATCTGCAGTATAAATGCTTTTGAAAGATTAAGTACATTATAGAGATTAGAGTGTCATTTCAAAATAAAAAAAAAAAAAAGGAGAAAAAGGTACAAATTATTTTAATGTGGGTATGTGCAAAACAATAATCTTCAAGCCATTTTACTCCTGTAATTGTTTAAAGATCATAAAATAAGATTGGTACCTTCACAAAGGTCAAAATGTTGCACTTTATTCCTTACACACTTCAAAGTAGCATTTTGTTTTCTTCTGCCAGTCTGGATCTGAGTTTAAGGGAGCTACAAACTGGATAACTATGTAGACAGTGTCACAGATTACATAATTTTTCATTAGGAACTGCAGGGACAGGAAATACTCAACTTTAGCCTTCTGTCCAGATATTCTGCAAGTACTTAAAATGTACAGGATTTGGCTTCAGGATTTTTGACAGAGCACCACATCTTCTAAGACCAAGGGAAGTGAAAACGTTCATCTGTGGGCAGACCTATCAGTCTTTGTAATCCTAGCATTTAAACATTATTAAGCTTTTTTATCTTTTTATCTTTTAAATGCCAAAATGCAGAGAAGGAAGAAAATAGGAAAAATTACACTATCAAAGAGAAACAAACTGCCATAGAACAATGCTTTAGAAGACTAGAGAGCTAAGATATAAGCAACCTGCAAAGACTTCAATAAGGTAAAAATTTTAAAGAACACTGTAGTCAACTTTCACATTTATTCCTGATAAAAGATTGTGATACAGCATCACCTCAAACCTGTTCACATTCCCTTCCCTGGTATGAATACCAAATACTGAGATAATACGTAGAAAACTCTTGAGATTTTCAAAAACAGATGTTGCAGAAGAAATTCCCAAGAGTTCTTTCCTGTTGTGCTGCAACCAAAGAAATTCAGGTTGGTTAGGCAGAGTGAAGGAAGGTCCACATGATGCAAACCCTGATTCACCAGAAGGCATGGCTGTGTGTGTGGCTTCAGGAGGAAATGCTTGGGCTGAGCCAGAAATCAGACTGCCACATTTTCAGCTGAAAGCATAACAGAGCAGTTTGGGCAGAAGAGGATTTGAATGCAGCTTTCCTGTTTCTGCTGCAGCTTGATTTTGGGCAGAGCAAGTCTCAAGATCCACTCCCAGCACCAGACACACTTTTGGGAACCTCTCCCAGTTACGCCCAGAAATCGTGAGGGAAAAGGAGCTGCAATGGCTCTCTAAAAATATATTATACTCTGAAGAGTAAAGACATGGAGAAGGAGTTTACTGTTTAATGCCAACAGTGGCACAAAAAAAAAAAAAAAAAAAAAAAAAAAAAAAAAAAAAAAAAAAAAAAAAAGATATGAAAAAAAAAAAGTGTT
>VZRH01006236.1:0-43088 GCA_013397555.1 Urocynchramus pylzowi
AAATAAAATAATTAATTAAAATGCTTAAATATAATAAATAAAAATAATAAAAAATAATACCTAAAAAAAGTAAAATTTAATTTTTTTTTCATAGACCACAAAAATATTTTGAAAAGACAGTGAAGTTTGCAGAACTTTTATCAGAATTTTCTGCCTTAAACTTCTATACTGACTGCAAATCAACATAATATCATTAACTTTTATGCAGGAACAATACACAGAAGCAAAAACCTGTTTTTAATGCTGCAATATATAGTAATGAAAAGCTGACAAACATTCATGAGTCCACTAACACAGGAACACATATAGAGAGGAACGTGATCATATAGAGACCAGCAGGCATCATCTCAGATTTCTACCTTCTGGCCTTGTTCATGTTATTTTTCACTAATTTTTACAGCTTACTGCAGACATTGGTTAAAATTACCTCCATTATTCATGCACTTTCCATAATTACAAATCATACACATGCTGTGGGGATAGGGATCTTTGCAAAGCAGTTTTTCATGTACATACCAACAAAGCCCAGTGCAAATCTTCTCAAACGTGTTTATCGGAGAATTAAAGCTGTTTGCTAATAACAAATTGGAAATCTGTGGTGCAGAAATATTATGCATAACCTTGTAAATCAGATTAACTGGTGTTTCTTCTTTCATACAATAAATTCCATACGGAGCATCTGTTCAAGCCAGTGCCTGATGACCTGGCAGCAGATCAGAGAGCTTGCTGCTTTCTGCACTAATTTTGGAATCTGGTCCAAGCGGGAACATCATTACTTAGAGTCAAATCTACTTTACACTGAGATTAACATACTGTGATACCTGCTCATTGTGGCTGTGCCATTTGAGCTCAGCTGTGGTGTACTCAGTGGCTCCTTTGCTCACTCTGAAGTGATGCTACATTTTATAACATCGACATTCCACATCACTGTGGCCTTTTTTAAGCAAATACACCATTACTGATGTCACAGCTGATGAGGTAATAGAAATGCAAAGAGGTCTGAAAAATCAGAGAAGTTTGCCACAAGAACTGATCTGCTTTTTAACTGGTATGTCATTGAATTTGACAATAAAACTATTAATATTATGAAGACAGTGTAAAAGCTATTGGAAACATAGCTGTTTAAGACTGAGGATGAATAACAGTGAGGACAAATTGCAAAGGAAGTTGATGAGTTCATCAGGTCCTCAAATAAGAAGGGAAAAAGAGCTTTAGATGAAACTGACTCTTGGGGAGGATCCAAGGTGAAATTCTGCTATGCATCTCAGGTATGGCAATTCTGACTTTGTGGTGAATGTTTGTTTGCACTCTCTAAGATAATCTAGAACTGGGCTGGTCATGATGGAGTCACTTGAATGGAGGAATGGTTAACTGAGGCTTAAGATCTCAGCACATTGATGTGAAGGACTAGGAAGTCAACAGGCATCTAAATCATACTGAAATAAGAGGCAAATTTTTGCCTTAGTTGCTTAAAATGAAAAGTAGCTAGTTTTGCAGAGTTATCAATTTTAAATAATGAAGGATTACATACTATTCCAATGGTCTAGCTAGTCAGTAGACAACAGTTTTGACTGTAATGCCAATAATGAAAAGCATACCAGCCACTCTATAATAAACATGCTAAATTTTCACAGCTGGTGCTGAGCCATCTAAAAGAAGATAAAGAAAGTTCTCTATCACCTACAGTTTACAAAATATCTTTTGGGAGAATTTTTTATTTTTATTTCACTTCCCCTGATGTAAAATCAGCCAGTGGAACCAAAAAAGCTCACAGAAACGTGGGAGGAGAGGTTTTCCAATATATGCAAAGATTTTCTAAATAAGCCAGTTCTTTCACTGGAACCTAATAGTATAAAATTTTCTAAATCTAGTATTTGATTCCTTCTCCAGCTCAGTTTCTTACCCTTATGTGATGAACTAAATAATTTCCATGATGACACTCTTACTAGAGCTGGCAATTTATTTTTAAGAGTGAGAAACATACTTTTTCAGGTCCAAAGTTGCATTGAAAATTTGGTGAAAAAAACTCCTGCAAATCAGGAAGATTTTCCCTATGAAGAGGGGGAAGAAAGATTTTCTTGGAATTAGGTTAGTGAATGATAATGGCCAGGGTCAATGCCATATTGGAAGGAGCTTTGAGCAATATATCTAGTGGAAGTTGTCCCTGTCCATGTCAAGGAGGTTGGACTAGATGAGCTTTGAAGGTCCCTTCCAATTCAAACTACTCCATGATTTATGATTCTGTGATTTAGCATGTTTTGGGTGGGTTTCTTTGGATATCTGAAAATAAAGCAATTATGCAAAACAAATGATGCACTCTGCAACTCTAGCCACCTCATCTATGAAAAAAAAAAAGAGGAAAGATGTGTAAGATAGGTAGGTGTAGCATCTCCTGCAGTTGCTGGTTCCACTCTATTTGCTATAAATGGAACAAAGGCAGTGCCCAGGAGGATCCCAATTGTCAGGGTTAGGATCACAATTAGTAAGTGTTACAGTGGAAAATTTATCTAGCCTTCCTTTAAAAATAATCAGATGCCTGACATTTTGCAAGAACTTTTTTTTTTTTAATCTTAACATGACTTTATTTCCATTCTTATTCTTTGCTTTTCTTGTATAAATAAAATTATGTCTTTTAGAAAAGGTGCTTTCTTACCCTGGTTTTGTGTCATGCTTAACATGGTGAGGCCAAGATCTCAGCAGGGGCCTGCAAACAATACTTAGTAGTCACTGATCTTATAATCATTATAATTATTAATACACCATTTAAAGGTATAAATACATGCCAGTTTATCTATCTGTCTGCTTAATACTTTGCTTTACCAACAAAGTAATAAATAAAAAATATTACCCTCATCCCCTTTCTGTCTCCTTTCTTTCTGACTGGTACATATGGTTATGTGTCTATGCCACTTTTGCAAGGGAAATTTTCTTTAGTTACCATCTTGTATGGACACTGCCTGTTACAGTGCACTGTGGTCAGACATTTCTGAGAATCTGAAAATCAGACATTTCTGAAAATCTGAAAATCAGACATTTCTGAAAAACTGCTCCTGTGGTGTGGGTTGATTTTTATGATCTCCAGTGATATCTGAACTCAATACAATGTGCCAAGTGAATGCATGATGAAAAGGACTTTTACTTCCCCGGTCAGCCTTGAGCTTTGCAGTTGATAGGGATCTCAGATGAAATTTAACCTGAGGTTAAAATCATGAAGAATGTTGTCATCTTTTTGTACATAGTACTTAAAAAAAGTAAATCCAGAGTCTAAGGCTAGTTTTGTTTTGTTCTTTTTAATTCAACTTTATTTCTTTTCTCCCCTCTCCTGGTGTTTTTTTATAAAAGACATTTTATAATGAAGTGCTTCACTGTTGATGAACACTGCCACTTAGTGCAATATCAGGTCTTTAACAGGTTCATGAAATTTGTTAGAGCCTTGTAAGTTGGTGTTTTTTAAAATGTAAAAATAAAAATTGAAGTTCTGAGGAAGCTTTAAATATGGACATAAAAAAAAAAAAAAAGCCCATCCCAGTCCATTTCCTGCTTCTTCTTTTTGTGTGCTCCCTAGTTATACTTTTAATTAAACTGAGACCTGGGCAGGTTTAGATTTACAATTCATTCATAAAATCACATAGGAAAGTTCTCTTGCCACAGCCTTTAAGCCCTAGTTGTGCCTTGTGGATATATGTCTGAAAGGAAGGTAATATTAGGTATCTTTCTACCCCTTTTGGAAGTATATGTCTCTTCTTGAATGATATAAAAATTAGCCTCAGAGATTGTTTGGAATGCAGTTTCTAATATCCTGAGGATTTTTTCAAATTGCAGCTCTGAAGGAGAAGTAATTTTTTTCCTAGAAAATGGAAATTCTCTAAAGAAAGAATAGAAACAATTCAAATAATTAAAATATTTAAAATATTTTGCTTCAGCATTACAGAAAGGAATGTTTCATTTTACAGAATAATTTTGAATATTTTGGCTAATTTTCGCGGAATTGTTGGTTTAACTATGACAAAGAACCTTTTTCTTTTGCTTAATTTCTAGTCAAGTCAACAATATCTTTAGAAAACTTTACAATGTGTCTGTGTCCTGTCTGGCATCTTCAACACTGTCCAGTAAAAAGCCATCTGCAAATTTAATTAACATTGTTTACTACCTTTTCAGATCATTAGGAAATAAGCTAATATGATGGATGACAGTGTTTAGCACATCTTATTGAAACTTGAGCATGTTGCAGTCAAAAAGAGCTTCAGATTCTCTGATCACTTTGGCCAAAAGGCTTTTACTCTGTCTCCTTCTGGGGGACCTCAGCACTCTAGAATAATTGCATATATTTTTAATGCCCTCTTAGGTAAAACCTATCTGAGGTGCATAACTTTCCAAAAAGCTGAAATGAGGCAATGCTACCTCTTCTTGAAAGAGAAACTGAGGAAAGAGCTCAGCCAACTGTATTTCACTTCTGCAAAAAATAAACAAGATTTTTGTTAGAAATGAGTACTTTCCTTCTGGTGCCATAAAAAAGGGACAATGTATTCTTAAAAATATATCAAGTCAGCCTAGTTCCACAGAACATTTGTGTGGAATGAGTGACTTCATCTTAAAACCATATACTAAGAGGCTATGAATCTAACTTCCCTGTGTTAGGTGCACAACAGAACTTAAATCATTGTTCAAACTGTACTTCTTACTTTCTAACAGGAGACATAAGCTCAATGGCTTTCTCACAGATCTGCCTTGATTCCATTTTTAATTGTATAACCAGTGATTTGAATTATGATAAGCAGAGTATGGTTATTAAATCTGTAAAGAGTACCATGTTGGATGACACTGCTCCTAGAACAGAATATGCTAATGCTTAAACACTGGATGAAGAATGACTGACTGAGAAGCAGTTTTGCAGAAAACAAGACCTAGATAATTAAAATGGATCACAAGTTATACTTGAGTCAACAGCGTCATTCCATTTTTAAATAAGGTAAATGTCCTACCAAAAATACACAAAGAGGTAATGAGTTTTTGAGGCATGAAATAGTCTTTCAATTCTACTCTGCCCAGGCAAAGTACCATATCTTGAAAAAAACTGCACAATATCCTGTCTGGACAACATAAACTAACTGGAAATCACCCACAAGAAAGCCAGAATACCGGATTTGTTTAATCTTTAAAAAATTAAGTGGACACATGGCGATTGTCTTCAAAGCTGCTGAGGGCTTCTGAAAATATCAATTTGAGAAGCTATTCTCATATTTGATGGAAAATATTTAATAGGGTCAAATTCAAAGAGAATATAGAAAAGCAGATTAAGAATCAGGGAAGAGAAACTTACTGAAAGACTAGTTTGGCTTTGGACAGATTGCTCAAGGTAGCCACAAAATCTCCACTGCTGTTGAGAGCTTGTAAAACACAAATGATTATGCAATTTTCAGTAACTAATTATGCTTTTGTCATAGGGCAGCTTAGTCTGAAATTCAGCAAATCACAGAATCACAGGATAGGTAAGGCTGAAAGGGACCACATGGGTCATCTGTCCAACCTCCCTCTCAAGCAGGGCCATCCTAGAGCACACTGCACAGGATTGTGTCCAGATGGTTCTTGAATATCTGCAGTGAGGGAGACTCCACACCCTCTCTGGGCAATCTGTTCTAGTGCACAGTCACCCACACAGTGAAGAAGATCATATTCTTGCCTTCAACCTTGTTCTGTTACTATTTTCTCCGTCTTCAGTTTCTGCATCCCAAAGCTGAGGATCATAGTGTCCTAGTGATATCATGTGAAGGTACATTTCAAAAGCCACCTTTACCCCAAGAACCTCAAACACATTTTTCAAATATTCTTGTAAGAATTCAATCTTTGTTATTGACCAAGGGGCAACAATTATGCAACATGTTCCTGAAATGAGAACATCTGCAAGAAAGTATCTGGTCCCACAGTATTTGTCTTCTCATCGTCCTTCACGGTATACTCTAAGAATTAGAAATATACCCCAAGAAACTTCATATTGCCCCCTTTTGACAAGTCCTCCCAGGAAATACAGCCCTAGACCTGCCTTCCAGTTACCATACTAAACTTTCATGGATTCCCGACAAATCTTCTCCAAGTTTATACTGAGCAAGTCACAAAACTGTCTCTTGTCCCAAATGAAGGTTCTGAATATGAAGATGCATAATCATTTAGAGTGAAAATAAGGTGTCCTCTTAGCAGTAGCCTTGCCATCAACTTCAGCTTCTGTTGGGAAATTTTAGGCTTTTTTTTTTTTAAATACGTGTTAGACAAACAGTGATTGTTTCTACAATAAATGTGATGTGATTATTATTACAAAAAAGCAAAAGTGAGGTTTTTTGAGGCAAAACTGTCATGTTTCATTCAGTCTGACCAATGTAGATGATGCTCTTTTGCTACAGTTTGAGTTTTTCATAATATGTGTATTCTTGCACCATCACCATCAGGGAAACATTTTAACCTTCATTTCACATATGGGCAGAGAGAAAGGCACTTAGCAGAAAACTCAAGATTAATTGAAGGCCTTCAGAATCTAATAATCTCTGAATTATGCTTCCTTTTGCTGGATGACTTCTGGTATTGCTCACCTACTGCATCAGCAAAATAAGACATCATGTGTACTTCAAAAAAGACTAGATGCAAACCATAGCAGAGTAAAGAATTAATATTGCATGAAGTTATGTTCCAGTTTGTGAATTTACAGAAGTGTAATGTTGTTCATTTGTAGAACGGACCAACTCTTTTCAGACATATAATAATTGATAGCCTAAATTAGAGCTGGGACTAGGTCCAAATGCCAGTGAATAAACCCCAAACAGCTGAATTCCTTGGGAATTCACTACACCCACAATGAAGGATACAGAATCATAGACCAAAGAGTTCTCACTGCAAAGCCCTCTCCTTTCTGTCTTAGCTTTTGTCTCCTGGAAGAAACAGCCTCCAGTCCAGTACTGTCAGTCTCAGGTGTTCTCAAACTGTTTTTTATTAATGGAAATGTCTTAGAGCCAGGTAGATAGAAAGAGCTATTTCCCAAACAGAAAGTACAGAAGAATCTTAATCTCTCCAGTCTGAAAACAAGGAGAGCAGTCAGAGATGGCAGCGTGTTTCTGCAAGAGCTGTCAGACTTAAAATCCTCTAGTAGACATTAGCATCATGTAGGACTTCAAACATTGCTCAGTGGCCAAGAGCCACAAAGCTGCAGACATTCCAGTCAGCTGGAGAGATCAAAAGAAGCATTCAGGAAAGGCTGTTTCCACACTGTTCCCTTTCCTCACATAACAGCAATGTTTAAATGAGTTTCTCTTTTAAAGTTATGAGGTGATAATTTAAAAATACATAAAAGTGGGGTGCATTAAACTGTGAAACTAGGTCATCATTATCTTGAGAAATTAATTTATTATTTCAAAATAGCTCGGAGAAGATGAGAGAGAGGAGACTTTGATATCAAGCTGATACTTATGAGATCTCAGATGAGGAGATAATGAACAGATTTGTTTAAATTAATTAAGTGCAGTTATGTTTGGAGTATATTATACTTTACTTTTCTAAAATAATTTAAAAGATGGTTAGTTAAAAAATACCTTATGAATAGAGCTGGTCTAAATGCCTTTGGATGAGAATTTCCAGTCAGAAAATACTTAGTAGCTGAAACATAACCTCACAGAAAATAGTTAATTATTTTCCTAATTAAACACGTTAAAGAGGTTTTTAAATGTCCCAATATTTTAGCTAATTACTTTAGAAATAAAAATAGTTTCCTGATTCAAAATGTGTTTGATTTTATTTTGCATTGCAGAAGGAAATATGAGTCTTACATTAAATGATAAAATGGTCAATATCTAAATTAAATATTATAGTTTCCATAAATTATTTTACTGCATTGAATTTTTAGAAGATTAGAAGTTGGGAGAAGGGCTTTATTTAGCTAACATTTTTGTGATTATGAAAACATTTTATGTCTTCAAATGTAGAAAACTAAAAACCTCAAAACTCTTCACAGAAACAGAAATTAGGTTTATAGCGGGCACGATATCATGGTAAATAATGTTTCTTTATATTGACATATCTTGAATTTTAGTAGGCAATATATAGGGACGTAGGCCCTTTTGGGTCTGAGTTTTATGAGTACTTAGTAATAGACAAATGCTGTTTGAAGAGCTTTCTGTTTGAACGGATAAGATTAACATCCAAGAAAAGATGGATCCAGATAAGATTAACATCCACTATCATATGGACAGCTAGGGGTAGAATCCCAGCTGCAGCCATCAGTGGTGATATCCCCTATGAGGCATCAGATGTTAGATGTTGTCCTTTGAATCACTTTGAGACTGTCTGTGTTTACAGAAGGCAAGCATAGCAGTCTTAAGGACAGAATAAGTAACATTCCTAATTTAATCCCATATGGAAATTTTTGCCCTGTGCCACTCCTTTGCTGAGCAGGGCAGAGAGATTTCTCCAAGCCCAGCTAACATTTCCTGTCTGCTTCAATAGAGAGGTCATTCCTTTGGAGAAACCTGTTCATACAAAAGTGTGTACATATTTATCCTTTTTTTCCTTGAAATTCAGATTTTCATGTTTAATATTTTATGAGGAAAGAGCCCAAAGATCTTGAAGTTGCTACCTAACACTCAAAATGATTGAAGTAGAACAGTCCAGTCTCCAAGTAGTTATTAAGGAAAAAGTCTAGTTGGAAATATTTAAGTGGAATACATTTGGAGGAACTATTCTCATTTAAGTTTTTTTTAATGAGTTGCTTTCAAAATGAAATTTTAATTTTATTTTTTATTGTTTTACACATATATATTTAATATAGAAACTGAAATCCCATCTAAAAATGATTAAAGTTAAGTATTTGGATCAGATGAAAATAAGCCGGGCTTTCTTTTTTTTTTTTTGTTAACACACACAGACAACTCCAGAATTTCAGGCATATGTGTTTTGATTTCATTTGGTTTGTACCCTTTAGAATAAAGTAACACTCTATTGTCATGTTCTATTTGCAGACAAAACTACACAGAAGGCTGTGATTTTGATCGTGTTGTATCAGTGGCATGTGCTTGCTCCAGCTGCTCAAAAGACTTGATTTGTGCCCCTATTCTTGATAGTGAGGTACTTTAAAAGCCCCATAGTCACAAGAGCAAAATATGGAATATATAGCAGGTAGTAGCCAGTACTATTGGTGTTTTTCCATGATTAATTTGAATTGTAACAGTCAAGGACACCTCTAACATTTCCATTTGGGAAACATGCCCATGTCTTCAACTTTTGGGAAGATCATCATGCTAATCAACCAACATGTTGCCTTTCATAAATATACTGTATTACTCCCACGTGCATTTTCAAAATTATACCAAAGCTATACCTTCTTTTTTTTATATTTCTGGCAAAGTTCATCCTTTTGGAGCAAATGGAAAATAGAGGAAAATGAAGTTCTATATTACCTTTATTTCTTGCAAAACATATACTGCAAATTTTAACCTGTCTTGACTTCTTTTCTGTGGCTCAGACACAACATAGAATATTATTCTGGTTTGGTCTTCCTTGTCTAGAAAAATCATTTTTTCTGCTTAAATAAATTACTTCTCTTAAATAAAGAGTATTTCTGCTTAAATAAATATGCTTTGCGACAGGTAGGATTATTACCAGCCTAATGGATGACATAATGCATTTCTTCTGTTTCACTCAGGGCTCCTCTTCTTTTGCTTTGTGAATTTTCACTGTGACCTGCCAGAAACAATCCTACATCTTAAATCTCTCCTAAAGGATGATGCTCATCTATGGTCAATGAAAATATCTTAAATAAAAGAGCTGGCTGATAACAATTTGCATGTACAGCTATTGATAAAAAAAAGCTCTTTTATGCAAAAATGCATACATGGCATCCCAAAAATTCTTGGGCGAAAATGTGGTTTGTTCTTCCATTTGACAGTAGAGACTTTTCACCTCCTATTGATAACCTTTAATCTGATAGGGCAGATGTCAATACATTTGGCTAAATAATTTAAGAATTAAAATGTTGTTGTTTTGCTGTGTAATGCACATAAGATCTCAATGGTTTATGGTTAAGTAGTTTAATTGGCTCAATTGGTGGGCAGGAGGGAAAGCAAGAACTGCCTGCAGTTTGCCTGACCCTTTTCTATCAGATTGAAGTATTATTATGTGCTGTACTATATTAAGCATCATCTGGAAAAAAAGCACAATCTGTTCTTTTTAAGCTTCTTAATAGTTTCTAGTACTGATTCATGGCAAGTGGAACCAACAGATTGTTATAGTTAGACTGTAGGTGGGGACACATATGCTTGAGTTTTGAACAAAATTCCAACTCTGCAGCAGGCATAAGTCTTTCGCATGATGATGTAATCGTTTTTTAAAAAAAAACCATGAAGAGACATATGGGAGTAGCTTTTGACTGGGCTTGGGGCCAGGTGCTCAGGTAGGCAACATGGAATAGAGGCTGGTATTCTAAAAGAACCCAGCTACCACTTGTTGCCAAGAGGACACATTTACAAAAAACATGTACTGCTAATAGTTCTGATTACAGCACCGCAGACAAAGTTTCAAGAGGAGAGGAACATCAGCTAAAAAACTGTGATATGCCCTCCAACAGAACCAGTAGCAGTATAAAGGTGTCAGTTTCCAAATACTGAAATGGAGATGGAGTTTGGTGGGGCAGGAGGAGCTGAATTTAAATTGACTATACTTGAGATCCAGCTTGTGTTGTTTGTGGAGTCTTTTCTGATGAACTGGAATTAAGCAAGAAAGAGTAAATCAATCCATCCCTTCTGCTGAACATTTCCTTCAGAATTTTCTTCAAATTTAGAAGTGGAAACAAAATAGATACATGGATAAATTCCCAGGATGTAGGCCACTTTCATCATACGGGACTCACCAAAAAAAATATTAGTTTGTTTCCAGCTAAGGAGTTCTGAATTAATTTTCACTTGGAAGTGAAACTACAAACTGCATAGGACATCATCAATTTGTGTAAATCCTGAAGTCCCTATATCCTTTTTCTTGTGTCATAAACTTGGCTGAACAGTGGGAGCTGCCCCACTGGTGGGAACTTGCTCTTGCTGTGGCAGTTTTGGTGGTACTGCTATAGGTACACCGAAGACTCACATCTGTGAGGAGTCCAGTTCCATACAGAAAGCATGGAGATCCTCTTCCACTGTGAACCTTACACGTCATCCTCAAGGAAATGACAGAATGTTAATTACCTGCTTTCCCACGCTCATTTCTTCAATGCTACTTGTATATGTTTATGCACATATATGTTTTATTCAGAAAGAAAGAGAGCCCAGAGGAAATTTTTGCTAATATATGGTGCAAAAAAAATTAACAGAAAAGATTTTCCATCAAGGAGTGTTCATTATCCCCACAGTATAGCTCGTATGAGATATACATACCTCATCAAAACACTTGCACAACAGGAGAATTCACTATGAATAATTAATTGCACAGAGTTTAATCAGCAAGGCAAGAGCACCACTGGTGTATTTGTATGAGTGTCTTGAAGCAAAGCTGCTTTCTGTTTTTATCAAATCTCCCTTGAGCTCATGTCATAGAGCTGTAGTTTTCCCAGCTGGAGACCTCAGTGACTTTCAGATTTGGACTGCCAGGATGTATTTTCTTCCAAATGTTAAGAACATAATATTTTCCTAAGTACCCCTGGTAGTTTAACATGTTTCCTATGATTTTGGATGACACATAACTTTTTGTGTGGTTTCTTAAAATCTCCCTGTCTTGATGCTTGATGAAACCATGGTGTTTGTGCTCGAGCAGATTTTTTTGATTGGAGAGGAGTTAATGCACTTTGTGCTCTCTAAAAGACCTGCTATTTTTCAGTACTGTAATTAAACCCATTCTCAACTTTATACCAAGCCTCAGGATAACAGTTTGAATGTTTATAACACTTTCAAACAAATACTGCAGTATTTGCAACATAGAAGATATGCAGTTCTGTAAGTAAACTAGACCTGGCTGGGAATTTTCCACTCTGAGTTTTTTGACAGAGAATGAAATCTTCAGAATTTCAATGTCTTTGGGTGTCATAATTTAACCCCAGCCAGCAATGAAGCACCAGGCAGCCTCTCACTCACTCCCCTACCAGCAGAACTGGGGAGAGAATCAGAAAAGTAAAAGCTAAAGAACCCATGATTTAAGATAAAGACGGTTTGCTAGGTAAAGAAAAGGTGTGCACACAAGCAAAGCAAACAAGGAATTAAATCACTGCTTCCCATGAGGTGTTCAGCTGTCTCCAGGAGACCAGGGCCCCATCATGTGTAATGGTGATTTGAGAAGACAAACACCATCACTCCAAACATCCCTCCCTTTCTCTTTCTCCAAACTTTATGTACTGAGCATGCTGTCAGATGGTCTGGAATATCCTTTTGATCAACTGGGATCACCTGTCCCAGCTGTGTCTCCTCCCAGCCTCCCATGAACCCCCAACATCTTCACCAGCATGAAAGAACAAAAAGCAGAAAAGGCCTTGTCTCTGTGTAAGCCCTGCTCAGCAACAAAACATCTTTATATTATTAACTCTGTGTTCAGTACAAATCCAAAACATAGCACTGTACCAATACTATGAAGAAAATTAACTCTACCACAGCCAAAACCAGCACATTGAGATATATAGTTTTTCCTCAAACTTACTTCTTCTATGGCAAAGATTGACAATGTTTCCTTGTTCTTTTCATTTTCTGATAAAAAAAGGGAAATAAAACATTTAATGTTGATCCAGATTGACCTCAATTTTAGATAAAGTAGTTTATTTCCTGTCAGATGGCCTAATTTTATTTTTGAAGGCCTCTGGGTCTGCTGGGAGTTAAATATGACTGACCCCAATTTTTCCTTCACGCTGACTTTGGCAACTATAGTACATATTTCATGATACACCATAATTTTGGCCTCTAGATGAACTGTTTCAGCATCCCATGGGAATCACTTGATGCCTATGTACTGCAGGAAACACAGTTTGCCCTAAGGGCATGACACAGGGGTAAGCACTGGGCTCCTGCTTTACTACTTTCAGGAAGCACTGCAATAACTGAGTTTAAATGGCATTTTGTCCAGGCACAATTTGCATGGTAATGTGATTTCCATTAGGCCTAATCACAGCAAGGAAGAAAATTAAAGTCCCTTCAGATAAAGAGACCTGCATTCAGGTTGCCATTCTGGTTGGGTGCAATTTGGAAATTAGTAGTCTCAAGGTTTCAGTGATTCATTCCTGGTGTGAAAGGAAGATAATGTTACTTCCTTTCTTGTTCTTTGCCTCTTTTGACTATTTGGAGAGTAAGATCCTAAAACTGAGCACTGTTTTTACATTCATATTCAGTTTTGAGTGTAACAAAGCCTCTGAGCTGTAGCACCAGAGTGATAGGGTTGACTCCCCAGGTGGGCAAGATGAATTCTTGATGGCTCCAATATCCAAAGTAAAAAAAGCCAAAACAGACAACAGTCTAAATCCATGTCTGATCCTCACTGCTTCACATGCACTTTAACTGTCAGTGCCCCTATGAACTTGTAATTCTGCTGGTACAAGAGAGAATTTTTCTTACAGATTCTTCCATTTGCAATCTAACAGATTTGTGAAGGATCAGTGGTTTCTTGCATCATCACTTGACACTCACAGTGTTATTAATTAATTAATTGATTGTATTTCTGTGGAATATGGAATATTACTGAGGGTTTAAGACATTGTTTTTGAGAAAGATTTCCTGCCTCAGAGGCCTTCTTATTTAAAGGACACATGAAACAGATTTCAACAGCCAGATGGAGGAGCACAGGGAAGCAGACACACAATCCTGGTCAGGATGACTGTCTGTGGTATCAATACATCCACTGTTTAAGCACTATGACTTTTATGTAGGCCTGGCAGTGGAGAAAGTTTCTGTGGTGAGACAGAATAAAGGAAAAAAAGTATCTGTCTGTTAATATCTATTATAAGTTTATCCCCATAGAGGAAGAAGATATTGAAAGAAAATATGAAGTTTTTCCCACTGGTAGAAATTTAATTCAGAACAAACAGAAATTTAATTCAGAACAAACAAACAAACAGGAAAAAACAAACAAACCAGAAAAATATTAAAGCACACTAAGTTCATCTGTGCTCTAGTGATCCCTGTAATGTTAATCCTCAATTTTATTACTCATTCTTCAATAGAAGTTTTTACTTCAACAAAACAAATTTTAATTTTCACTCTAACTAAAAAAAAGATACTGCTTTTCAGATTGCATTATGAATTAGGTGAGGTTATGAGCTTTTTTTGGCATATATGTAAAATATTACACCTAAAAATTAATTCTCAACATATTTTTTTTTAATTTACTGAAGTAAATCACAGAGCATTTGGCCACATTTAGTCAATTCAAGAGAATCAGAAGGGATTGCCACTTGTATATACGCTGTTGTACACATTGTGTGTACCTGTGATCCTCACAGGTAGTGAGGTACACAACAGCCTTTGGTTTAAGCAGAGATGCAGTCTCTTGAAGAGTAGTGAATTTTCTAGGAAAATTGGTTGACCTTGCCTTGAAAAATTGCTTAATTAAAAAATTAAAGTGATATTGTTATGACTGGTGCAGTGATATCTCTGCAGATATGTAACACATTTAAAATATCTGATGTTTCCAAAGGAAGAAAAGCTGCTACAGATTTTAATATATGCATTTGTGTTTCTGTTTGTATTTAGGAAACTATGGTGAAAGTGGAATGGAAGCTTTCAAAGATATGGCAGCCAAGGAAGGGATCTGCATTGCACACTCCTACAAGATCTACAGCAATGCTGGCGAGCAGAGCTTTGACAAGCTGCTGCGAAAGCTTCGGAGCCACCTGCCCAAGGCAAGAGTTGTTGCCTGCTTCTGTGAAGGCATGACTGTGAGAGGCCTCCTGATGGCCATGAGGCGCCTGGGGCTCGCTGGAGAGTTCTTGCTGCTAGGCAGGTGAGTAATACCATGTGGTCATAGCCCATCATTTTAGTCAATGGGGTAAAAAAAGAAAACTATTCCATTTTCTGGACAAGAAGCACATACATCACAGACTCATGGCCTCTCCTATACCTGTGTATATCTAAAACATTGGAAGTAATGTCAGCTCTGTCACAGCAGTACAAACTCTACAGACATGCATCATTCTAATGACATGCCAGGCAAACACAAGTCTGCTTGGCCACTCCTAGCAACAATGAGTAAGGGAAAGCTGGCACAAAAATCTTTGCTCTATATCACCCGTTTTGTTCACTGCAGTTTAAAATGCATTCTGTACATAAATAGCCTGAAGCTGTGTCTCATTCCAGTAACTCTGTGCTAAGGATTGCTGATGTGGCCTCTGGGTGTACCTGAAACAGAACTTCCCAAAACAAAGTTTGTTAACTAACATTTTTTCTTCCTGAGCGCCAGTGTGCTGATGTGTGTACTGTCCTAAGGGCAATATATAGGTAATCTTTTCTCTTGGCTCAATGATATCAGTGTTTCCTTTCCTAACTGTCAAAGGAAGAAAGGAAAAGTCACTTAGTGTGTGTTCATCCAGAAGGAAAAGATCCTGGGCTTATAAGCAGAGAAGTTATTGATGTGAACCTAAAGGAATCTTTACATTTTCCCCTTATTCAACAAATGGATCCTAAACAAGACAGGAAAAATTATGTATTGAAAATAAAATTGAGTATTCTGGGAGTCAACTGATGTAACTCACTGCCTTTTCAGTGCATTATTAGAAGGATGACCTGCTGTTGTCCCAAGCATGAACCCTACAGGAACACAAGTAAAATGGTGTCAGTGAAATCAGAAGTCATGGTAAGACCTCCAGGGAAACTTTCAAGGACTGCCTTGGCAACTGGGAGACTGAGTTTGTCCAACTGGTAGGACACCAGCCTCTGTTCCCAGTCTGCCCTGTTGCACACAGCTGCCCTTCCCCCTTGGGCAAAGGGGAAAGCAATCAGGCCAAAACTGTGGCTCTTGTCTCTGCCCTTACTCTTTGACATCAGCCTATATTTTGTAATTTTCAGATCGGAATTTCTTAATTCTTTCTCTGATACACAGCAACAGTCTCCATCCTTCTTTTCAAATACACTTTATCTGTAGGGACTTCCATGGACTGTCTTGGTCCTTTTCTGGACAGACACCCAAAGGGACCATAATCCTCAAGGTGAAATTCACATGAACATTTATAGATGTCTGTAATTTAGACACTTCCATGTAGCCCACCAGTATTTGCTCTACAGTTAATCGAGCAATATAGGGCCTTAGATCCCTTGTTTGGAATGTGAATATTTCAAGTACCTCAGAGAAATCCTATTCTAGAAAAGGGTTTGTACAAAGACTCTCTTGATCACTGCTTTTGGTGGAAAAGCCTACTTATCAGTTGGTTAGAGTAGATTGGAGCAAATGCCACCTCCACTCTCTCCAGCTGAATCTGGTGCCACAGGATGTTTGCTGTCTTCTTCTGTCCTAAATACAAGAAATTGTAAACTATCTGCAGCAGTACTCAGATTCAGAAGCACATAAGCATTGTTTTAAAAAAACATATGTTGGACCTTAACTACTCCAGACTCCAAACTGTGCGTAATTTTTTTATGGGATTTATGTACAACGGTGCTAAATTTAACCCTCTGAGATGCTTTTATAAATAAGGATCTCAGGAATTTCTCACTGTGAATAAGAGTAGATCAATTCAGATTATCTCTTCAAAAAAAAAGCAAGGTCTAAAGAGAACAGGCTTTGAGGCTTGCTTCAAGGTTTTGTTTGTTTTGTCTTTTTTGTTTTGCTTCTTTGTGAGAAATAGTGGTTTCTAGCTGCAGTGGGAATTGTAATGAGTAACTATAAGAAAGTTGTTATTCAGTATATTACTTCCATTGAGTAAATTGAAAGTGATAGCTTCTCTTAGAAACCTAAACTGTAAAGTCTTTCCAATTGAAACAAAAATCCTTAATTCTACCTGACCATTTAGGGAGTACTCATGTCTATGGCAGTACTACACAATTTAATTGTGAAAAATGCAGCATGAATTGGAAGTGTTTACAAAGAAAGAAAAAGGAAAGTGTAGGGATTTTTTTCTATTCTTTTAATTTATTACCAGAGATTCCAGGGTAATGGCTGAGAAGTGACTACTCAGACATAGTAACTGCTGCATCAGACAAGGATGGCTGGAGAGATATAGTCTCTCTACATTTGGCTCTGCACTTAAGAGATCCCAAGGATCTTGGAGCATCTGGTATTTTTCAATAGATCTGTTTCCAATTTGATATCAAAATCAGCTATAAGCCAGGGAAAAATAAACCAAAAGAATAAACAAACAAAAACTAACTAATTTTGCCAGCTGAGTACTTTTGTTAGGCTTTGAGTCGCCCTAAGTCTGTAGAGCAGTGTTTTATGTTCCTGCCATGCAGCAAGAATCATAGGGTGTAGGGTGTGGGAAGTTGCAGAGTAACAATGTTCCACAAAAATGTTCATTCTTGTGAACATGTTCTCCTTCCACTATGGGCTAATCTTTAGGTTTTGAGGTAGAGGCAAAAGAAAAAAAACAACAGAAAGAAAACAGAGAACTTGAAAGAACTTCTTGACATAGATGGGGTGTAAGAGCAATGATATCATTGTCCAGTGATAATGTGACTTCCTGTAGGGTTTTAAAAGTCTGTTTTCCAGGACTTTGACATACTGTGTGCTCCCTTGGTCTCAAACACAGACTGTTTGTCTCTGTTGTCTGTGAATATTTACCTGTTGGTCAGAAGCTAGGGTTGTTGGTTGGTTCTATAGAGAACACTGTAAGGCACTGACCTGGGATGGATGTGACACCAGTACAAACCCAAATCTCATACAAGCAGATTATATTTGGGACCTTTTGGTGCATCATTTGTAGGGGAAAAAGACAGTAGGCAAGATTTTGAGAAGAACAGATGGTTCGGAGTGCTCTAAGGGGAAAGAGCTACATCTGAGATTAAAGAGGGCTCTTGAAATTAACTTTTTTTGCAATTCTATGCAGGAAAATGGAATAGGATAAAATTTATACTCTCATTCCTCATCTGATCCTGGAGTTGCTCTGGGCTACCCATTCAACTGAGAAGGTTATAAAAGGGCATTCCAAGTGCAGTGAGAGTGCTGTTCACTGGAATGCCATGGGCTTACAAGAAAAACTACATCTACTAATGAATACTATTTTGTTCCCTGACAAATTCTTCCCTGTTGTTTTGTTAAGTGGAGAATTATTTTGTTTCTTTTCCAAATGCACAGAAAGAACTACAGTCACAAAGCCACACAGCTTTATGGGATTAAATAATAAATTAATCAACATTTCCACTTCCTCTTTGCTTTCCTTTTTGTTCCATTTTTAATTTGGATTCACCCCTAATATTTTCAATCCAAAGCCTTGCAAAAATAATGGGATTTTTTAAGCTATGGATTTCTCACAGCATCTGTTTTATGCTCAGATAAACAGAAAATGGATTGGCCAAGAGGAATACATATCACATAAATTCCCTTTACAGCCCCAAGGGGAGGAAAGATACCTTTCAATAAACTCTTTACTCTTGACCAACTATGCAGTTTCTGAAGTTGCATTGCCTGCTTGTGACAGATATGCAAGGTGGCATGTCATTAGTGATTGTAACATTCCAGAGCTTTTTGATTCATGGAAAACATTTTAAGTGCTTGGCAAATACTCATCTCATGCATCTTGAAGAATTGTACTTAACCTCAAATGCAAAGGTGAGTGTGCTGACTTTCAAATGTGAAAAAAATGTTATTATAACTCAACTGTTACTCAACTTAATCGAGATGTGGACACCAGGCTTTACCTGTTTGTCTTCACTGCTTTTGTCATCCACAGGTCATATGCCAGGACATATCCTTACAGATAAATTCATTCAAGAATAAATAACACATTCACATAGCAGAATAATTTTGAAACAGATTTCAGAAGGAACCATGGAATATTAATTGTGTATATAAAACCAGCTTGGTTGTACATGATTTCCAGCTGTTCCTCATTTTATGTAATATTCAGACCCAACAGCTGGAATTTTCTTTTGTGTTGTACACCCATCTTCATCTTGCTCCTCTTGATCCCTAGTTTCTGATCTTTGGACAAAATGTCGGTGATAATTCTCTACAATTATAGTTTTATTTGATGCTTTTCATCTGCAGGAATTTCAAAAGTTGTCTCAGAATGACTAAGTGTCTCAGTGCTAGGTCACATGATTTTTCATAATAAAATAGAAACTATAAATTGCAACAGAAATTATGACTATTGACTGTCCTAAATTAATATTACTGTCCTAAATGAAATGGGTTCAGAAAACACTACCACAGCACTGAATAATTATATTCTTTTTTGCTTGCTGGAATTATTTTATCTTATATCAATTAACACTTTCGAGATGTGACTCAGCATGGTGTTGGTGGCTGCATTTACCAAGGGATTATTACCAAGAAGCAGCTGTGACATAGATACTCTGTTTTGGGGTAGAAGAACATCAAGATTCACAGATGCAGTCACTATATGTCTTTTACCTCTAGACAAGAGAACTTCCCTGGTTGGTTTTTTATTATTATAAAGCAGTTATTGTACAAACCTAAAAAGCTAAAAAGCAAAAGACAGAAATTTTGCAAAGAATTTGTGATTCCAAGTGCAAGACAGTCAGACTTTTCCTACCTAAAGGAGAAGAGAAGGGAAAGGATAAGGGTATTGGAATGGTCAGGCATTGGAACAATTACCTGCCCAGGGAAGTGGTGAAATTACGATCCTTGGTTGTGTTCAAAGTGCATGTGGCACTTGGGGATATGGTTTAGTGGTGAGCAGTCGGACTTGATAATCCTTATGGTCTTTTTCAACCTTAATAATTCTATGATTCTAGAGGGAAGGTAGATGTATATAAAGAGAAAAATGACTTGTTCAATGTCTCCAGCTTCCAAATGACATTCCACAAGCAGTACTCATCTGCAAGAAATTACTGGGACTTCTATTTGCTTCACATGTTCACGTATGCATATGGTGTGTTAGATTTACTACGATATTCGCTATCATATCTGATTATAAAAAAGAGTTAATTAAAATTATCCACACTTTCTGTTGTATTAATTGACAAAATTATACACAATGAATAAAAAAATATATTAGAGATGGAAATATGTCCTTAGGCTCTAGGACTGATTCTGATTTTCAGCTGTCCAGCTGAGGAAACATGGCCAAAATTGATCAGTCTGATTTAATCTCTACATGACTCTTAGATACTTAACTTAGCCAGGATTTACAGAAATTATATAAAACTGTGACTTGGCTGCAATATTTACATCAAAAGAGGGGGAAATCTAGAGCTGCAGGCCATCCCTCAGAGTTTCCATCTTCTTTGAAGTAGTCAGGGCTTGAGGTCTATGAGCTGTAATGTCCTTGCAAAGATGAAGAACCGCCTCCTGCATTTTCAGGATTCACTCTGTTCTGTGATATGTGAAGTCTGTGCCTTGGGATGTCTTGGGCCATGCCTCTGAAGCATGCTGTGGCTTCATCTGCATCCTGTCCAGATGAAAATGAGTAAGGGCAGGACACCACTTCTAGCAGTGTGATGATCACAAGCAATTCAAGTGAGGCTCTGCAAGAGGGCAGAAGGACCACTGAAGCAGTGCCCATTCTCAGAACAACACAGATATTCTCTATCACAAATCACCTCTCCTAATAAGATATCTGCTTAGCTTCTGAGGAGATGCATTGGAGGAAATTGTTATTGATTCTAAGAGATATTGCAGCCAATGAGCTAAGTAGAAGGTAAGTAGTAGAAATGAGGATAAGAAGGGAGAATAAAACGTGGAGAAGCATTAGTTCCAGGAAGTCCCGAAGTAATTCAGCTGATAGGAAACTCTGCAATATAGATTGAAAAAAAGCAGGTTAGTAACTAAAAAGGGCAACTATAGCTGAAGGAAAATTAAAGCAAGATAGATGATCTGAGGGAAATGAGTTATTTTTAACAGTTTAAAAAGAAACCTTTTGTGAGATTTTAAAAATGTTGGATGAAGAAAGATTTCACTGTAAAGGATGTAATGATTTCCTTCCAGAAAGTATTCTGTGTGGTGTGGGTTAACATGCCTTTTTCTATCTTTGTACAAGTCCAACTGGTGAAGAAGTTTTGTAAAATAAATTAGGATATGAAATTTTGTAGACCTAAAATGTGCTCTAGATTAATTTTTGGTTGTTTCTGCTACTTCTGGGAAGTATCAATCAGACAAAATACTTCTATCTAGAATACTTCTTACTGCCTAACCTGCGACAAAATTGTGGAAGATAAATGCAATATAAATGTGCAGATCTTTCCTCCAAAATAAGCATGTGAAAAGGTACTTTTAGAGTATAATTGTGCAACCTCAGCCTGTATGAACAGTCTGATCCTTTTTCTTCAATCCACAGTAGGCAGCAGTCCAGTGCAGCTTCATCTCAAAGCTGTTTCTCTAAGACAACTGTCTGCTGCCCACTTATTATTTATCTCTGTTCTCTTGTTCAAGCATCAATGTGTAGCCCAAGGAAGCAGGTATCATCATGTATCTAGTAATTAAATGAGCTGCAAATAGCAGCATTAAGTCAGAATCTTCATTGCTACCCCAAAAAAACAGGAACTTAACAGCAGAACAAAGGTTTGCATTCTAGAGCTGTAAAAGAAAGTGGAAGTGAAAAGTTGTCTTCCCTCCAATAATCCAAACAGAGCCTTTAGAAATAAAGCAGACTAGAGGGTAAATCATAACTTGGTTTTGAGCAGGAGCTTTGTGGTCTCCATTTGAGGCAGCCTCATGGCTCAGAGACCCTCAGGGTGAGCAGTAGCAACAGGGTCCTGCTGCAGATGGAAGCAGTGAAGTGGCTGGTCAAGGCTGTTTGTGCAATGATTGAAAAAAGCATAATTTCCTTCCTGTGGTTCAGACTCCACAAGCTATGCTGGAGGATTTTAGGGAGACAAGTGAGGTAAACATATTAAACATATACACTAAAAGCAAATCAATCTGCCTGACTTTTTAAACTTTCTTGTATACCCTTAAATTTTTTTTTCATGGCACCTATCTGACCTGGTTCTAATAAATATTGCACCTTGCCACCCAATTTTACAGTCACTAATGTAGATCAGGTAGTGGGGATGGGAGTAAGCTCTACACCTATTTGGAAGAATGTCTTGATTTTGCTGTTTCAGGAATGATATGTATTTCTTGGGGTGGGTGGTGGTGGTGATGTGGGGTTAGATGTCTACCATGGCATCAAGCAAACAGCAAAGAATTTCCAAGTGTGCATACTGGCAAGCAAGCACACTTCTACACATCTGAAAATGTAGCACTAGAAAATATCAAGTCAGACCAAAGGCCCATCAAACCAATGTGTTGTTTCTGGGAGTGGTCAGCAGCAAATGAATGGCAAAAAGTGACACCAGGCCAGGATGGAGAAAAGCTCTCCTGGAGAATTCTTGGTGCCTTTGTAAGGGAAGCCCTTGTGGTCATCTTTGTGGCCCTCCTCAGCACTCCCCCTACCAGGTCCACAGCCTTCCTATGTTGGGACCCCACAACTGGAAGCAGCAGTCCAGAGTCTCATGAGAGCAGAGTAGAGGGGGAGAATCACTTCCCTCAATATATTTCTTCATGCATACTTCTTTTGATCCAGCCCATGATGAGTTTGACTTTCTGAGCTGGGAGTTCACATTGCTGGATCATGTTGAGCTTCTTATCCATCAAGAACCCCAAGTCCTTCTCCTCAGGGGTGCTCTCAATCCATTCTTTGCACAGCCTGTACTTGTGTTTGGGATTGCCCCTTGCACTTGGCCTTGTTTACCTTCATGAGGTCTACGTGGGTCCACCTCTCAAATCTGTTCCCTCTAACCTTGTCATGAGAAATCATGTGTGTCCAATTGAATTGTTTACTTCATGTAAGTAAAGGTCTACTCTTTCCCACCTACAACTAACATTAACAGCCAAAGGAAGGTAGCTTTGTGAGTTAATATGTTTGACTAGAATTGTTCCTCAGCACTGTAGAAGAAGACAGTGTCTCCTTCAAGTCTTTTACTTCTGCACTGGTTCACCTCTACCAATTCATGCTTGATCTATCTTTAGATAGATTTGCTTTAAGTCTTTCAAAGACAAAAATTACACAGCCCTCTCGGTCTGCTCCTCCCCAAGCTCAACTACTCCTTATATTCTTCCTAACATCAAACCTACAATTTTTTTAAGCCCATTACTCCTTGTCCTACCCATGGGAACAAAGGAAGCAGTTTCTAAGACTGCAAGTTCTATATTTGAAGACTTATGCTTCCCCTTGTTCCGCTTTGACAACTTTCAGTATGAACAGAAAACAGGTTTTACACTTTGGAATAACACAAGATCTCTACTATCCCGGTGGAAATGAGACACGAGGCAAAGTACAGAAAAAGAGATGTCAAACAAACTAGAAGAATTATATAAGGTTTATTTTCATTGCAAAATGACAAATTCATGAGATGACCTACACGGTTAAAAAATAGACAGTGTGGCAATCTCAAAAATAACTCCATATTGCCAACAGACCTGTGCTTGCAGTTCTGCATGAAAGGAAGTCAGAGGCATTGCTGGGAAATTGTGTGCATTTGTGGGTGCCTCTCTGTTCTCACTCAAGAGATGTATGCTTCTGATTTTATATTTGACTCAGAAGCTCTACTTTATCCCACAGCTCATTAAAATTCAGAATGGGAGAACTCTATGGGTGGCTGACTTAAGACTTCTCTTCAAATATGTCTTCTGAGAGTGATAGGCAGAAATCAGAATTTTCTGATGCAAGTCTATTTTGCGAAAGAGAGACTCTTCAAATTCTAAGAAAAGGAATCAAAAATACTCTTGGAACAATGAAAACATTTTTTATTCAAGCTTGAGAAAAGATTGGATGCTTTCTTCTCAAAAACATAAATTCAAGAGGTAAAATAAATTAAGATCTTAAATCCTAGCATTGTTATTCCACAATTTGCTGCAGGGTACATGCTAAAATGTAACTTTTTAAAACATTAAAGCTACGATGAAAAATGTGATCCAGTACATATTCCTAGAAAAATTTAAAAGCACTTGGAGCAGGATGAAAATTAGCTTTATGCTTGAGATTTTCTAATCTTTAGAAAAGCTACAGAATTTTGATTAATGAAGTTAAGAGAGCCTAAAATTGTCTTTATTTAAAAAACAAAAACAAAAACAAAAACAAAAACAACAATCCTGTTTCTTCTCCTTTAAAATTAACACTGTGACAAATAGAGTTTTGCAGTAAGGTACTGATTAACACTTAAGATCTGTTTCCTTTCTTGTCTTTTTCTATAACAAGTGGGTATGGTATTTTCCATGACTATTTTTTAACTCCTTATTTTTCTGATTTGTCTGCATCATTCCAGAGTCTACACCCAGGACTAGTGACTCACTGCACACACACAAACCACACACTCATGGCTGTATGCAGAGAAGGTATTTGTGAAAGGGGAGGACCTAAGGGTTTGTGGCTCCATGTTACTGATATTATCATGTGTCCTGATAAAGAGAATCTGTTCCAAACCATGGAGTCCAGGAATTGTCTCTTCTCAGCAAATCTGCCATCAATTCTGTTCACCTCGTAGTTTCTTAGTTACTGAGATCCTCTCTGTAGGTAAGCTGTAGAAAAAGTGTGTGGCAGACAAAGGGGAAGAAATATTAGACCACTTGGACAGCAATTGTTCACTTGTCCCAGCTTTGCAGCTACTAAATATGTTCCATTTTTAGATTAGAGGACAGTGGGACTGGGAAAGGCAGGCAGATTTTTTCTCCAACTTCACATTTGCATTGATTTAGTTGTACTTCAAACTCCTGGAAGATCTGAACATAAAAACATTACCTACACAGCAGAGATTTATACAGGTGACCCATCTCACTAACACTGGTGAGTGATTGTGGAAGAGTATTACTCGGAGTAATGAAAACTTCTGATTTGTAAACTTGTGGTGTAATTCATTTTTCTATCACTCTATTAAAGTGACAAAGCACACACAGCAGCACATTTCCCCCTCACTATGGCTGAATTGATAGTTTCTAGTGAAGCCATTGTCTCTCCAGAAGTTAAAGCTGAAGGCAACTGACAAGGTGAATGAAGTACCAGAACTCACTAAACCTCATTCTGGTGGAATTTAGTCCACTCCTGCCTTGAAAAGACATTATAAATCATGGCAAGAATATACTACTTTCAAGAAGACCAGATGAAAAAAGCCATGTACTCTTTCAAGGAATGAGGCCCAAGCTGAACTTTGTTGATCACTCTCATATTAGAAATGTGTAATAACAGAATTGATTAAATGAACGGTATTTTAATTAGGAAGATAAAGTTAATAAAATTTATATTTGCTAAGGGATCATACTGTTCAACCTTTATTCATGTTGGTTAGTGACACTGAAAGAGGTAAAGACTGACTGAATTATAATGAGTAAATTATCTCTGTCCTGGGAAAATGTATAGTTATAAAACATGGTGATTTAATACACTTTAACTTGCACTTTTTTAAGCATTCCATGTCTTGAAGTGCTGATATGCACAAATCAGTGTTAATCTTGGATGCTGACTGTTTTAAAATATGATTGGCTGATATGATTTTTAATATAATTCTACCAATGCATACCAAAAGGATTATTATTGCTCATATCCTAGGAGTTAAAACAAATTAAATTAAATATATTTCTGAAACTCTTCATGTGTTCAAAGGTTTCAAGCCTTAGCTAAGTCAGTTTACTTATCATAGCCAAATGTGTATCATGTGGATGTTGCCTAAGCAAAAAAATTTCATGTTAGCTACACAAGATCTGATTGTATTTGAGCATTTCAGACATGAGGAAAACTATACTGTAAAGTAAAATCAAATCAGCAATATGTTGAGGAGGATGACCATCACAAAATAAGTAACATCACAAAATGTTACTTTTACACTTAATAGAGATTTTATGGAGCTTTAAGCAAAATTAATATATAAAAATGTGCTATTTAGCTGCTTGACCTGACACCAGATATTTATACAAAGACCTAGAAACTCTTGCATAGAAGGGAATGTCAAGAAATCGAAATAACAGCTGCAGATTGTTTGCCTGGTTTTGTTGATAGCTCATTACTTGAAATCGCCTTCAGAGAAAGACATTAATGAATGCACAATTGGTTTTGGTCTTTAAAAAGAAAAATCAAAGACAGAACTGCTTCTGAAGTTGTCATCTCTTAGCTGTATTTTTGAGAAACTTTAATTGCATTTTTTTCTTTTTATTATGAGACATATAACTGATACTATCTAGCAATAAGAAAATAGACAGCTTAATTACTTGTGCAGCAATTTCTCTGTCAGAAATCTAATTACTTCTTGTTGCACCATAAGTTCTTGTCACAGGGAGCCTCCCAGTACAAGGGCTGGGTAAAGGTAATTAGTATTTTCTAATCATGTCCCCCCTTATTTTGCACTACATTGAAGTTAATATGGCAGTTTCACCTGCTATCAGCCAGAAGCTCCAGTTTGTTCTTTCATTCTAGCCGCGCTCTTGTAACCAGAATAGTAAGTGATTCGTACTCCAACAAAGCATTAACTCCTCTCTCCCAGCTGAAAGCAGCAGGGCCAAAGGAGCACCCTGAGAACTGCAACAAAGAAATAGTGCAGGTACCACAGAGCCTGCATTTTGCTCAACTGCAATGATTTGGTTGGGAGGTGCAGAAATTCCTAACCACAGGAAAGCAGCAAGGTGTTTCCAACAGACCAGTTGAAAATTAGTACCTTCTTTCTGAAGTGCTTAGGGTTAGAGCATACATCCCAGGCAAGGAAAGAGCTTTTGGGTTTTATCTGAGGCTTTCTTATAGCAGGTGGTGACTGTTACATTTCTCTAAGAGTGATGCTAATCCTGAACTCAGGTTATATCCTCTTTAATTCTCTGAGATGAGTGTTGTCTGAACCTTGAGTCATGCATATTAGAGAAAAGGAGATGATTATAAGCACTAATGGTTTTATATCATAATTTCGTTTCTAATTTAAATAGATTTTTCATCTGACCATTATATAACACTGATGGAGAAGCACAAGACTCGTCTTAAATAAGGTCAGTGTCAAATTGGCCTGAGTTTACTCCAATAACCAGCAGCAAGGTGTGGGTAATTACACAGTGATTCAGACCAAGATAAGGAAAATTATCTGCTGGGGATTTGGGGTGAATACCTCCAAACATCCATTGTGTGCTGAGAATCAGGGAAGATCAAATTTTCACTAATGTATCCCTCTCTCAGATGGGAATATTGCCTTTGTGGGAAAACAGAGATGTCATTTTTCTTCAGGTGGGTGGACAGCTGCGAAGTCAGGGACAGGTTTATCAGACATCTGTTCTTTAAAAGAGGGGTATGTCTATGGTGAGAATCTAGTCAAGAGTAGGAGCTCAAACATCTTCAGGAAAGAAAATCCTTCACCCTGAATCCTTTTTTCCCAGAAATGGCATGGTAAATTCACATTCCTGTATACCTTTGCACCTTCTCTCTGTGCCCAGTGGCAGGTCCTGATATCTTCTGCTGCCTTTTACCCGTAAAAGGAGCTGTCAGTTAGCTGTGCCAAGAACAGCTGAGCCTATCAAACAAACTTAGTGCTTGCCCCTGACTCTGAGGAAGCAAGTGCCTGAAAATTCTTCCAGGTTTAGGAATTCCCAGCCAGGACTATCCTGGAGGCTACAAAGTTCAAAACCTTAAAACAGTTACTCGTGAAAAATTTCAAGAAGTTTTTTTCCTGGCCTTGATTTCATCTTCACTGATTCTGTCTGAGGATGTTGCATCCTGACATTTCTAGTGATTTAGTGTCTGGGAGCTATCAGAGACAGACCAAGGTGAATCCAGATGCATGGATACACTACAAAATAATTTCTAAGATTGCTTTCTCTTCTATATATTTAGCAGCTTTAATGGTGACCTTCTCCCTTAGGGGTCTTGAGACAGAATCCAGAGCCTCATGCAGTGATACTAAAATTTGATATGCTTGTAACAACTGAGAATTTACTCTCAGAAGAAGGTAAATGACTTCTAAGATTAATTGTATACTCCTGCAGATTATCTGCAATGGTATTTTTGAGCTGCTGTCTTTTGAAAATTAATTTTCTAAAAAATGACTAAGGTTGTGCATGTTTGTTTTGTTATTATATTCTGTGTCAGTGGTCAAGAACCAGAAACTTCATCTGATTAAAAAGAAATAAATTATTATTTTTAAAAAATTACTGATCGATATTTGTTAATGACATTGCTGCGTAAACTTCATTGAAACTTTATTACAAATGATTTTTCTTTAAAATATTCACTTTAGAAAAATGCAAGTTTTATCTTGATAGAAGACGAATTGAAAAATCCTCAGCTATAATAATACATGTTCTTTCAAAGTTCTGAAAAAAAAACCCTCAAGAATTAAGATAATCTTTCTAAAGTAGTATAAATGACATGGTTTTCAATCCCAAATTACAAAACTTTGCAACTAGAAAATTTTTCCTTTATATTAATTTTTAAATTTTTTTCTTTGGTGGGCATTCCCCTCACTGTCATTCAATTCACTATAGTTGCATTACACTGGGAATGCAGTTCTCACAACTATTTTAACAAAATAATTTAACTTTGTCATTTTAAGGGACTGTCAAATCAAACACAATAGCTGTAAGGAATACCAAAAAACATTTATTTTCTTTGGGTGTTTTAGAGGGTGTTTTTTTGTTATTTTTCATCCCAGAGAAAAAATTAATTTTGAAATGAAATGCTAACCTTATTCTGTATCAAGTCATGAGGAACAGTCAAAAAGTGATGAGAACTATGAACTGTGTTTCTGACCATAAGTATTTCAGGAAGTGATGGTTTCTGCAAAGCATTCTTTGCCCTAGCAGCCTTTTGTAGCTGGGACATGCTTCCTCTCAAGATTCACAAATGTCTCATCCTCCTTTAAATCTCAGTTTAGATATTGTCCTCTATGCTCCTTCTAAAAACATGGCAATAGTGAGCAGAAAGTCAATATCATATTACCTCATGATACTGTTGATTTTTATTCTCCTATCTTTATGTATTTTTGTGTTGTTTTTTACTCTTTTGTCTGATTTTATTTCTAAGTATTTTATGTAACCGAGTCCTGCAGAGGTCTTAACACCCCGGAATCCTGGATTGTGTCTATGAATCTTAAATTCAAAAGTAACATTAATGATAGATTCCACTCACAGCCCCTAGTTAGGTAGCTTTCCAGCTATTGGTTTCAGGCCTTAAAATATTTTAGTTCATTTATTCCCTGTCTGAGCCTTTTACAGGCAAATCCTCTCTCACATGCTCAAAAAGACAGGAAGAGTTTGAGCATTCAGGAGAAAACAGATAAAAAACAGTGATTTAAATCAGAGATTGTTCTCAGTTGTTCCCATAAATAACTCCTAAATTCAGAGGCATGGTGTAAATCACAGGGTACAATTTGCCTTTCATTTCAGAATTAGCATCTTAATTGGCTATCTTGTTATTAGATCTTAGAAAAAAATGTTTCAATGGTCTGTGATATTTAATTAAGATACAGTAAATTGTTTTCTAAATTGAATTTTGTATTCCAGTGGATGTGATTATTGGAAAAATCAGTTGAATGGAAACAAGTATCTTAATAAATGCTTTCCTCCTGCATTTGAAGCAAGTTCTGTTCTTGAATTAATGCTGATTAAGGAAAATTCTCTAGAGCCTTGAATTATCTTTACCTTGAACTAAATGATTTGCACATATATAAACCTGATTTTGCTGTATTTGCCTTGCTCTTAACTTAAAAATGTGTTTCAGAAACTAAAAACTCTTGTTTATGAGGTATTCCCAGATTTTGCACCATCCCTTCAGCTTGTCTTTAAGATATGATCTCTTGAAGCGTTTGGTTAGGAAAACTAATTATTGTGCTTCAAAGTCCCACTCCAGATTAATACTGAGTGTGTAAGAAGAATTTATCATTCATTAATTCCCATTTCAAATTCAATGTTCAAAAAGAAAGTGTTGAGAATAGATAACTCTGTGAGTCCTGAGCATTACTTAAGTTACTATTTTGAATAAACAAATTTAATTGACACTGTTCATTACTGGGCTTTTGTTAACAGCTGGTCTGTGATTTTTTACTGTTATTCCTCCATCCAGCTTTATGTTCAGCAACACTAATCCAGAGGTTATTAATCCACTGTAAAAAAATGTGCATAAAAAAATCATTCCCTATCTGTATAGAGAGAAAATTTAACCTGGAACATTGTTTTAAAATATTGCTACTCAGCAAAAACCAAAACATCAGAGTGCTTCAACATTATTCTCATACAAAATCGGAATCACAACACTGTACCTGCTACTGAGAAGGAAATTAACTGTATCCCAGATAAAATTAGGACAGCTTTATAAACCATAATATTAATTATCTACTTCAAGAAGATTGTTACATTTAGTAAGCTCACATTTAGTATGCATGCTTCTATCAACCAAGTTGCACCAGGGAAGTTTTAGATTGGGTATTAGGAAGTATTTCTTCACAGACAAGGATTGGAACAGCCTGCCCTGGGAAATGCGGGAAGGATTTAAAAGATATGTAGATGTGGTGGTAGAGTGGACACATTTTAGTGGGTGAGTTGGCAGTGCTGTATTAATGATTGAATGGCTGAATTCTTTTCCAACCCAAATATTTCTATGATTCTATGATTCTGCTTGGAAAATAGGGACATTTTCATGTCTTAATGAGACAAGAGCTTCCACATTTAAAAGGATCATGGACTGCAGATCCTAAGAGGCAGGTTTTATTGGAACAATCAGATTATTTGCTCTATTATAAAAGTGATTTTCTTTTTCTATTCTGTAATCCTGGTAACAGTGCTATTCTTGGACAGTAGAGACATATGTATTCTATGTTTTTCCTCACTGTTGATGTTTTTCCCTTTGATTTTTTGTTTATCTGCATCATCTCTCTTATTACTTCACCCTCCTGTAGGAACAATAAGTAAAGTAATTAGGAATTGTCATGGAAATCCATGTGAGATGTTAAATAAGCACTTTACAAATGAATATCTCATGATGACACTAATTTAAAAACAAGCTCTTTAAAATTGTGTATTTTGTTATGGCAGCTGAACTGCTGGCATGCCAAGGAGCTCACAACACAGAGGAGCTTCAAGTAGGCTGAAAAGCCCAATGAAGGAGAGTCACTAGGTTAAAAATACCCAAGTGCTTTATGCAGGCATGAAATATCTTTGTAAGGGAGATGAAGTGTGTTTGTTCTGAACCAAAACTCTTGGCTGGCTGGTGGTTGTGCAGGGTCATTGAGATGTTAACAGGAAGGGAAAAGTTGCTCGATTTTATGCACACGAGGGGAGTTTTTTGTGCCATGGTCTTCCAGTCCTTGAACCTCCAAGCATTTTTCAGAACCTTCTCCCACTTTTTATGTAGGAGACCATGTCTGATGTGTTGGGTCCTGGAATAGCTGAGAGACAGGAGTTTTGGGCTTCAGGTGGGGCAGAGTCTATCATCCTCTGTGCTGGACACATGGGTTCAATCACTCTGAAATTACTACTGTGTGGGTATGCTCTTCCCCACGATTAATAGGCAGTTTCTGTCCAGTCATATTCATAGGACTCTTTTGGGAAAAAAAGAAGGTGATGAGCCCTAAACAGATCTTTTAAGATCAGTATGAGCCAATAAGTTTGGAAGAAACAGGACATAGCATTCATGATGTTTCTTTAACATTTGGGTTGGAAATCTATTGTTCCTGCTATAAATCATCCCCTCTGTTCTCTATAGAGGGAAATCCAATCAATGTAGTCAGCTAATGTCAGACTCTGAGACTGGATGTTTTGAACAACCTAATAATAAATTTCTCATAATTTTAATGAGGAAAAAATGTATTTAATGCATTAACTCAAATTAATTGCTTAACTTTACTTTCCTTAATAGCTGAAAATTATATTTCTTAATAACCAATTGCATTGTTGTAGATGAACTTGTGAGCTGTATGTGCAGAATGGGTAAATTCTCCAGTCCCAATTTGCATGAAGGTTGTCTCTTGGGAAGAGTGTATTCACACAAGTTCAGTGCCATTCTAATGGTCTGAACCTGGAGTGTGTTTAAACACATTCAAATGAAGAAACAGGAGTCCACATCCATCCACATAACTATTACCAAAGTCACTTTTTCATGCTCATGCAAAAACTCTGTGGTAGACCTTAAAATCAAGATTTGACTTTGCATATCCAAAAAAGAAACCTCTCCATTTTAATTCATATTAAATGTATTTTCATTGTCCAGATTCTATAAGTAAGGAGCTGTTCTTCATGCCTATGGATTACTCAGAAGACTCTGAGATGTTTAAAATGAATAATAAATAACACTTAAGATTGATTATGTATGTGATATTTTCTCTTTCCGCAAAAGATCCCAAAGGCATTTTCTTTTCCTTCCCCCTTGAAAATGTCCAATCAAACCAGACTGGCCTTCTTTGATTTGAAAGAAAAGTCAGGCTGGGGATTTGTCCTTCATTCTACAACTAATTATGACAATGGATTTATAGCCACTTTAAAAACATTGCCCATAGTAGCTAGTAAGAAAACAGTATTTCTATTACTTATATAGATCAATTGCAAACTTTAAAATGTGAATTCAGCTAGTGCAAATAAAACTAATAAGACATGTATAATTATTATTAAATAGTGGTTCAATTTTCATTTTTGCTCTCAAAGCCCTTAGAGAAAAAGCAAAAAGAAATATAATGAGGAGATGAGATGCTACATGTCAGTATACAGGAAAATTAAGGAAAATTAGGTTGCTAGTACTCATTCTCTGAATATTTAGGTATAATGGCTTCTGATGTTTAAGGATAATATGAAAAATTAAATTAATGGGTAAGGGCTAGAAGAAATATTTTCTAAAAATGGAGGAAGACTTGCAATAATAATATATTGGAAGACAGAAGAAATAACTTATATACTGAGAACAGCGTAAACCCTAAACTGAATGGAAAGGAAAAATTAAGCAGAAATGTTGACGAGCAGGAAAACTGCTGTGATAATGAATCAGAGAATCAGCTGTTTACATACTCTGAAAAAGATTTATTTAGGAGGAATTGAAATCTTCCTTAATTCCTTTGGGCCATTTCCACCATTACAGTTCCATCAAAGAAATACACTGACAAATAGGGGAGTTTTTTTGTCCATCTGTATGTCAACCTTAAACAGCCAAATTGTACTAGTGGCTTGAAATGAACTGTGCTACTTAAAAACAAATCCAACTATCTCATTCCATTTACAATCTCAATGTGTGCTGATTCATCTCACCACTACCAGATTTTAAAAAACACCATCAAAAGCTATCTAAAAAATACATACAATATCACTTCAATTTTCATCAGTCATTTTTCTTCTGTAACTTCTAGAAAATAAATAATTATGAATTCTCCCAAAAATCTTAACAGTGGTGAGCAGTAAGCCCTATGCCAAGACAAACATTTTAACTCAAAGAGCAAAGGAGTTGTGTCTTGAAATACATTTCCTACTTGAGCATGTTTGAGGGTGTGAATTAGGTACTGCTGAAACTAACAACTCCCAGAGACATCTCATCACATGAATTTTGTAGAAATGTGAGTTTAAAACCATCCTCAGGACTTGAAACACGTCCAGGCAAATCTATTACTTTTAAAATATAACATTTGAATTCATGGCAAGCCAATAGCACATGCCATTTCATGACAATGGAATTATGCAGCTGAACTTGTGATTATTTAAGACCCAATATAGAAGAGCTGCAACACCAGTTAGTTTTTTAACTGCTGTTATTTTATGGTATTTCCACAGGAAGCAGAGGCAGCTGGAAATTTCTTACCAAGATCTCCTCCACAATATTTCATTATCAACTAGCGGCACACCAACAAAAAATCTTTTGCTGGACTTGGTGGAAATTTTACAGAAAGGAATTGTGCTAAATATGCATGCCTATGTCCTTCAAGTTGAATGATTTCAAGTTTTTCAAAAGCTTCAGAGTTTGCTACACATTAACTTTGGATATGTTTCGTGGCCACTTATCATGTGCTCAGGTTTAAAATCTGGCATTACCAAACTTTATCTCTGTAGGTGCTGACAAACTGCAGTTTGGGACAGGATTTCCAGAAAACTTATCCATACATACTGGCTGGTTCAGTTCTTTGACTAAATCTGTGGTATAAGTCAAGATAAACAGACTTACAGGTTAGGAGGAAAGATCTAGTCAATACATTGCCACAATGATATGTGTATGGCCTGTAGACTAGAACTCTTTGACTTACATGAAAACATTTCTGATCCTTAGAAAAATTATGTAGCACTGGAAAGGCTTGAGACAGGACCCATTTTACTTAATTTCAGCCATCTAAAATTTGAATATGTGACCCAATCTGGTAAATTGCAGTTGCTCGATGATAAACAGAAAGAGATAAATATTTCTGGAGGATAATTCATCCTTCCCTAAAATAGACTCCTTCGTCATTTCATCGCTTCCAGAAGGAATCCAAGAGGTCGATTTTAGTAGTTGCATCTGTTGTGATTTAAGCCAAAACCAGGATACACCTTACTCTGTCTGGCCCCTAGCAGCCACTGGAAAAGTGGATATCCTTAGGTCCTGTTTTGCATCTGATAGCCTTTTTCAGATGTCTCATCTGCTACATGCTGAAGTAGATATTTGCACATATGTAACTGCATCAAATTCCAGTTGGTGAGATTTAGGTAGATAAAAAAATTTACAGTTGATTTAAATTTTAAAATTTAATCTTACTCTTATGATCTTGAAAATCTTTCTCTTATCTTCCCTGGAAAGACCTGTCAATTTTCAATAATCAGCAAAATAAATTTAGTTCAGTATAGCACTATTTGATAGACTTACAGTGTCAACATCATGGTCAAGAGAAGGAATTCAGAGATTTCTTTCTCCTGAATGTAATGTAAAGCATATACTAAAATAAAAACTGCATGAAACCAAGTACATAGGAATGCTCAAAGCATAGTCTAAAGTAGAAAAAGAAAGGAGGAGATTTATACAGAAGAGTTATCACCCATCCTAGTAAAAAGGGGTTTTTTAATATATTTTTGTAATATTCCATTGTGGATATTTTTTACCATGTATCCTGGGAAAAAATCCCAGGCTAGTTATTTGATTATATATGTGTGAGTATGAAGAACGTGTGTATTAATTTGCCTAGAAATTTGCCTTTGTCTCAGAAAGAGAGTAGGCAAAGCACATAAAACCAAAACATATTGAATAAATATATTTCCACATGGCTTCATAATTATCAGTAGCTTTAATCCAAAAAGTGAGTTTTGTTTTCCATGAAAAAAGCAATGAAAATTAACAAATATTTGTGTCTTTTTAGTTGTCATCATCTGTGCCCAACTCTAGAAGTTATTCCCAAAAACTCTTGATATACATGGCTATTTGCATATGACATTTCCTTTGGGTTTTCATTCCTCATAGTTTGAGAAGATATTTTGAAAGTTTTTCATGTATGTGACAATTCATTTTTGCTACAGCTTATGTGTATGTGTGGGCTTGGGAAGCTCCATGTAATATTTTGAATATATTCAGTTACTTATTTCTAAACATTTACATGATTTCAACCAAATTTTTGACACTCATCTCCTTTCTGAAATTCAAATACAGACCTTGCAAAATTTTATGCATATGCCTAACTTTATTTTGTGTTAGATTTCCCCATGCAGTCAGAATGTTTTTAGGTAATCAATACAGAACTTTTTGCTTGTGACTGAGCCACCTATTCAAGTGTCCATTTTCCACCACTGAATACAGCGAGGGGAGGTGAATCTCCACATGTGATTCTGCCTGTCTAATCTGTTCCAGCCACCAGATTACCTTTATCACCCTCCTCTGGACTTGCTACAACAGGTGTACATCCTTCTTATAGTTGGGGTCCCTGAGCTGGACAGCACTCTGGGTGGAGGGGGTCTCACAAGGGCAGAGGGGCAGAATCCCCTCCCCTTGACCTCCTGCCCCTGTTTCCTTTATGCAGCTCAGGATATGACTCAGCTTCTGATCTGCAAGTACACGTTGAAAACTCATGCTGAGAATCTTATCAGCCAACAACCCCAAATTCTTCTTCTTAGGACTGCATGTCAAGTGCACTTAGGACTGCTCTCAATCCACTCTTCACCCAGTCTGTATTTGTGACTGGGCTTGCCCCAACCTTGCCTTGGAGCAAATCATCTTTTGAGAGTGGTGGGGAGCCCTCATGTTTGGTTATGGCTCAGAATGAATTTCCATGCACAGTTTCTGTAGCCCGAGGCACCTCAATGATTTTCAGTTGTATCACATAAAATAGTTCTGTTGAACATATTTGTTTCAGTTTTTTATTTTAATATTCAAAGTTCACTGTAAGTATAATGTGAAGATTGGGGCCTCGATGTGCTAAATAATAAAATGTGTCTAATCCTTAAATATTTATACATGCTATGAATAATTTTGCTAAGGATCAAAACTTTCAGGGTATCATTTCACTCTCAGTTCATCCTGATTATAATGGATTCTAATCAGCTGAAAGTAATGTGCAAATTAGCCTGAAGTGTTACTTCTTCTGAGATTTTTTTTCACAAACGGAAAGGTTATTTGGTCCTGGTTTCTAAAAGATTTGATTATTAAGAGTTGGAATGTTTTTAGAAACTGCCTCATCAAAAAAGATTTTCTTAAATTCTGCTACTTTTTGCAATATGAAAAACCAGTTTTGACTTGGCGAATTTTCTGATAGAAAATAGCACAAAAATTACAGAATTGAGTGTAATAAGTCTAACTGAGACCCTATTAACTTGCATTAGTCTCCTGGTAATTGTTTATGCTTATCCATGTCAATCTTATATATTAATTTCTAAATCTAGGCTGTGAAGTAAAAACACTTAGGAAAATATCTGAAGAAATGTCACTAGCAAACAGAAAACAGGAGCTGTGGTAGCAGAATTGGCGTAAGAGTGACCCATGCTGAGGAAATACTCCATAACTCCTCAGCATTCATTGGCAGTTCTGCATTCAGGTGCTGCTGCAAGAGTCAGATGCCACAATCTTTGGGTGACACATGCACAAAGGGAAGAGGATAAAAAAAATTATCAAAACCTGTACATCAGGGCCAAGAATATTAATTCTTTTCCTGCTTATACCTTCCCTCAGGATGCAATATCCAGCTCTTCATTTGCAGTAATACAAATTTCCTCATTCTCATGTCATTTCAGGTCTTGTCTCCTTTTTATGCACCATTTTGTAGCACAATGCAGAAGTCATCTATGCAATGGGCTTGGGTGTGTGATGCATTTCATGCCTGACACACTTGAGCCTCAGGTACCCAGTGTCACCATTCTCATCAGCTGCAACAGAGAAGAAATAAGTGATGCATGACTTTACCTGAAATGCTTCAAAAACACCCGTAGAGATGTTATCCATCCTCAGTTGCCTGCCTAGCAGGGGAAAGCTTTATTAAAGAAGTTTGGAATCTTACCTAATATCTTATTTAATTAATAGTGTTTCTTGTTTATTCTACCTTTGTCCAAATTCCTAGTTTTACATTACTCCAGGGACACCTCTAGATTACTTGGTCCCTTTATTTCAGATGATTGCATTTCTCTGTCTGTTAATTTTCACATGCATTAAATGTCATATGGACCTCTTTTGTTTCACCATCTCCTTGTTACCTACCTATTTGTCCCTCTACCTCTCTGCTTACAAGGCTAAACCTTTCAGGCACTCCTGTCTGAATCTCTGGCAAGCATGGCAGCCTTGCAGGCTTCAAGGTGCAGACATGTCCTGAATCCAGATGGAATGTGCTGTGATTCAGCAGTTCAAGAGGTACCAGCCCTCTCCCAGGCACATCAGCCCCAGCAGAAGCAGTTTAGGGCAAAAATGCCCCCAAGGCCATTTGTGTGCGTAATTTGCACTACCACAGATTCTGTGTAGGATGTGGGTGACTCTAAGTGTAATGAGCTATGTAATTTGCTCAGAAAAGCTTAGAAAAACAGCTAACTACCTCAGAATATACTTGTGTTACTAAGTAACAGATGTTGCCCTTATATCATTTAAGTTTAAATAGCTATTACCCTCTGCCTACACTAGATGAAATACAATAAGTCATAAATTTACCTAAAGAAATTAAATGGTAGAAGCAGCAATTAGATGTTTAAAACACACAGGAAAATATTACCTCACAGTTGAAAAGAAAGACCTTCATGTCACAATCAAGAAGGACATAGTCTTCATTAGATTTCTTTTTATGTAAATACTTTCTCAGGAAATAAATGATGGATTTATTTAGTAGAAGTTTTCAGAAGGTCAAGATCTAGTTTTTATACAGTTTTAGTAAACTTCATATGTAAAATCTTTAACCTGAGGGTCTTTAAATTTTGCAAACAACAGCAAGTCATTTTTTTTTTGGTATATATAACTCTAAAGATATATTTAAATCACACTTTTATATACTATTACAAATGAAAACAGCTGTTTTTGTCACGGGGTGCATTAAAAGTATTGAATGTCACCCCAAATCTTCTGCAACTGATCCTGGCATGAAATCAACATCAATTTGTCCATTTAGTCACAGCCAACCAGTCCTGCTTGAAAGGGATGGAGCTTAAGTCAGTAGTAGCACCACACCATTCCACCTAGCAGATTTGGGGGACAAATACGTTCCTCTCACTTTCCATAAGAATAATTTTTCCAGATATGAAAAAATGGGGCTATTCATTGGTTTATTGGATATGGAACTGAAATTCAACTATTTGAGATGGGAGTAAAAACTGAGGGCATAACTCAACCCTCCGCTAAAAGTTGTCTTTAGCACTATGTCAGGACTCAAACCTGCTGTTCAGACTAAACTGATTGTTAGTGTGAAAGCTCATAAAGAGTCACAAAGTAATTTTTGAAGCACATGAAAGCATAACTGAATATGTCAAATGAATCAACAGCTGGGCATGATGGAAAAGCCTCTTTGTGCTTGCCCAAAGCAGCTGTATAGGCCAACAGAAGGTAGAGGGTAGAGAGCTCACTGTTTACACCACTTCTGGAAAAGTAGCTCGTTCAGGTTGATTGAGATGTAGCTAATGCACCCAATGATGAGGAAGAGGAGTTTTTCATTCCAGAACATGGCTGAAATTGGCCAAATGAATTAGTGAGGGTCATAGAAAGGCTTCTTGATTTAAAAAAATTGCTATATTTAAGAATGGTGATGTGCTGAAGATAATTAATATCTTGCAAATATTGTTCCAAGGTGTACAGAGATAAGCAAAAAATGGAATACAATTAAATAAAACCCAAGATACAAAAGGCAGATTGCACAGCAATTACCTGCTAACTTTCTTTGAGAAAACAAATAATTCTCTGGAAAAAGTGATTGCATTCTATCTATCATCTGAATTTCTGCAATGCAGATGATGTGATGGCACTGAAAAAAAAAAAAAAGCTGTTGTAGGATTAGTGCTTTAGGATGACTTTGCTTCACCACAGGGGTTGGACCAGTTGATCTACTGTGGCCCCTTACAACCTGACTCGTTCTGTAATTCTGTGAAATGAAATGAAGTAATCACAAAAAAAAACTTCATGAATACTAGTTTTGTTGAGAGAGACAAAATATTGCAAACAGAGAAAGGGTCTTGGGGTCATGTTTATTATTTTCACAAAGGCAGATGGCACAAAAAAATAAAAGAGTGTGAATGAATCAAAATTCATTTTGATACACCAAAATTGAGACATGTTGCCAAAACAAAGAAGAATCAGAAAGTTGAAGAGGACAAAAACATTTGTAGCAATTCAAAAGGGAAAATGTAATACTACAATGTTCAAAATTGTGCATCACCACACCAATTCATTTTTAGATGGTTTGGCTGAGATGATATCTTCCAGTATTTGCCATCTATGAACAGACTTCCACTGTAAGCATGCAGTTAAATAGAAATATCACAAAGCAAACACATTTACAAAGTAATTTGCTAATGTTTAAGTTCAATGACTATGCTCTGCTTGTCTTAAAATGAGCTGATAATATATCCAACAGGAATCAGGCAATAATGCTATGCTTATAGAACCATTGTCTAAGCTACAGTTGAGACAAGATACTCAGAGAGAAAATCAAAATTTTTTGTCTGATCCACCATCCTTCTTACAGTCTCATCTGGAAGACTCCATAGCATCTTCCATGTTTATAAAATTACAGTATAACTGGAACAGGCATGAAAAAGCACTGTGGTATGGTTTGGAAAATTGAAAGTCCACTTGAGGAACTGCAAGCGAGAAAGGTTGTTCCGTGTGGCAGAGCGAAGGAAGAAAAATGTCATATTTACTTTCAGTGAATGCAGTAGATCAGCATAAACACAATGTAAAAGTTGAAGAGGGAGAAAAGCACCTTAAAAATAATCCCCAACAATAAGTCCTGGGGCAAAGGTGATGAACAGCTGCCTGGATGGCATTTGGAAGAGCCCTGCTGGCACCTAGAGAAGAGATCCTTCTCCCCTGCTCAGAACTGGTGACAGATAACTGCTCTGCTGTGTCCACGGAAGAATTCTTCTGTCTGAAAACCTTCTTACACATCTGTTGAACACTTAAGTAGTAACAATGAAAACCAAGCTTCCAAAACCCATTTAGATTTCAGAGAGAACCTGAGCAGTTTAAGAGAGGAATTACATCACATTTACTTAAGCCATTGGGAAACTGGTTTTAGTGATCCAGGAACACCTTCCCAATCCTATGTTTCTCTCAGATTTTTAGTGAGACTGCTGAGCAGTGCCACAGTAAAAGCATACTCAAGTGCAGTTCCAGCACAGTTTAAAAGGCTTTGATTTCATCAGAACTGGGAGATGGTCATAGGTTTATGTTTATCTTAAGTATTCCACAAGAAGCAGTTATGTGAACTTGTGTCTTCTGTCAAGCAATACCAGGACAAGAACAGCTATTTAGACTGCTCAAAAGTTCTAATAAAGACTTTAAAATATTTGAAGGGGAAAGAATCTAACAGCTGAGGACCCCAGGCAGAAGTGGTCAGGTTTCACAGCGCATAAGAATGGCATTGATACTGGATATGACTACCTTTCCCATGAAAAGGGATTTTGTCATGTACCCAGAACCACTACACTCAAATTTACCTTTAAATCGATGCATCATACTCAAATTAATTTGTCCATGTTTCCTGCATTGACACTTTGCCCAACTGTGACCTTGTGGCCAGTCTCTGCAGCCTCAGATATTATTCTAGTATAAAGTAGGACAAGAGTGCAATATCTTAGCATTTATGAGGATTACAATTCAATAAAATGAAACAGGAGAAAAATAAAAGTAGGGAAAACCAAGCTATGGCTAAAGGATGAATTAGATGACCTCTACACACAACAGCAAAGATACAAAAACAGTTGAATGCTAGAATAAGTTTTGCAGGAGATATTTAGTGACAATTTTCACTGTCATTAAGCTTTTTAGGTATTTAAGTGCTTTGCTGAACTGAGGGGTAATTGACTGATGTGAATGGATGAAAAAGATTTGAAAACTAAAAGGAACATATTTGGTTTAAAATATTGAGAGAATGCAGGGGACTACTAATTCAGTCATCTGGAAGCTTGGAAAATAAAGTTTAACCAGGTAGGTATCTGTGTAATTGCCCAGGAATTAATAATTGGCTTTGTTTTCTTATATGAAGATTGTCTCTACTACAATTTCACATCAGCAAACAAAAAAAAAAAAAAATATCGGTATAATGAAGGCATGAAATAAATTATTATATTGAATCTATTAAAGATAGTTATTTAACTATATTTAGACATCCATCTCTATAATATATAAGACTGAAAATTTAAAGCAAATATAAAGTGTTGATCTAGTTACAAACCAGTAACTAGAGACAGGAAAACCAGAATGTCAAATTTAGAATGTCTTGTATTTTTCAAATTTCTTAAGGGCCGAGAACTTCCCTTGGAATCATTAAGCTAAATCAAATCATCCAAATTGTTAAATTATCCATAAGGGAATTAAGAAATAAGTCTAAATAAATGGATTTGTTTTACATTTAACAAATTATAATTAGAATGAATCCATAATCCCTTTCACTGACAACTTTTGCAAAGATTAAAAATTAATGAGGTTTTTTCTTGTCTTCTCTTTCACCCTGAAACTTTCTCTCATAATGTTCAAAAATCCAACTGCAAAGTTAACCGGAACTTTTTTATACTTATTTCAATTGCTGTATGAAAAAAATCTGGTTTTCATAAATCTTGTCCTGTGTCTTGCTTTGCTATCAAATAATGAATTTCATTCTTCCATTGTTGTCTCTTGTGTAGTGCACCATCTACACTGTCTTAACTATTTGCTGTGCTGCATTTATATATTTTTGAATAGATGGATTTCATTATCAGAATAGTCAGTGTAACAATATACTAAAACAGATGAAAGGAGTATCCCACAAACAAAATCTATCAGTTATGAATATCCCTTTTACTCAAGGTTTTTAGTTTGAAAAAGTCAAACTATAAAGCACTAGTCTATTCTTCATGCCCCTATTCTATAATCTAAGTGGCATCTATGTGTGATTTCTGTAGATTAGATTTGAGACTCAGGGTTATATTTGCCCCACTTTATCTGCTTATTGACTGTTTTATATAATATAGTTACAGTCTCTCTCTGTTAGGTCTATGTAGGTAGATAAATTATCTCTCTGGTAGTATTCTATTTAACTTTTAAGCCCTTGAAATGAAGTTGAGACAATCTCACCCTAAATTATTAGAAACTTTTTTGAAGATGTGTCTTTACAAATATTTACCTAATAGTCACATTTTAAATGGATTAAAATGTCTAGAGAAAGTATTCAACAATGTTCAGAATCAAGGCTACCTATTTCCTAGCAGTTTATTAGTGAAGTATCTCATTAGATCTTCACTAGATGACTATCTGCATTGAAGTCTCACTTTTCTTAGTCTTAGAAGCCTTTACAACCCAGTCTATTTTTCATAAAAAAGTTTTCGGATGCATTTCCTGATACCCAGTGTACACAGACCCTTCCTTTTCATCTAGTTCATGCAGTTTGCTAAATGAGCAAAACACTATTCAGCAAAGTCATTGAGTCACCAGGTCAAATCACATACCTGAAAAGGGT